>OZ001647.1:14478943-15078943 GCA_963924145.1 Pyrausta purpuralis | reverse complement strand
AAATTTTTACCTTTAATAACTGTTGTTTCCTCTACCCAATGGTTGTCTGGAGATCGCTTCTAGCGATAAGACCGCCAATATTGTACTTGTGATTTGTATGTTTTATTATATTTTTATAACCTGTATCCGTACTTGTGAAATACAGAATATTTATTATTTGTTATTATGTGTTTTCCCCGATATTGTAAATTTTGTGAATATTGCCGGTAAGTTACTCGGAATATTCCCAATATTCTCCAAATTGCCGGGAACGGAACATCACTAGCTGTACAATAGTTCAAAATAAACACTTTAACGTTACCTAAGTGCGCTCATAATAAATAACGGAAGTGTTGCCTCGTTTGGTGACGGGTGTCTCGGCGAAGGTTGCTAATTTGTTTTGCCGTGAAATAGGCCTTGGTTCGTCTGAAGTAAGATGTCCGTGATATCTAATCTAGCTGTCCCTTTTGCTTACACTCTATCTGATGCAAATGTCAACTTACTGAGTAGTATATCTGAGGGAATTAAGTCCAGGATGTCTCATCATAACTCCTTTACAAATTGTTGAGATGTTGAAAGTAAAAATTAAAATAGGCAGAGCAAGTAAAAATTAAATAAATACTGCTTAACGACTCAGCAATGCGTACGAGCGACGTGTTACGACTGTCCGTGATCGTGACATGACAATGTGACTGATCATAGTTAATCAAAGGTCAGCTAGATTTATTAGACTTCCGTTACTTCCGATTCCGAAAGCCTTCCGACTTTGAAACCCTTTTGTATTATTTATATTATTATTCATAAGTAGTAATATTTTATTTGTGTAGAGGGAAACCATCGAGCCGATAAGTTATATTTAAACATAATGTAAATCCAATCCAAACGCTTGCGTGAAGTAGCTTTTAGGTACTGTGGCTTCGCTAGAGCAACATGTGGTCATTTTTAAATCACTCACGTCAATAATCCGAGTGATAATCGTACAAAAATCAATTAAAAATCGTCAAAAAGTTCGATATCTTCTTTAAAATGTCAGTCATGTGGATATCATCAGATTTTCATTTAAAAATAGAATACTAATTAAAGAAAATCACATGCCACATTAAGGCGAGTGATTGGAAAATAGAGCCCCAGGCGCATAAGTATCGACCAGCTTTACCCGTCGCGATCGTAAAACGCCGTGTCAAAATTCGCAATTAAGTGTTTTTTTAGGTTTTCATCAGTGTAAGTGTACGTAATACTGGTCCAGACTACACTGCAGTGGTGCCGCAGACTGCTCCATTTGGCTGAACGTTTCCATATTCTGAATCTTCCTCTGGCTCCTCTGTTTACCTTGGTCTGTTTATTTACTACCTATCGGTTGTTGTTTCAGTTCGAGGGCACCCCGTTTTTCCCAGACAACGACCGGTACTGGTCGCTGGTAGACAAGTACAAGGTGACGCAGTTCTACACGGCGCCCACCGCCATCAGGGCTCTGATCAAGTTCGGAGACGACTATGTCAAGAAGTAAGTTGAATGAATAGCTAAGAACAAATAGCTTTATTAGAAACCTTTTTTTATTTTATTGAATCAACCCACATCATCCCACTGCGGGGTTAATATCTCCCCCAACACTTTCCATTGGTCCCTGTCACCAGCATATGACACCAAATGCGTCGCAAAGCTGGTCAAGACATCTCAACATCTCTTCTTAGTTCTAAGTCTTTTCGGTAGCGGTCTGGTGGTACCTATCACATGACGGATATCACAATTCGCCATAGAACTGACATATCAGACATTGCCAAGAAATTGTAGAAATAGCAAAGCTAAAGTGAAATAGGACATGGCTTGTGTGCAGCACACCCTGATAGATGAGCAAACTATACATTTAAAACTGTCCTACTTAGAAAACTAAACTATATTGGAAAATCTACTTGTTTCCTTCTGAATGTGCGAAGTTAAGGCAGGAGGCGGTTGATTAAAAATATCTACGTCGACGAATTTTGGTGTCACCAATATTCTATTTATCTTTATTTGATCGCGCCCTGGTCTACTACTATGACTACTAGTCTGACTTGAAAAATGTTTTTTGTGTTAGATAACTTATGCATCGGGGAAGGCAGACTATAAAACTTCACGCCACGATGGGATGAAGGGAGTTAAATCTAAACGCGCTAGACAGCGCTAGTTGAACATAGTACATAATGAACATAATTAAAAAAAGCTAACAATATGGATTTATTTATGGGTAATTTATTTTTGGATTACGAAGTGGACAGAAATGATTCTTATCAGCAAACAGTGAACGAGGAAAAGTTTTGATATTCTGTATGGCATCTGCCGATCGCACTGCTACCAACAGACAATAATGAGGTTAACAATTCCAGTGTGCATGCAGGTGATACCGAAATGACCATATTTGCAGTCTCTTTATGCATTTATACGTAGGTTTCGAGACAATGATTTGAAACAGGATCTAATATAGTGCTATTTGAAAGCGCACATTGGAATACAAATGCCACGAAATATGACACCGTTCCCACTAGGCCGTGAGTCGTGACGGATAATTTGCAGTAGTATGCCTATCGTCTCTAGCTAGAGCCGCACTTATTAGAAGAGAAATGCAAAATCTGTAGTCATTGTAAAAAAGTCGACAGAAAAAACACTAGACGACAGTTAATCGTATATTCATAAGTGTGACACTTCTATTGAAATATACAAAAAAGACGTTTTATACGACACGGTAATATGTCGTCATGACGACATGTGAACGGAGTCTAATTGAGAACAACTCCATGTAAACATACAAGTCACGACACAAGGTTTTTTATCGACACGATAATCTATCGTCACATAACATAATGAGAACGCGCCCTTAACCGACGCAAAAGTCCAACAACTTTAAAATATTTATTTAATATTTTTTAAATGACAGTGGGTATAAATTATTTTCCAGACATAAGTTGCAGACCCTACGCGTGTTGGGCAGTGTCGGCGAGCCGATCAACCCTGAGGCGTGGCTTTGGTACTACAACCTGGTGGGCAGCGGGCGCTGCTCCATCGTAGACACCTTCTGGCAGACCGAGACCGGTGGCCACGTGATCACCAGTCTGCCGGGCGCGACGCCCATGAAGCCCGGCGCTGCTGTGAGTAGCTTTAGTTTTATTATCAACTTCATGGCCTTGGTACTTTCTCAAACCTGGTCGGTGCGGGCGCTGCACCACTGTCGACACCTCTTGACAGACCGAGACCGGTGGCCGTGTCTACCGGGTACTACGCCTACGAAGCCGGGCACAGCTGTGAGTAGCTACACCTTTGTGTATGAGACGAGGCTGGTACCACAACCTGTGGTAGGCAGCGGGTGCTCTGCCCCATACTCGATACCAGGCAGATGGTGACCGGCAGATACGTGATGACCAGTTTGCTGGCCTATGAAGACTGTAACTAACTATCCATGGTAGCTCATTTTTTTTTTTTACTTAACTCTAGTCTACCAAACAGCTGCTATACTCTACCTTGACCACCATGACTCTCTGTTATTTTGAAGGCTAATTTTATCAAGAACACAATTAATAGTTAGCTCAATTTTTACAAAAATTTTACCGATGGTTCGAAAGAAAAAGATGAAGCAGGAGCAGCTTTTTATGATCCTCAAAAAGAACTTTTATGTCATTCAAAATCCATTCCAAAACATCTATTATGCATATTGAGTTAGTAGCCATTAGAGAAGCATTATTCCACATTTCTTCAATTAACATAATAAATTAGTAGTGCTGACTGACTCCAAGAGTGCCCTGCAACACATAGCTCGGTGCACCTCGACTTTTCGAGGCACTCCGATAGCTTACATAATTTTGAAACAGCTTTTAAAGCTACAATGTCATTCTAAATTTATAAAACTGCAGTGGATCCCATATCATGTAGGTATATACGGAAATGAACACGTAGATTCACTCGCCAGGAGAGCCTGTAATGATTGTATACCCTTAGAGCTTAAACCTTACTTTTCTGATTACCTCCACCGGGTGAAAGGACATTGTTATAAAATGTGGAAGGAATACTTCGATCTAAGATCAAAAGAAAAGGGAATATGGTATAAGACGATCCAACCTGAGCCTTTGACGGTTTCCTGGATTGATAACTGCTCACTGACAAGAAAAAATATTGTCACAGCGATGAGACTTCGCTCGGGGCACATTCCTTCTAAGAAAATTACATTTTTAATGGGTATATCAGCGTCACCACTTTGTGACGATTGTGAAACCACGGATGACGTAAAGCACATCTTGATGGAGTGTGTAACAGCCACAAAGATCGCGGTTGTTTCAGCCTCACAACAGGAGCCAAATAGGTAGTTGCAACAGCCTACTCGCCCAACCCCTGTCCGATGAAGCACGTGTTCTTTATAATATTTACAATAATTCTGTGAAAAATTGAGGTATAAAGTTGAAAGAAAGAAAATACATTTATTCGAATCACAGACATATACAAAAACACTTACACGTAAACACCTAAACAGTAAACAGACACACACACTTATTATACATTTAACATCGAGTATGAGTCGAAAAGGCACCCTCTCAGCATTAATCGTGGCCGCAAAATGCATGCCACGACACTGATTTTCAGAGTTGTATTGTTATAATCTTAAGGGTTGGGTATTACGGAGCGACATAGTCAATTGTGACCAAGCTCCTTAAATAAAGAAAAAATATGTATTAGTTAGCTACTCAATAGTACAGACGACAGAACCTGTCTAGACTAGTCAGGTACTGTTCTAGTGACAGTATAATGCTGCATTTAAATAACAAAACCTCTCTTTTCCAGGGCTTCCCATTCTTCGGCGTGGAGCCAACCCTGCTAGATGAATCAGGCAAAGTGATCGAGGGCCCCGGTGAGGGGTACCTGGTGTTCGCGCGGCCCTGGCCCGGCATCATGCGGACGCTCTTCGGAGACCACGAGCGCTACGAGAAGGTCTACTTCTCCAAGTTCCCGGGCTACTACTGTACCGGAGACGGTGAGTAGAAGTTGCTGCAAATATTGACTTTATTTCGTTGGCAAGAGCAACAATCCCCTAAAGCAGTTTAGCAAAGTGTGCAAAGACTCCCTGGTGTTCGGGCGGCCCTAGCCCGGAATCGTGCAGACGCTCTTTGGAGATCACGAGTAGGCATGGGTCGACTTGCTAATTCAAGTACTAGGGCTTTAAAGTAAGTCCATAAATCACTAGCAGGGCCTAAAACCAGATATAAAATACTTTTAGTATTTTTTAAAGCGATAAAAACTGAACCTTGTTAACACTGCAATAAGGAATACTATTATCTAATCGCGTTTGCGTTGCAAGTACTTTACGTGCATCGTTTATTAATCATGTAAGTAATCTGGTTGAAAGATAAATACCTACTAAATTGGAGGCATAAAATTTCAAAAAAGTAAACCTGAGAGTTGAGCCTTCGAGTTTCTATCGAATGCCCCGGCAGCGTGGCGTGTAGTGCCTACAAAAATACGCTGAACGTATTTCGTAGAAAATACATACATCATCGTCGTCGTCTTGGAAGTATTTTGAGCCCGTACCTAGTATAGGTACGTGCTTTAAAGCAAATACTAGGTTTGTAAACCTGGTATGGTAAATACGTTCTACGCTAATTACGAGTCCTACGAGAAGGTCTCCTGCTACTAGTTCCAGGACTGCTACTGCAAGGGTAACTGCTATTCTCAATCAATTAGATGCCACCACTTTTTGACATGATCGCCACAAGACATCGTCATCAATTTGAGTGGAAATTTTTGTAGTGTCCGCTATTCCTAAAGCTCAAAAAACGCAAAATTGCACCCAGTTTTTTGGGACATATCCACATTTTTTGTCTATATTAACTCTCTTATTCATAATAACTCAAACAGTCTAATAAAGCTATTTAGCTATTACACTGTCTTGTGACTTTCTGTCAAATCATGACAGCGCCAAGAAAGAACAAGACAAATAGGTAGTGTAATAGTTAAAATAGGTAGGTTTAATAGACTGTATGCGTTATTATAAATAAGGGGAATAATATTATAAAGGAAGAGCTTGTTTGTTTGAACGCGCTAATCTCAGGTACTACTGGACCGATCTGAAAAATATTTTTGTGTTTGATAGCTTTTTTACCGAGGAAGGCTTGAGGCTAAAAAACATTAGGTACGCTGCGACGGGAGACGAGGAAACTCAAAACGCGGGGGCGCAGACGCGTGAGAGTGCTAGTTGCATTGATAAAACTGAAATCTTGTTTATCTGGCTAAATTAATGGCTTGTTTATTTGCACATTAGAATATATCCTTATATGTTGGTTAGAAAACCACGATTGAATTGGGATTCAGCAGTTTATTTTATAATTCGTTATACCTTTAGATACGTATGATTATCGAAAAAACTTTCGTCTGTAACCACGAGGACGCTATAAGTTGCTGTTGAAATAAGTAATTATTTTTATATTAAGGACATCATTTACGCACGTGTTTTGAGTAAACTATTTTCATGTAGATATTCAACACTCAAACATATACGAGTAAAAGTAGTATATGTGTCATTTTCTACACATCCACAAGATCATTTGGTAATAAGTTTACATAAATATGGTGAAAATGGCCCACGTACAATTTGTAAAGATGTAGCCTATAACGACCCTCTTCTGATCAAAGGCCTGAGCTCATCTGTAAAGTAGTTTGAGCCATACTCCACCACGCGGGCCAGTGCGGATTGCCGTAGGGGTGTTTGCAAGGCAAGCGACTAACCTTGATGTCAGACTAAGTAGGTCAAAGACATACGAATGGACGCACAGACAGACGGATAGACAGACGGACAGACAGACGTACAGACAGACGGACATACAGACGGACAGACCGAGGGATGGACGGACGAACGGACGGCGAAGTCTGACTCCCGTTTTTACATTTTGGATACGGAACCCTAAAACATTATATTTTTTTATTGCTAATATGATTACAGTTGACTGTTTTGTTTTATAACAGTGTACACTTAACGGCATCTATATCCATCCAATGTAACATTATATGCTTAATATTAGTACCCGATTTGTTCTTGTAGGAGCCAGACGCGATGAAGATGGTCTCCTATGGGTGACGGGGCGCATAGACGACATGCTCAACGTGTCTGGCCACCTGATGTCCACGGCAGAGGTGGAAGGGGTCCTCACTGAGGAGCCGCGAGTCTCCGAGGCGGCCGTGGTATCTCGCCCTCACCCCATCAAAGGGGAGTCGCTGTACTGCTTCATCAGCCTCAACGAGGGTGCCGCCTTCGATCCAGACCTCGTCAACACGCTAAAGAAACTAGTCAGGCAAAGGATCGGCGCGTTCGCCGCTCCCGACGTCATACAGTACGCCCCTGGGCTCCCTAAAACTAGATCAGGTAAGATCATGCGCAGGATACTCAGGAAGATCGCTCTTGGAGACCGAGACATCGGTGACACATCCACCCTCGCCGACCCTGGAGTCGTCGAGGAGCTGTTCAAAAACCGACCCTAAATTCGACCTCAGAACCGTTCGCTACCAAAGTGTCTGTCTGCCTGTTTGCACCTTCGCTGAATTTATTGTAGCTTAGCCCTTTTTAAATGCAATCCGTCCGCAGTTACGCACTCTATTTGAAGTTTTTTTTTTTACTATATATAAATTGAATCACAAAAATTACCATATCAATTTGCTGCTGAAAATATATGTTTAAACTTTTTTGTTCATGTACTCTTTATTAAATGTACCTACCTATATATCATGTAGATTGCTGATAGATTGCATTACTAAGTTAAGGCAGATAGCTATTGTAGATAAGGCAATTAATTTCCAGGCATTTTATTTGGGTACTGCCTTCAAAACGTAAATTATTTACCATGCCTACAAGGTATATTATGTTTTATAATATAAGTAATTAAAGCTATTGAATATTTAAATGTTCATTGACGTTTAGGCATATGTTTGTGTGTAATTAAAAGCAATATTGTAGCAAATAATAAACAAAAAAATAACTGATGAAAACAAAACGCACTGATTTTAGCGAGCTTGCACATACATTTTCGATAGTTATGCACTACTTGAGCTGTGTTCATGAAGTTATCTTAATGTATGCTTTAAAGTTACTTGTGAGCTAAGTTATTCACTTTTAATTGACCACAAATTATCATATCTCGAAAGAAACGAGAAAGAATAAATGCAGCAGAACGAGTAGCGCGAAAATAAGGCTTTATTAGGAATGGAACTGTACCAGAGTGGTGTGATTAGATAGTAGTAGGCCACGGGTTGATTCGGAGTCTCTAATTTTATTATTGTTATGATTTGATCATTTAAGTGATACATACTATTTCAAAGAACGTACCTGAGTGTGAGAAACGAAATTTACATCTGATTCGTGTGTTTTGGATGTTTCCCACATAACGACCCCCAGTTTTGGTTAATAGATACAGTCTTTATTGAAAGATCTAAAATCACTGGCTAAAAATACGTATTAGGTTCTTCTTCTTCTTCTTCTTCTTAGCGTGTCGATGGAACCCGAGAGATTAAATCGTTGCAGCCCAGAATTCAGCCACTTGTATTGCGGATCGACTGCAGTTCATTAAATCCGCTGGCGTGCAGGTGTTGGGGCACGCCGGGCACGATGTTCAGTGTGCCATAGTTTGCACTGCACCGCAAACACAGTCCATATCGGATCTTGCCGAAAATCCCCACCTGGCCATGTTCTCCTTACTTCGGCCAACCTGAGACCGAAGCCTGTTTAAGGACTTCCAGATCGGCCACGGTAGATCATGTCCAGGAGGGAGATTCTCGGCAAGTGGGACAAAGGGAGTAGGCAGAGAAGCTTTTACGCGCCAAAGATCACGTCTGGCCTGTGCGGGTTCGGTAGAAAGTGGGGCGACACACTTAATAAAACTGCGACGACTTTTTAGCCTTTGCGGCACTGAGACGTAGCCGTGCATAGGGTGCCGTGAGTCGTATACGTATTAGGTAATATGGGTGATGCCGGTGAACAGTACACAAAAGTTTCTTAAATCCGATAGCGAAAAGGCGGAGTCACTAACTTTAAAGATACCAACCAGCACAGAATGCTACAGGGTGTCCAAAAAGAGTATCGGGTATTTGTTTGTCCTATAAAACAAAAATAATTTGGTATTTTCGTATATTTTTGTATTGAATATTAAAATACCACATGAAAATTTATTTTAATTAGGTACTTACATAATGTCATCTAATTGGTGTCAGTTACGCTATGACAATGTAGTAATCTGGATCGAAGATTGGTGATCCAAGCTGCCATTTCTGCCCTAGTGTTTTATTTTAATCGCGTTAGATTTGACTAATTAGTAGCATAAAGCTTAATTTTGACATTATCGTACGAAAGTCAAAAGAGTCTTAATTTTGGAAGGAAGCCAGTTGATGTTACATTCGTTAACAGCTTCAATTTATTGATTTGATGTCCAAGCAGGTGGGGCCGTCTTGTTCGAGTCATGTTTTTGACTGGAAATCCTCCTCCGACTTCGGGCCTAAAAATTTCGCTATTGACATTAAGACGGTCGGCGTTGCTTATCTTCATGCTAGCAAGGATCGATTTATTGCCTGAAACAGACATTGCAGGACTTTTATTGGGCCCCAGAGGCGCGAAATTAGCCCGTTTGACTATTTCTCATGAATACCTTGAAAGTAAGGTTTATGAAAATAATTACGACCGAATCGTAACAAAACATTATGGCAAAAATAGCAATGACCTTAAGCTGTGCTGTGTCATTTGACTTCAATTATCGTTCCAGATCAGAAGATTGCCAGCAGCGTCAGAGCCACTAATTGAATGACATTACCTTTTCGGAATTAATCAATGCTCAAGAAATACAAACCTACCCAGTACTTTTTGTTATATTGAACCAACAAATACCCGATACTCTTTTTGTGCATCCTGTATTAGATATAACTGCCTCGGTGGCGCAGCAGTAGGAGGGTCGCATTTTAAATAGTGACGGCTGCGCCAGAGGTCCCGGGTTCGATCCCCGGGTCGGGCCAAAAATATATACCAGAGTTTTTCTGTTCAGAAATTCTTAGGGTAGCACGGAGTTTGGAAGTTGGCGGTGTTTCACCCCCGAGCCTCGAAAAAGCACGTAAAGCCGTTGGTCCTGCGCCTGATCTCTCTCCGGTCGTGTCAGCTCGCTGTCCCATCGGGCTATGAGAGTGAAAGGAATAGAGAGTGCACCTGTGTTTGCACTTTGCGCACACACGTGTGCACTACAATATGTCCCGCGCAGTCGGTTAGTCGTTGTGACTTGCCACCTTAGTCGAAATCGGCTAGGGGGACTATATATATTAGATATAATAAACCCTGTGTTTCCAATTTATTAGTTTACATATCTCCGTATTCAATTTTCAAAGTTCTTTTATACACTTTTATGCATAGACATCCAACCTAATTATCTTTATTGACCGCAAACGGGGGGTGTGTAGGATAGGTTTTACCTTCAGGTTTCTGAAACCACCAGGTAAACATTAGTGTCGTGCTCACATCGCACTAGCTGTACAATAACATTCTGAATTGTTGTACATTCCAATTGTATGAGTGATGTCCCTAATATATAATACTGGTCAAGAAATATAACACATCGGTCTTCTTATGGAGGAGCTGTGTCAAATCCCAAAGTGAATTCTAAAGCTATAGTTATAATGATTGCTTGTCATATCTACGAAGGGACATCAGCAATCATGGCTGGTGAAGGAGCTCCACTGCGCTAGTTATATCCTAGTGAAATCGTTTGGCCTACGAAGGTCGGTATGATTACTTCATGGCCGGTATTATTTTTAATTTTAGATTTATATGTGTATTTAAATATAAATGCTTTGTGTTACTAATGTAAGTAGCCTAGGGACCTCTGACCTTTCACATTGATTAGATCAATTTTACTCTTAGTTAAGTTTTTTTGTTAGATCTACTTAATTTATGAATATTGTTTTATCCTTTGTGAAAACGGGACACAATTTTAAGGATTTTTATTTTACTTATTATTTTGCTTACACACGGCGTTGATGTAAAAATACGCACAATTTGTAATAACTTTTTACTCATTTTATAATTGTTTTCATCAGAAAAAATAATCAAGATGTCGTATAAATAAACGTCACACCTTACATATAAAAGGTAAAATGTAAAAAAAAACATGTTGTATTTAATATTGATGTAACCTAAGCACTTCTTTGTGATGCACTATGTATGTATTTAAATAAAAGTTGTAATGATATTATATCGACATAACTTAGACAAAACACAAAGTTAAGTTATTGAACGTATTACAAATATAAAGACCGAAAAGAAATCGAATATAGTAATAATCTAGTTGCTAGCTGATTACAAAGTTAGGATGGCTGTGTTCCACCAAAACTTAGAAAATAATCTAAACCGTGCACGTAGAACATATGTGTAGCTTGTGTTGTTAAAAGTCAAAATTGAATTTCACAATGTAACATAAAATGACTGTTATAAAAAGTACAATGATTGATTTCGGTGCAATTTCATCACATTAATTTTAAGTTGAAGAACATTATTTTACGCTTTAGTAAGAAAAATCGAATATTTGTCATGAAATCACTATTATGTACTTAGTAAAATAGTTAAGTTAATGATATGCTTTCAATAACACTAGCGTAAATAAAACTACTGTAACAGTGTTTTTATAGTTACTATTTCTGCATACCTACATATAAAATGGTGGATATCTGTGTGATGCTCCGGGGCGGGACCACCTTGAGATTGGCGAATTTAATATGCAAGAAAAAAATGTAGATAATGTGTATATAATTGTATACTCAACTTAAAAAAATGTATATCTATAGATTCGTTGTAAAATCAAAATCAATGTGGGCCCGCTGGAGAGCATACTCACCAGCGGGCCCACCAGGATAATTCCCCTACCTAAGAATATTTAAATTTCTTTTATGACACCATAAAATGTATATTAAATGTATAACAATCTACTATAGTCAATTCCATATTTAGTTTAGTCTATAAATTGTTACGACTACTTTTAAATTTGCCTCCGGAATATTAGAGAAACGCCTGGTAAAAAGGCATTGGCACAGTCTTCTTTAGGAGTAAATGAGTGTGGTTTTCTATCAGGAGCAGGACGTATTGGCGTAATATGCTATTTAGTTAGTTAACGACATTATTTAACTGGATGGCTTATTTTTATTTTTTTCCTGTAATAATTAAATCAACGTGCTGCTCTTGGGCGGGACCACCTTGAGATTGGTGAATTTAATATGCAAGATTTTTTTTTAGATAATGTGTATATAATAGTAGACTCAATTAAAAAAAAGTATATCTATAGATTCGATGTAAAATCAAAATCAATGTGGGCCCGCTGGAGAGCATACTCACCAGCAGGCCCACCAGGATAATTCCGCTACCTAAGGATTTTCATATTTGTTTTATGACACCATAAAATGTTGAATTAATGTGTAGTCAATTTCATATTTAGTTTAGTCTATAAATTGTTGCGACCACTTTTAAATTTGCCTCCGGAATATCTCAAGGTGGTCCCGCCCCGGAGCAGCACGTTGATTCAATTATTACAGGAAAATAATAAAAATAAACCATACAGTTAAATAATGTCATCAACTAACTAAATAGCATATCACGCCAATACGTTCTGATAGAAAACTACACTCACTTACTCCTAAAGAAGACTGTGCCAATGCCTTTTTACCAGGCGTTTCTCTAATATTCCGGAGGCAAATTTAAAAGGAGTCGTAACAATTTATAGATTAAACTAAATATGGAATTGACTATAGTAGATTGTTATACATTTAATATACATTTTATGGTGTCATAAAAGAAATTTAAATATTCTTAGGTAGCGGAATTATCCTGGTGGGCCCGCTGGTGAGTATGCTCTCCAGCGGGCCCACATTGATTTTGATTTAACAACGAATCTATAGATATACATTTTTTTTAATTAAGTATACAATTATATACACATTATCTACATTTTTTTCTTGCATATTGAAATCGCCAATCTCAAGGTGGTCCCGCCCCGGAGCATCACACGGATATCTTACTTTTGTGGCAAAGTTGTAGCATATTATCACAATACTCAAGCTGAAAAAAAAATGGGGTAGATTTTATTTTCCTAAAATGTAAAGCTTACGGAGCTTAACTAGTTTATAAAACAACAGAAAACTTCATGAAAATCTAACTGAAGGGTATTTATTGGGTGCAATGCAATGCTGAATATAGAGATTTTGCTATCTTCTCTAGCCATGATAGTTATTGATTTGTTTATAATAAATCGTTGATTTAACGAAATGTATGATGATTACCTACCTCTACCTTTATATTTATTTTATCATACGATATTTACATAATTACGGGGCACGTAATGGTATTCATACACTTGTAAAATTGTAACAAACAGTTAAAGTTATTTAATGACGCAAGAAAGAGTTAGTAGGTACTGCCTGGTAATTTTATTTTCGGTGATTTTTCATACAAATATAAATCGTTAATAATAATCATTAGCGTACCTTATTTATTATAGTTTCTTAGTTGTACCGTTAAGTATCTCTCTCTGTAACTTTTATTTTAAACAATTGCGTACACCTAAGTACATAGTAGGTAGAATAAAGAATATTCGTGGCCTATCAGAGAATTTCATGACTATAGCAGTAGAAAACTCAACTTCAATAAATCCGATTTTAAAACCCGTCGTGTGGTTAAAAGTTAATTAAACAATGACAAAAAGGCGTTTTGTTCCAAGTGTTATAATGTCTAACGCTATTATATTGGCACTAATGAATAAATAGCGGTTGAGGGATATAATTGTGATTGTATGTCGAAACGAACATATCATTTAAAGTGATTAAATTATATGATACGATCTTATTGGTTGTGAGTCATTGATGTCCCTTGATGAACATTCATATCACACAGTACAACACTTTTAAACAATACCTATTCATTTTTATTCTATCAGTCTACCTACAATCACTAAAATACAGGGTGGGTTAAGTTAATCTAATTTTCAGAATGCATAAAAGTAATGCATCATTACTGAACATAAAGATTTACAAAAGAAGTGTACGTTTTCTTTTTTTTATTCTTAAATTTTTGGTTGTTGTGAAATTTAAAAAACACTATCAAAATAAGTTGCTAACACGTCGTGGTATACAATTAAATACATACAAAAAAAAAGGTTTTTGCACTCATGTTAAGTGCTTATTATGAAGCAATAAAAATGCAAGATGTATAAATTAACATCAACAGTTCAATAACTTTATTAAATGATACCAAAAAAAAAACAGTTAACAATCTGCTTAAACATAATTACATTACTCCGTGAAGATTAAAAAAAAACATCATCTTCAAGTCCATCAGTTCCAACACACCACAAGGAAATATATACAAGCTAAATAGTTTTTTTTCGTAGGATAGCGTTAATCTCAGGTTTAACAAATTCTTTTTCTGTTGGGATAGGATCGCGATTATTTATCATATAGGTACAAATATTTTATTATACATATATTATTTTATTTTTATTTTACATTATATTTATATTTATTTTATTTTTATTTTACATATATTTTTTTGTAATGATTTAGAGCTATAAAACATGCCACGACTTACGGAAACGGAGTACCTACAAACAAAATGCGTGAGCGTGAGGGGCCGCAAAATACCTATTGATGAAATGCGGGCATCATCTTAACTTAACTTATATATATGCCATATTGTATACACACCTAGGTAGTCTTTGAACACATTGGTATTACCTTTACATTTGTTTCGGTTGAGTTATGTTTATTTATAGAATGTCATGGCGTGCGCAAGAAATAGTATCTTTTCAGGCTTCGTCACAAAGTTACAATGGGCATATACAAAATCTAAATCTGGCAAAACAGATATATACTCGTACACACATCAAAAAAGGTTTGTGAGCACTAGTATAAGCTAATTGATTTTCCTAAATGTAGCCGTATCAAGAAAACATATTTGATGTGTTTTTTCTTAAAATATAAACACCATGTAACAATATTATAATAACAATAATATGCAATGATATAATTTACCGTAACGAAAAAGATTTTAATTTTTTTCCAAAGTGATTGCAATCTTTTTTTGGTGTGTTTCCCAGTGCAACAACGATCTTCTGGCCGATAGACAGTGAGTTGTTATTTATTACGCAAAGAGAAGCTTTTAGGAATGGGCGGTTATTGTTATTACGGATAAATTAATGAAATATTTATTTTTAATCAAGTACTTGGTTAAATTAGTTTAGTCCATAACAGGCCTTGATGTTATTAATTTCTACTTTTCTAATTTACGAAAAAAAATGTTTGCCAAGCAAAAAAAGTATCGCAAATACGACGACACGATTGCGACGTCCTATTCCTGGAAATTTGATTAAAAAATAGAGCTCCGTGAAATGTAAGGAAATATCTGTATGATCGAGAAGATTTGACTAGGTACGCTGGATCTGACAGCCGTAATTTACAAGATGACAGCGTCAGTTCCAATTTTAGCCGTCGGCCGAAAAATCGTTGTCGATCTGTAATACCACGCTTGTTAACATTAACAGTAACTTGACGCACCCGGAGCCTTAAGAACGAGCTTACATCACTTTGTCTTTAATTTATTTTGTGGCGCTTTTAGTGTGGTTTGTTTATACATTCCGTAGAATACTCCAGCAGCCATCAGTAATATTGTGGATAGCACTGCGATGTATTCCACACGGTTTCTGCAAAGATAACAAGTATGTTTGTTAGGCGCAGAACAAATGATACCGTACTAGGGGCTGTTCTGTTATGTATCATGCGTGTCAACAACGATTAAAGAGGTTTTTATAAAAATACCGCCGCTGAGTCGCTTCCGATATCTCTCTCTTCAGTGTGTTCGGCGCTTTACTAAGATGAGTAGGTATTTAGTTAAGAAAGCAACTAGAGTTATATCATTCCCATCTAGAACTCCAAAATTTCTTAATGAGTGGAGATAGAAGTCCACGAGGTACACAAAAACTTACAGGCTCAAGCTACAATATTGCAGTCTCGAACCAAAAGCAAAACCATTAACCGATTGTCAAATATTTATAAAAATATTTCCTTCGGATACCTACTTTGAGAACAATTTCTCAGCATTGCAAAATTCAACAGGCTTGCCATTGCCAATGTGTTTGTTGCCGAGTGGTATCTATGGGCTTGCGCCTGGATAGCTTAAGAAACGGGGTTCGATTCCTCGTCTGACACAGTTCCTTTTTACAAGTGCAATTAATATTACATAACCATTGATTCAATGAATTAGTGCATTCAAGGTCTCTGGCGCCTAACCACTTTTCTATGATAATCTATTGCACACACGACACCAAAACCAGCGTTTCTTCAAACAAAAGACGACGAGTGCGTTTTTAGCTGGTGTTTAGGCGGTGGTAACCTTATTGGTACCCTTCGGAAGTACTCACTCGAAGGGCGTCCCACAGATGGTGTACCAGGTGGCACCGTTGGGCGGTTTCCGCCCGCCCACGCAGCTGAAGTCGAAATACGCCTCGTTGTAGTCGCTGGGGCAGAAGTACTTCCGCTTGGACAGAGTCTGTAAACAGAAGAGCAGAACGCTAATCAAGAGTTTTTTTTAATCTTCGCAATTGACTTTTTTTTTATTGCAAGTATGTTATTTTAAACACTCGCTTCCTTTGCGGCCATAAGTTTTTATGCGCTATAGAGTGAGCCGTGCGCGCAAGCGCTTTTGAATAACTGTGCAGCGTGAAGTGCAACATTACGAATAAGGCCTGTGAATGATAAAGAGAGATAAGTATGCGCTGGCGCAGTCCCATGTTCTGTTGCCGCAGAGGAAGCCAGTGTTGAATATTACCATAGAATTTGATAAGTTCTCAAAACAGTACAAAGCCCTATCACTTAGCCAAGCAAAGCGAAAACTGGTTTGAGGATGGAGCTCGCTCACTCCTATGTAGCCAGCACTTTGAATACCTACGTTTGGGCTGTAATCATTGAATCACTGATGAAATCAACAAACTAATATTTTGACAGATTTTAAAAGATGCAGAATGCAATAGGTTCTCAAATCATCTGATGTATTTAGGTACCTTACCGTAACTTCTCTGATGGTATTAACTAAAAAAAAACAACAGCTAGAGGGCAATGTCCACTTTTCAGGTGGTCCCATGATAGCTACTATAAAATATACAGGGCGACTTTTACTATGGGGACAATAGTGAAATCGAGAAAAAAAAATCAGTTGTTCCACACTAAAGTTCAATTGGCGCGCAGTCAAAATGTATGGAACACTTGTTTTTGTTTCTCGATTTCACTATTGACCCCACAGTAAAAAATATTCATATTCATCAGTAAAGTCTTTATACAAAATTGTACTGATAAAAAAGTCCCCCTGTATATAGGGTTATCGGTAATTCGATACAATCTCTCGGAAAATTAAAGCTCACTTGCAATAGTTTTTTTTCATGAATACCTTAGGCGATAGTGATTACTTTTGAAGATATTAATTTTTTGTAACTTTAATTTTTAAATTGCTCCCAGAAGTAAATTTCTCGTTTTCATGCTATTTTTGTTTCGTGTATGATCTTATATTCGTTTCTAACATCTCAACACTTCCTCCAAATAACAATAAGATGTAGAGGATGCACTCAATTTAAAGGAATGCAGATATAAATTTACAGGTAACCCTGTAGTCACGGTTATTTAAAGGTGTTTTTTTACGATTACCTGCCCAAAAGGCGTAGTGAGGTAGGCGAGCTCGTCACACGGGCCCACCGGCTCGTGGAGCCCTACAGAGCGCTCGTCTTCCGGATTGAAGAACGCCACGAACACCCAATAGATCACGTAGTGCGCTGTCAGCTGTAATATCAGCACGTAGTCTATCGCGGTTAGTCTGAAAATTAATATAGGTATGTTTTATCTAATAACCTTCTCCTTTTTAGGGTTCCGTAGCCGAATGGCAAAAAACGGAACCCTTATAGTTTCGTCAAGTCTGTCTGTCTGTCTGTCCGTCAGTATGTTACAGCCATTTTATTCTGTAACTATAAGCATTACACTATTGAAATTTTTGTAGGAAGATGTGTCTATTAACCGCTTACCGATTCTCATACAAAAAATAAAAATTATGACATTTATGGGGGGGCTCCCATACATGAAACTAAAACCAAAAAAAATTTTTTTAGTCAAACCTATGCGTGTGGGGTGTTTATGGATAGGTCTTTTAAAATGACATGGAGGTTTCTAAAACCATTTTCTTTTAAAGTCTAAAGTTTCATAGCTAGACGCTTCCAAAGTAGTAAAATGGGCGTCCCCCCCCTCATCTAACTTCTAAACCAAGCAAGTGTAAATTATGAAATAAATACATAATGTAGATCTTAACAAATACTTTCAACGAAAATTGGTTCAGACGAGATCGAACTAGTAATTTGTTAGATATAGTACATTTTAAACAACCGCAAACATAACTTTGTACTTCATACAAACACTATGAAAAACAAAGTTATATTTGTAGTCAACAAAATATTGTGGTATTTTATTAAGTAGAAGTAAGTGTATTCCCTAATTCAGTTAATGTTGGCAAGGAACCCTCAGTGCGCGATAATAGCATTATGTACATTATGTGAAAAAGTTGAGAAACATTATACAGGTTGTGGCTTATAATAGGAGAAAAAAAGGCCCTTTAAGTATCCAGTATTACATGGTTTTAATTCATAAATGAAAAACTAATTTATTGCAATTTTCTAACAAAATAAATCGAACCGGCAATGTATTGCAAACAAATGTGTCCAGTCACTACAAGTACTATCTCCTATCGGAAGGGATACTAATTTTATGGTCCAGTCAAAGAACCTGCCGTTGTCTCTTACTACAACGAGCTAGCTATTTTGATATACGAGTACATTAATTATATCACTGAGTTAAAGTATTTTATGACCAGGTCAAGGTATTACGTATACTCTATGAATCACTGATTAAAGTTTTTGCTCCTATTACAGGCCACACGATGTATGACTCTTAAGTAGCCATACGAAGAAACTAAGTCATGTAACGGTAAATGAAGATCAATTTTTAGGGTTCCGTAGCCAAATGGCAAAAAACGGAACCCTTATAGTTTCGTCAAGTCTGTCTGTCTGTCTGTCTGTCTGTCTGTCCGTCAGTATGTCACAGTCATTTTATTCTGTAACTATAAGCATTACACTATTGAAATTTTTGTAGGAAGATGTGTCTGTTAACCGCTTACCGATTCTCATACAAAAAATAAAAATTATGACATTTATGGGGGGGCTCCCATACATGAAACTAAAACCAAAAAAAATTTTTTTAGTCAAACCTATGCGTGTGGGGTGTTTATGGATAGGTCTTTTAAAATGACATGGAGGTTTCTAAAACCATTTTCTTTTAAAGTCTAAAGTTTCATAGCTAGACGCTTCCAAAGTAGTAAAATGGGCGTCCCCCCCCCTCATCTAACTTCTAAACCAAGCAAGTGTAAATTATGAAAAAAATACATAATGTAGATCTTAACAAATACTTTCAACGAAAATTGGTTCAGACGAGATCGAACTAGTAGTTTTTTAGATATAGTACATTTTCAACAACCGCAAACATAACTTTGTACTTCATACAAACACTATGAAAAACAAAGTTATATTTGTAGTCAACAAAATATTGTGGTATTTTATTAAGTAGAAGTAAGTGTATTCCTTAATTCAGTTAATGTTGGCAAGTCTGACTCGCATTTGGCCGGATTTTTTGTGTGTCAAAAACGTAACTCTTGTGTACAATACTGCGAAGCGTTCAATACAATAATAGGTACCTATAGTATCAGTATAGTTTTGATAATATTGTTGACTAATTGTTTGACCGTTTGCACAGGTGTTATCGGTATATTTGTTTTATCACGTATTATTCTGCTGATAAAAATATAACGAAATACAACAGGTCAGATTTGATAATTACGAGCTCGAAATACTTTTGTAACAGTTACATAAAGACGTAACATTTTCATTACTTCGCAATACAAATCAAGGTATTTTGCAGAAAGTTTTCAAACTATCTACATGAAGCGTAATCAAAGTCATATTGTTAAAATCTATCAAACAGTTCAGAACATCATTGTCATGGCATAGGAAAGCTAATGTCTGTGGTTCCTTATAAAAGTTGATTGGCGGAACGATAGTCTCCGTAGTAGTAGACACAGGCGCCAGCACATCAGGTTATACAGTTTTGTTGGAAACAAACCCTTATTACAAGCGCATAAGATACCGCAATGTTTACCTTGACGTGCTGTTGTCCGTACATATATCTGAGACCGATAGAGGACACCTATGCAATCAATTTTAAGTCATGTATGTTATGGTTATAAGTGCGACAAATTTAAAGCTGATACATAACGTACGTGCCATAAAATAATGGTATCCTTTATTGACCCCAGGAATATCTACATATTTCCGCCAAACACGCGTGCACATCCTCATTGCACAAATAACTCGGCTCTATCTCACCTCTATGACGTGCAGTAAAGAGCGACAACAAAGCGATACAAACATACAAATCAAATTAAGTAAATAATAAGCGGTCGATAAAACCGCTTATTTTTTGCGATGGGAGAGACCTCCTGCAAACAGTGTTCGGGTAGATGAAATCTTCGTCTTTATTATTCCTCCATAGGCAAGCACTCTCTACCTACTCACTCACCTATCCTTAACCTTTTCCCTCTCGCTCAGCAGTCCGTTGATGACGAAGACGGCGAAGACAGTGAATAGCAGGAAGACGGTGACTTCCGAGTGGATCTTGTACATGTCGTGGAGGGGATGGTAGATCGGTACGAAGAGCAGCACGCCGCCAGGCATTCCCAGCAGTGCTGCGGCGAGCATCGCCTTCCACTCGGTCTTTTTGCTGCAAAGTTATAAAAAGTTAGACATTTCGAAAAGCGCCTTTGATGTACGATAAGTGACTATTCATCCTCGAGGCGAAAAGGAAATTACCATTCTTGGCCAACCCACGCGCAGCGATGAAACATAAATCCCTTATTATAACTATTTTTTGTAAACTCAAAGCAAATAATAATTTCCTCAGAGATATTCTCAGGATTTTTATCAATTTTAATAAATCTTAACGAAATTCAGGGTTTTTATCTAGCTACAACTTTTTGTCGGGGAAGTTAAGCATGAATAATTCACTGCCTAACATAAGTGCGAATTAGTGCACTTTTGGTATAAATAAATAAATATTAGACACCAATTACGTACATTGCTCTAATCCCAAAGTAAGTGTTTCGGTCCTGGGCACAGAATACTTTGTATATTGGTCCTGGGTGTTGTGGTATCCTGGGTATGGTGGTTACTTTGTTGTTTCTGATCATAACTCAAGTGCATTAGCTACTTACATTGGGATTGGAGCAATGTTTCTAATTGGTGTCTAATATTTATTTATTTATAACTAGAGCGCACTAATTCGCACTTATGTTAGACAGTTTCTGTTGTTGTTGTCCATGTTTCTGTATCTAAAAGTTATAAATTGAGACGTCAATTCTTACATGAGAGGAGTTGAGATCATTTTGCAATTTTATTACAAGGCTGTAATACATAACTTTAAGCATACTTACATATTTTTCAGTCAACTAACGTTAATTGCTTGACCAACATAGCCAACTTCACTAAGTTCATCATATTTGCTATTATCATCCGTTATCAAAATATCTTACCTACCCAATGATATACCTATTATACTAAATAAGTACACGTCTAACTAAATGTTACATACCCGGCAGACTCCCACTGCGCAACTCTCGGAGCCATCCACCGCCTGATCGAGTCAAAGAAAAAGAAGAAACTCGCGGCGAAGGTAGCATGGAAATAATAGGACGTCCATGGCACCCAGTAGTGCCGATCGTAGATGTTCGGGTCGGTGTCGTGCCAGGTCCAGTGAACGAACTTTACAGCTACGATGTCGTATGGGATGTCGATCAGGACTGTCACCAGACCAACCGCGAAAGGCTCAGCATAACGAGGAAGCCTCAGTTTCGACACCGCATAAGCCGCGTGGTATATGAACGCCGGATCTGAAATGGTACTTGTACATCAAATTGACGCCAAACAACAGTAGGCTACCTACACTAAATTAACTTTTGGTCGGTGCTTGAATCCAATAATGCGTTCGGGTGTTAGGCCCCTGGATCGGAGTCGGATATTATTATAGTGATGAATGAATATCTTCCTCGTGTGTACAGTTTAGTTTAAGGTAAATTTGTAAGTATTTAAATATTTTTCTGTATTTGTGTGAAATAAATGTCACAAATGTTTTAAATACCAGAAAGGTACTACGAATATGCGTAGGCTCCAAATCTCTGTCCCAGCATTGATAACCAAAAATGTTTTGAACTCTCATATTTTTAGCGTCATATTACTAGTCGTGATCGTATATTTTTAAACTCTAGTTTTCCATGATCATCTATCACGAAAAACTAGAAACTATCCAACACAAACATATTTTTCATATCTGAACTGTAGGGTTTGAGATTCACGCGGATTCCTATTAACAAACAATCTTTCAGCTTTATAATATTAATAAAATAATAATAGCTTGCTTACGCATCTATTATAACCTATCAAATATCAAGGTATAATGAATTTACAAGAAATCACTTACATAACAAAATGATGTGCATAGGAAGCCTTCCTCCAAGAAAAACGATGGGGGTCTGCGAGTGCCAAAAGTTGTCGAACTCTGGCAGCACGAAGTGCCAGAAGTTGTCGGCGTAGATGCCGTGCAGCACCGTGCCCAGCCAGAAGTACGGCCACCTGCCGCCTTTCTTCAACGCTGTTCATAAAATTTACGGCATTAGAAAAATATATAATAGCTTACATGATTCAGAATCGGGTTGAATTCGATCTTACCCCAGATAATATAATACTACATCTTACGTTTCAGTATATATTATGTTACAAACAATGTCTGTGAATTGTAGGTATATAATTCCTAGGAATTGTATATAATTCCTAGGAATTATATACAATTCCTAGGAATGGTATATAATTCCTATAATCACCCGGAATTGTATGATGTAATAGTACATTATGATACAAGTGTGCTAAGTTGACCATTATATACAAGGCGATATTGTGTGCGCACGAGCGAAAGCGAGTGCGCCATAAGAAAGCCGCGTATATAATGGTCACAGGCACACGTGTTTCATACGACGTTTTTCAACACACTTGCGAGGAATAAACAAGACTCTTCATCAAGTAAGTTTTAATTATGTATTAAAACAGTAAAGATACATTTCACTCCATTTTGATGGCAAAAGACTATAGCACGCCTTATTCGCCTCGATACGTATGTCCGGCGGAGTTAATAATAGGTTTTCTTCATTTTCTTCACTTGAAGAAGACATTTTCTTTAATATTAAACTTCACAATAATAAATCCAAAATTCGTCACAGCCGACAATTAATTTGGAAAAAATGGCGCGTTGTTTTTTTTTCTTGCCGCGATACCGATGCGCGCGCAAGGCTAAAGCGCGAACTAGATCGGCCAACAGCCAAGATTTAAAATGTAAAAATTCGTGTTTAGAACACAAATTACAGAAAACTTTAAATTAATTTGTGTTATTTTTTAGTAATAAAGCTGGATTTACCACTTCTTGAAATAAATATGTAGATACTGTTATTTTTCGCATAAATACTGTTTGTTGCTAAAATAAAAGTTATAACCCGACTAAATTATATCGCTTCTGCTTCTTACTTACTACTTGGTACTAGGGTACAAATGTAAATTGGTCGGGTTTAATAAACTAAAGGCACTAGTGCAATAATATAATGAAAAAGCACGCGTGTTTAATATCTAGGATTATGAGCCAAAAATCGGTGGAATAAAAACGTCATTTTGAGCAAGTGTGTTGAAAATTATATTAGACGCCTTTACTAGGTTTATGCATTTCCAATCAGCAATCGCAAACGTAATTTATTTAATTAATTGTTACTTGTTAATCAACGAGGCCCTAAATAAAAACTATATTTTCTGAATTATTAACAAACTAATGATATTTTAATTTATCGACCGATTGATTAATATTGTATCCATGAGTGCCTTAATAAAAGTCTGATCCTTAAATTAGTAAGAATCAAAGACAATATGTATACTTTATCATTGTTACGTATTGGTTTCAATGAGACCTTTATTAAAAGTTTGATTCTTCATTTAATGACACAGTTTCTTTTTTTTATTCACATGTGGTGTTCACCTTAATAGCTTCTGCATTGCATATATTTCCTAGGAGTTGTATACGACTCTATTATACATATACACTATTCTATATTATTCTGAAAATCATTAATTTCCTATAACATAACTTGACCATACGTCGGCTGTCCTATTAATCAAGTCTGACCACTTTGTAGAATGTCATCATAGCACAGCGACTCTTACTCTCATCGTAGCATAAAGTCGTAGCACTTCTTCCTTTTTAGTCAGAGTTTTGTTGTAGCAAATCGTAGTTCCAGGATAAACGTAGCATTGATTTCTGCGAGGTCGTAGCATTCGTACCACAGTTTTAAAGTCTCGTAGCGTCGTAGCACTCCGCCTTTTGAGAGCTGAATTCCGGTCACGGGATACGGGGATAACAATGATATATACAATATCATTGCGGGATAACCATAGCGTCCCTAGGCGCTGCGTCCTTGGCACAACTCTCTCAGAAACGAAAGTTCAGGATTTCCTGTGAGATTTGGATTCTTCTATTCTGATGACGCTCCTATTTTTAAAATCTTGGTTGGAGAAAATACTACAAAAACAGTGAGCAATGGTGATACACAAAGAGCAACTACTATTTTAACATGTGCAAATCTATTGGCAATAAATCAATAGTTAAATATACAAAGTACTCCGTGGTTCATGTTTTGCTTCTTACAAAATAAAATACAAAGAAATAGAATAGAATTTATTTATTTATTTTTTGTCCTAAAAAGAAAAAAAAACCTATTCGCAGTAACAGGTTTAAAGATAAAAAATAGGTGTTACATTGTGGACATTCATATACCAAAAATACTTTAAATAGAACTCTCACCATTTCTGAGACATACACACACTAAGAGTATTTTTTTAAATAAATTGCGTCTTCGTCCATCAAAAATTATGTCGTTTCCACAATAGATTACTTTTTAAGATCAATTTATTAAGGACACAATTCTTTTAGCCGTCTAAAATAATGGTCTCTTTAACAAAAATGATTTAAGAAATCCCCAAAACTACACACTTTTGCAATATTTTCAGTACAAGATTTTCTTCATCTATTATGACAGCCTGTGTAAAAGTTAAAATTGTTACAATAATAAACCGTACCGTGAATAAGAGTGACAATCCCGGCCAGCATGTACACAGCCTGAGATATAATGTAGGTGGGCTGCGCGGCGCCCAGCGCGCGCGCATCGTTCACGCGCACCAACCACTGCCACCACTGGAAATAGAGTTTAACGTATCATGTATAAGTTATAACTACGAGTATTGGCGTTTTTTAGGGTTCCGTAGCTGAATGGCAAAAAAAACTCGGCTAAGTGCGAGTCGGACTCGCCCACTGAGTGTTCCGTGACAACTTTAACTGAATTAGAGATCCACTTACTTCTGCTTAGTAAAATACCACAATATTTTGTTGCAAAGTTATATTAGCGGTTGTTGAAAATGTGCTATATCTCAAAAACTACTAGTTCGATCCGGTCTGAACCAATTTTCGTTAAAAGTATTTGTTAAGATCTACATTACTTATTTTTTCAAAATTTGCACTCGCTTAGTTTAGTTTAGAAGTTAAAGGGGGGGCGCCCATTTTACCACTTTTGAAGCGTATATCTCGCAAACGCTAGATTTTTAGAGAAAACGGTATTACCACTATTTTATTATAAAATACCTATATATCTATAGACGGACGGTTAGAGAGACAGACAGACTTAACGAAACTATACTATACTTTAGCATTGAACTAAACTTGGCTTCCGTTTTTTGCCATTCGGCTACGGAACCCTAAAAACGGAAGCCGTATAGTTGCATATATGCGTAACTATAAGCATCACAAGTTGAAATTCGGTAAAAGATGTATCCAAACAATAATGATATTTAAGACGGGGCTCCGATACATGCAACTATTAAGCGAAAATTTTTTTTTAACAAATCTATTTTAAAATGACATAGAGGTCCCTTAAACCATTTTCTTTTAAAGTCTAACGTTTGATAGAAAGACGCTTCCAAAATGGTAAAATGGGCGTCCCCCTTCTTACTTCTAAACTAAGCAAGTGTAAATTTTGAAAAAAATATGTAATATCTTTCAACGAAAATTAGTATGGACGGGATCGAATTAGTCGTTTTTGAGATAAGCACATTTTTAACAACCGCAAACATAACTTTGTTCTTCATACAAATACTATGAAAAAACAAAGTTATGTTTGTTGTCAACAAAATATTGTGGTATTTTGTTTACTGGATGTAAGTGGACCCCAAATTCAGTTTAAGTTGGCACGAAACCCTCAGTGGGCGAGCCCGACCCACACTTAGCCGGTTTTTGTACGTGGTATAAAAAAATTACACTTCCACAACTTGCCAATTTGCAGGTCACAGGTCGAAAAATGCTGCATTTAAAATTCGCATCAAAACTAGTTTTTGCCACCTTGATATTAACATTAGTTATCATCGTCTCAAAAAATATACATATCAATACTTTCTTTGAAAAAAACCATCCGATCATCTTGTTTTTTGCTTGCAGTTTGATTATTTGTTATCTACGCTGCTACTACGCACAAATGAAGGCGTGCATTTATTTTCTAT
Source organism: Pyrausta purpuralis (assembly GCA_963924145.1). Lineage (NCBI taxonomy): Eukaryota > Metazoa > Arthropoda > Insecta > Lepidoptera > Crambidae > Pyrausta > Pyrausta purpuralis. The sequence goes on along the minus strand of OZ001647.1, from coordinate 15,052,172 downwards.
ACGTAGCATAATCATAACAATGTTAGTGAATGGTTTGGGAATCTAAGTAGCTGGACTTGACTTGAATGGTCTCTAATATTATAAAGAAATAGTTATTTTTCGCTAATTATTTTTTTTTTTGTGTTTGTTATGGTCAGGGTAGTGAAAGAAAAAAATAAAAATAAAATAATCGGGTGGACCAATATTCATAATATTTACTTTGTCACATTCGTCACCGTCAGGAATAAGATAATACTCATTAAAATTATAGGGCCAAGGCGGGACGGGGCCGGGTGCAAAACAAAGTTCGCTGAGTCTGCTAGTGTTAAATAAAATTTATATACAATTTAAGTTAGTACATACCTACTAACGAATAATTTAAAATAAGTGATGTAGCAGCGCCGCACCAAATTATTTATTTATTGAGTAATAAGCGTTTCTCATTTTAAGTGAACTATGTATCCCCTTAGATATAAGTTCTAATAAGAAATAAACTTCTTAAAACCTTACCTCGAAGCCGCGCCTTAAATAAAATCCAGCGATTTTAGCGTCACGTTTGAAGATATTAAAAATCACTAGGTTGAAAGAGCATTAAAACTGGACTCTATAAATTCGCTTAAGCAGGTAAATTAAGATAACAAATCGCTTTGAAAATGATAAAACATTATTTAAGTGCCATAGTATACCGTATTGTCTGTAGCCGCCATAGTAAGTGCTGCGCGGGCGCCGGTCGCTATGTGACTGAACTGAGTCCGTGTGGGTCGCGTACGCGTACACATCTAGTGGTGTGACAACTATTCGAGTTTTTGTAAGCTTGATATACGAATTGAAGTTTTGTCCTGATTTTATTAAAGGTCGGTCATCCGACCTTGTTATTTGGAACTACCTCAATATGATCAAAATCATCAACCAACTGGTCTCGTTTAAGGGGCACCTGTCCTCACCAGTATCGGTCACATGAGGAGTTCCCTAAGAATATCATCTGGTCCCGTGTTGTTCAAAGTATTCATAACGACCTACTCAACAGTTACTAGATCAATCTCTGGACATAAGTAAAGGTGCAGGATCCGATGGCTTACCGCCGATATTTCTTAGAAATTGCGCCACTAATTTGGCGGAGCCTTTGGGTAGGATCTACAATAAATCGCTAGAAACAGGCGTTTTTCCTAAAACATGGAAAATTGATAAAATTGTTCCAGTTTTCAAGTCTGACGACCCCCAGCACGTTAAGAATTATAGGCCAATAGCTATTCTTCCCATTCTGGCCAAGACCTTGGAAAGTCTGGTCTGCCCCCTACATTCAGAGCTATTTTGCACTATTTGTTTCTGATTATCAGCATGGGTTTCTGAAAGGTAGATCAACATGTACAAACTTGGTGACATTTACTGAAGGTATCGTTGAATCTATTGATGCAAATAGGCAAATTGACGTGGTCTACACAGACTTTAGTAAGGCCTTTGATAGAGTTCCCCACAGGTTGCTGATATCAAAGCTGGCTATGTGTGGTATCTTTGGGCCCATGTTAAAGTGGCTAAATTCATATCTCATAGAGCGGTCTTTTTACGTTGTTGTGAATGGTTTTGCATCCGAAACCCTAAAAATTACGTCAGCTGTTCCACAGGGTTCACATCTGGGGCTTGTCCTCTTCAATATTTTTGTGAATGATTTACCGTCCCGCTTTCGCTAAATTCTATACCTTACTTATTTGCGGATGACCTAAAACTATCAAGAGTTGTCGAATCAGCGGAGGATGCGACACTGCTTCAAAGGGACATCGACTGGCTCGAAGAATGGTGTCATTGCAACGGAATGAGTCTCAATGTAGAAAAATTCTCTTTTATTAGATTTGCTCGGAAGCAAAATATTGTACCTATTAATTACTACCTCAACGGGGTTAGCCTGAGTAAAGTTCAAGTAATTAGACATCTGGGAGTTCTGATGGACAGGGAGTTATCATTTGTACCGCATATTGATCATATTATTAAAAAGGCAGCTAAGTTACTGGGATTTGTGATCCCTAATTCAAAAGGGTTTAAAAATGTGGAAACAAAAATAACACTATTTAATTGTCTCGTCAGATCAACCCTTGAGTAAGTACGCTAGCATTGTTTGGAGACCACATTTCGCTTGCCATTCCTTGCGAGTTGAACGAGTTCAAAAAAAGTTTACCAGACACCTTGCTTACACTGTGGCTAGACCGGGACTCAGTTACGAGGACAGATTAGCTTTCTTTAAAATGACTAGCCTTCAAAAGCGCAGAGACCTGCTCGATATGGTCTTCCTCTACAAAGCCCTCAATAACCACACATGTTGTTCCGAATTGCTACTAAGACTGAAACTTAGAGTTCCTCTCCGACTACCCCGTCGTCCGCTGGGCCTTTTTAGTATTCCTTTTAGGAGAACAGTAATGAATGGGTGCCCACTCACCTATCCCTAGATTGTGTAGGCAGTATAACCTACTGAGCCAAAGCTCCGATATTGACATATGTTCGATGTCTCTTTGTAAATTTTGCAAAAGATTATTTGAATTGTCTTAGTTTTAGATTTGTAACACTTTCTTTTCTTAAACGACTTTTTCCTTTTAATAATTGTATAAGTGACTTATTCTTGTGTATGCTGTGTTCGCCTGTAAGAGACTGTACATTTAGCAAATTTTAATTATGTGAATTATATTATATTAAGCAACGATGTACTAGTTGTAGGTGAACCTATTTAATAAATAAAAAAATAGATTTTCAGTAACTGTTAAATGTACGCTGACTGACGGTTTCGAATTTAATGGAGACACACAGACGATTGCGAGGCAATCCAAAGAGATTTGGATGCCATTACCGAATTTTCATTCAGTTACAGTGCTTATGACAATAAAGCCTTATACTTCGGATTTGTCGTCTTTATCAAACCCTTTGATTCCGTGGGAAATGAAGCCATACACACTTCATTTCAACTGTTTGGACTACAAATCCACAGGTTTTTTTCATAATTGACCTTTTTTTTTGTTTTTTTTGAATAACTATTACGGTCGTTTTTGTGATTTTTACTGTAGGCTGTAATGAATAACGAATAACTTTTGTTAAAGATTGCTGTTTCTAAGCATTTTTTGTGTGTGGTCCGTCAGGGACCATTGTAACTATGCAAACCAATATGGCTGAATACGATTGTATCATTCAGGTTTACGTTAATTAGATGTTTTACTGACAGCTAGTAACAAAATATGTCAGAAATCTTAAAACTAGCCCTGAAGTAGATCGGTCAGTGATTTTAGTCAGAGCCCACACCTTGTTTTTTATATATATTTTTTTGTATCATATCAAACCACAGAATTCGATTAACATACCAATCAACAATTTTTCTATGCTATGCGTCTTCTTTTACTATGCGTTGTACTTCTTTCAAGTTATTAAAACGTCGATTTTATGTTTGGTCTTTCACTGCTTACAAACGTGACATTTCTGCTGACGCTTACATGTTCATCATACATGCAAAACAAATATTAATCTTAATATTTATTATATTTAGATAGCAATTATATTAATATCGATGTGTCATTTAAAGGACTTCTCTTTTTGTAGTCGAATATCAAAACGCGAAGATAACCCTTGATTACACACTTTGTTGCTATGCTTTAAACTGTAATACTTAGAGGAATTAATTAATTAATACCAAATTATCTAATCTGATACTGCCGCTATTTAATTCTATATGCACTAACATTTTTAGCCGATTTTAGTAACAAATACATGAGTAAATGGTTACGAGGGTCAAACTGAAAGTTCTTAGAACTGGCCACTTATAAACAATATAATAAAAAAAATATTCTAAAATTTGAAAATAGAACTCTTTGCCAATATTACTGAGTATATATTTCATTCATTTGTCATTTGTTTTACGATTTGGCGGCAAATTGAAAATTGTCTGTGTCACGTCAACATGAATTTAACACGAGAAAATTTTCGTGCAATGATTTTTTATGACTTTCGATGTCATTTAAGTCAACAAGAAAGTTATGATAGACTACGATTGGCCTTTCACGATGAAGCCCCATCTCGTGCGACTGTTTACAACTGGTTTAATGAGTTTAAACGTGGTCGCACTAATCTCACTGATGATGTACGTGAGGGACGGCCTTCTACGGCGACGACTGAAAATAACATCTGTGTTGTGCGGCGTATGATAGAGACTGACAAAAGAGTGACCTATCAGCAGATTCGGACAAGCTTAGGCATCGGTATGAGTCAAGTGCACAAAATCCTCCACGAACATTTAGCGGTCAGGAAGCTTTGCGCCCGGTGGATACCTCATAATTTGACTAAGGCTCAAAAACTCCATCGTGTTGATTGGTGCCGTAAAATGATTGAAAGATTTAACGGAGGTGACTCAAATGCTTTGTTCGACATAATAACAGGTGACGAAAGCTGGATTTACTGTTATGATCCTGAAACCAAAAGACAATCTGCTCAGTGGGTGTTTCCTTTCGAGGAGTTGCCAACTAAAGTGAAGAGAGATCGAAGTGCGGGAAAAAAATGGTGGCCTCGTTCTTTGGAAGGATAGGTCATTTCGCAACAATTGTGTTAGAGGATCAAAAAACAGTTTCTGCAGAATGGTACACTACCAATTGTTTGCCACTTGTCTTGGAAAAAGTTCGAGAGAAACGACCTCGCAGTAGGATCCTCCTTCACCACGACAACGCCTCGTCGCACACCGCCAAGCGAACGATCGACTATTTGGCGACATCAAACGTTGAATTACTGGGTCACCCGCCGTATAGCCCCGACCTCACGCCTTGTGATTTTTATTTATTTCCAAAAATTAAAGAAAAACTTAAAGGAAAGCGGTTTATGAATGCTGAAAAAGCGGTGGCTGCGTATCGCGATGCCATTGAAGAGACCCCTAAGGACGAGTGGGCAAAGTGCTTTTCCCAGTGGTTCCATCGCATGCAGCGGTGTATTGACGTCAATGGACAATATTTTGAAAAGATATAATAAAACTAATAACTGGCTAATGTAATCAGTTTTTGATTTTCTAAGAACTTTCAGTTTGACCCTCGTACTATTTGGGGATCAAGTTGGTTGTTGAGAGCCTAAAGTGGTACTTACTAGTATTTGTAAAATGGAGCCCAAATATTTACTGAAAATAAGTTAAGTAATTATAGGTGTTTATTTTTATTATATTATCCAGCTCGATATCGACTAGTCTTATCAACCTTGATGATGTTATCAACATATCATGTTATATCATCATACAGAGTTAATGTCCCTTAACTTCGTTTCACTGTGTGTTACAAATTTGCTAGCGTAGATGGAATATTATCACGGAGAATAATTAAAATGTCGGCTGTATTATAAATAAGCAACACAGTGAAGGTACAAAACAAAGTCTTCATAAAATAAATTGCGAAAACAATATTAAACATCGGCCACAAAATTTTTGGACTCTGGTAAAAGCAGTGCGCGGCGGATCGGCTTATCCTAAAAAGTATCTGGAAGGCGTTGAGTACACAAATGGAAGAGACATGTGTAATGCTTTCAATTCTTTTTTTCAGAGTGTATTTGGTGTACCTTGTATTGACCCACCACAGAAACAGGAACAACCACTGTGTACCGACGTAGTATCCAATGTCCCGTTCCCTGCGTGAAGGCGTCTTTCCTCATAAATGGAAGTCTGCCCATATAGTGCCGGTGCATAAGAAGGGTTCTCGTATGGATGCTTAGAACTACAGGGGGATATCTACATATACTAAATGTTGCAGCAAAGTTGCTTGAAAAAATAGTAAATACCAAAATTAACTCCACTTTGTGTCGCTCAATTCCCGAGAAACAGCATGTTTTTTTTTAAAGGGCGTTCTACAACCACCAACCTTGTATACTTTACTAATTTTGTGCTTGAAAATGCAGGGAGGTGGGCAGGTTGACGTGATCTACACCGATTTTGAAAAAGTCTTCGATCGGGTGGATCCTGCTCAACAAGCTTCAGGTATTAGGCATTCATGGTGATTTACTCCGATGGATAAAATCATATTTATCAAACCGCTCCGCAGTTGTAATGGGTGGACATCGCTCTGACTATGTTTCCATACCTTCGGGCGTGCCACAAGGCTCTCATTTGGGCCCCCTTTTTACAACGCGTATTTATACGATATAGGTTCGTGCCTAGATAGTTGCGAGTTTCTCATGTATGCGGATGATAAAAAAATATTTTGCAAAATTAATACTAAAGGGCCAATAAAAGAGCACCGTTTTTTGATGGTCGAATGGGTTTTTGGTGAAACGTGTGTTTGTAATTCCAAACATATTCAATATTTAATTTAAGAATAAATTTTGTATGTTTTATCATGTATCCATCTATATGAATTCACTTTAAAATCTATACTAATATTATAAAGCTGAAGAGTTTGTTTGTTTGTTTGTTTGTTTGTTTGTTTGTTTGTTTGTTTGTTTGAACGCGCTTATCTAAGAAACTACTGGCCCGATTTGAAAAATTTTTTTTACGTTGGATAGTCCATTTATCATATATATATATAACATAACGATACGACTCATAAGACCACAGCAGAAATGAAAAATGTTGCGAAAACGGGAGAAAGATATTCCTTTTGAGAGCTTCCGCTGCATACGCTGCGGAAACCGCTTAAGTTACACAAAAATCATGTATGACAGGATTGTTCAGCATTAAGAGTTCTATAATAAAGTCCGCGACAGCATATGTGTATCTTTTATGGTTGACTTACTACAACCTTTTTTGTGTTAATAAATTTGTAAAAAAATAATGCATTATTTTTAGAGGTGTATTATACACACAGGTATTTATTCTTATCAAAATAAATACATTCATCATCACGAGCATTTTATTTAGAACCAAGTTGCCCTTTATATCATTTGATTTCAATAAATATCTTAGGAGCTATCACAGTTTTAACATAACTCCGCACCAAAATAATGGTCGCAGCTTAAGTACAACGTGCGATTGCGCTAATATATAAAGCTGAAGAGTTTGTTTGTTTGAACGCGCTTATCTCAGGAACTGCCGGACCGATTTGAAAAAATATTTCTGTGTTGGATAGCTTATTTATCGATATAAAACATGACGCTGCGACGGGAGGGGAGGGAGCAAACTCAAAACGCGCGTACGAAGTCGCGGGGGACCGCTAGTGTGTTAATATATGTCAAAAAATTGGACATATAGTCATGATTAGTTATATTGAGGTGGAAAAAATCCGTCTTTAGATTTAAATTTAATATAATTAATTTTGTGTCGGTCACACGATTTTACTATTTTCGAAAATGTGATATAAATGCTCATAAATTCAAAAAGGTTTAACCTAGCGACACAAACCATAAGTTCGCAGAAACTTCAGACGTGTCAAAACACCAATAGAGGACAAATAAATATCTCACAGCTATGATATAGCTAATACAGCCCCTTGATTTTTATTTTTTTCTTCAGACCCTAGTATATGTGACCCTTCATGGGTGATGTTTTAAGATTATAATTCAGCGTTAGGAATAAATGTCTACTATTGAATCATAAAACTCATAGTCAAGATTCATTTGAGCTGATTAGGTAACATAAGCGTTAGTTACTTAATTTAATATTTCTGAAAATGTAAAATATTCGTCACAATTTGGCACAATTTTGTGGTCAATTACCCACGAAAGTTACAAATCATAGCACGAAAGGAAAGTGTACTGATCTCACTAGAATTTATATCTTATGGTTTGTAAATACAGTTGAAATAACCGTCTTAACTTTTTAATCTTTATTTTTTCTACTAAGACAGTTTCCAGAGGCACAGATATGATTTATAGAAATAATGTAGCTTACTAGAAAAATGTGTAGAACATGACGTCTTAAATCTTGATCTTTATTCGGCTTTGAATCGCCTGATCAACCTATTTACTAATTAGATAATAACGTAAAGTAAACACAATAAGTTACTCTAAAAAAACATATTCATCAATTAACTATTTTTTGTGCTTTATTGAGAAAATAATTAATATTAAATCAAATCAATTTATTTGCATAAATGTGGTATTACATAGATGGTTCGATATTTTAAAGATCAGCACATTTACCATTACTGGCTTACAAAATTAAATGTATTTCTAAATTTCAAATTTAAAGTACGTGTAAATTTGAATTAGCAAAACAAACAATGAAATTAACGGCATGTCGAATAAATTAAAATGTCAATTAAAATGTGAATGTCAATTATATAATAAATTATGTCAATTAAGGTCAGTTTATAGGTTATTTGGATAGATACTCAGCAACAGAATAGAAAGCACTATTTATGAGCCAACTGTACAAGTGACTTTTAAATAAATTTGGTGGTAAATTAACGATGTCTGTGGGAAGATTATTATAAATTGTTACAATCATTGCATGGCTGTTTCTATTACATACACTAGTCCTTATATCCGGCAGGATCAATTTATTAGGATATCTAGTATTAAAGCTGCACACATCTTTTTTCTTTATAAAAAGTTCAGGGTGCTGCTTGGCAAACTTACAAGCTTCGTGTAATTCTTCATGTCTTTAAATAATGGTTTGCATGTAGTAAAAGGATAGGAACGTGTTGTGTAGATGCATTGTTTTTGTGCAATGAAGGCGCCATGCATTTCTACCGAATTTCCCCACAGCAATATTCCACATCTTAAGTTAGCAGCTACGTAACCGTGATATGCCTTTAAGGCAGTTTGCAGATTGGTGAATGATGCCAATCTCCATAGCGCATATCTAAAGCGGTTTACTTTATTACATACATGGTCAAAATGTAGCATCCTCCGTTTCTACCACCTATAGTCCATTACATATCATATTTAATTGTTTTCTTTTACCATTTTTGTTCAAGAATTGAATGTATTTTGTTTTGCTTATATTTATTTTTAAATTGTTAGAATTGAGCCAGTTTAATATATCGTTAACACATGCATTTACTTGTTCATTGTAGTCAAGTGATTTTTTGCTGGGTAACAATAGTCCCCCTAGCCGATTTCGACTACGTTGGCCAGTCACAACGACTAACCGACTGCGCGGGACATATTATAGTGCACAAGTGTGTGCGCAAACACAGGTGCACTCTGTATTCCTTTCACTCTCATAGCCCGATGGGACAGCAATCTGACACGACCGGAGAGAGTTAAGGCTTAGGACCAACGGCTTTACGTGCTTTTCCGAGGCACGGGGGTGAAACACCGCCAACTTCCAAACTCCGGGCTACCCTAAGAATTTCTGAACAGAAAAACTCAGGTATATATTATTGGCCCGACCCGGGGATCAAACCCGGGACCTCTGGCGCAGCCGTCGCTTTAAAGTGCGACCCTCCTACCGCTGCGCCACAGAGGCAGTCAAGTTTTGCTGGGTATAACAATAGACAAGTCATCCGCGAAGAGAAAGCATTTTTGTTTAGTGGCCAGTGGCAGGTCGTTTATGTATATGAGGAACAGTAAGGGGCCTAAAATACTGCCCTGTGGTACACCAACTTCATTGGACTTCAGTTTATCCGATGTAGAAAATGTCTGCTCCATGTTCGAATTGAAGCCAGGTATCTCTTCATACTGTGTGCGGTTTTTTAAATAGCTCGCAAGCCAATGTAAGGTTACTCCACGTAAGCCATATTTTTCACATTTTTTTAATAGCAAATTGTGACACACAAAATCAAACGCCTTTGTCATATCAAAGAATATGTCTGTAATGTTAATTTTGCGGTTTAAGTTATCTATTATTTCATTATTTAATTTAAATGCCACCAATGTAGTACACTTTCCTTTTTGAGAGCCATACTGCTCAGAACATAGAATGTTATTCTTATTCATGAAATCTATTAATCTTTTATGCATTACTTTCTCTAGTACCTTTGATAAAATAGGTATCAAGGCTATGGGTTGGAAGGGTCTTTTTTGTCCCCTCTTTATATATAGTTTTTATGACAGTTTTTCTTAAATATTTTGGGGAAGACGCCTTCAGAAAGAGATAGATTTACAATGTGTGATAACAATGGCGCTAAAACATGAGAGCAGCGTTTTATTACTTTTGTCGAAATATTATCATAGCCAGTAGATAAAGTATTTTTGAGAGTTTTTATAATTTTTAGTATTTCTTCGTCGTTTGTTGGGAATAAGAATATATTTTTATCGTTTTGTTTGATGTCATGTTTATATGTGTTGTTATTCGGAAGATCAATGTTAGTCATGTTTATTCAATAATTATTAAAAATATTAGCGATGTCAATTGGATTATCAATTTCAATGTCCCTATCTACAAGTATATATTTGTCAAAATCTTGCTTTGGTTGTACTGTAATATTATTATTTATAACATTCCATGAAGTCGAACAGATATTTCTGGCATTGTCAATATATTTTTTGTTGCAGATTTTTTGAGCCATTTCTATGCATTTTCTATTATTTTTTTATAACTGTAGTATTCAAGTTTGTCAGCGTATCGTTTTGTTTTATAGAATTTAAATCTCAAGATTCGTTTAGTTTTAGCCGATTTTTTTAGACCTTTTGATATCCAGTAAGGATGTTTTGTTTTATTATGTATTTTTATTAGGTTAATAGGGAAACACAAATTGTAATAAAATACTATTGTTTTGTGAAAGTACTCAAAAGCTCTGTTAGTATCAAGTTCATTATAGACCTCCGACCACGAAATGCCACACAGACAAGCCAAGAATTTACTCATATTTTCAAAATTAATGTCCCTTTTTTGTATAAAATGAGGCTTGCTAGACACCTCTTTGTGTGCCGTTGGTATAGAAAGATATTGCCCCGTTTCATGGTCTGATAGACCTAACTGTAGGATTTCAGCAGTAGCTTCAGGTATGGTCCTTATAAATTGATCTAGACACGCTTTTCGTCCTTGTTGGCTTAGTGATGTGGAGTTTTAAGTTGTAGTTCTGTGTCAACGTTTTATATTCCTCAAGCTCCGGTGACCCCTGAAGTAAGTTTATATACACCTAACAATATAACTTTCTTTTTTGCATTTTTTTTTAATCTTGTATAGAATCAATTTAAGTTTATTTAAGAAAATAAAGGGATTACTGTTGTTAGGAATTCTGTAAAGACAAACGATAATGCAATGCAATTACAAAAGCAAACCTTGAAAATAATTCTTTGCCACTAATAAGAATGATGGCAGTTTATGCCAGGCGTCTTAATTTATTCAACCAAGCGGCATGGCTAAAATTTTAACCTGGTCTAAAGCAGGAAAATTATGCACTAGACCGATAAAAGAGTCTACTTTGAGCCTACTAGATAAAGACTTGAAATCATGAGTTTGCTTCACGGGAAAAAACTACAATTAACACTGATACTATAACATCCAAGTGGTGGTAACACTGGTGTTTATTTCCAAAGATTCTAAAGAAATAGTTTAATTCTTTTTTGGATAAGATAAGTTCATATTTTGAACGCTCTTACAGCTATGATCCAGCAGCTAATAGTCTAAATAGTCTCACTTCAGGCAAGAAAAATACTATATCTGGAATACGAATTTATTGCTTGTAAATTTATGAAGGGAAGAACCTTATGCGTTTGACTTTGAAAATGTAATTTGAGGCACTACTTTGGAGGGTAAAGAGTTAATTGCTACAGATTTTCTACCATGTGCCTTAGCTTACCCTTACCTTTATAACCTCGGATAATTTCGACAGAATGCGACTCCTTACCAAGAATGGTCAAGGAAGCGATTGAGTTACAAAATGCTAAAATTTTGATCGTAAGTATGGGTTTAAATTGTCGAATGTCAAAATACCATTGCTTCGAAAGTATGAAACCGTAAAATTTATCAAAGTATCCTAACGCTGATAAATACTGTCAGTGTTGTGTGTCGAGAAAAAATGAGAGTAAACAGTGAATTTGAGGTCAGTGATACCGTGAGTGAGTAAAATAAGTAAGTGTAATAAAAGACTTCGAAGGAGGGTAGACCATTAAGTCTGCAAATAACAGATCACCTGCAACAGTTTAAGGTACGCTGTGATCATGGCACTTGCAACAGTGTCAAAATACCGGATAATCATAAATAATTTGGTACATAGTAGCAATGTCGAAGGTAACAAACTATTATTATGTTAGTGTTCATCATGAATGTTTAAAAATATATATGTAATACGTAAAGACATTACTTTTTGTCTAATATATATAATATTTCAAGTAATTGATACTTTTATTACCGAATTATCTATCCAAAAACTTTAACTTTCGTGCCACGGTGAGTAACTTTCGTGGCTTACAAAATTTCAATATTAAATATCTACATTAACAATGAACTGATTTTCACGATTCTTACAGATTTTGTTACGGTTTGATAGTTTCTTTAAAGCAGTATTTTTTGAAAGCAAAACCCCATTGTCCAAAATTATCATTTTAACGGGACAGACGGTTAAGAATTCGTTAAAAATATTTTCAACACACTTGCTCAAAATGACGTTTTTATTCCACCGATTTTTGGCACATAATCATAAATATTAAACACGCGTGCTTTTTCAGTATATTATTGCACTAGTGCCTTTTGTTTATTAACCCGACCAATTTACATTTGTACCCTAGTACCAAGTAGTAAGTAAGAAAATGAAGCGATATAATTTAGTCGGGTTATAACTTACACAACAAACAGTATTTATGCGAAAAATAACAGTATGTACATATTTATTTCAATAAATGGTAAATCCAGCTTTATTACTAAAAATAACTCAAATTAATTTAAATTTTTCTGTAATTTGTGTTCTAAATAACGAATTATTACATTTTTAATCTTGGCTGTTGGCCGATCTAGTTCGCGCCTTAACCTTGCGCGCGCATCCGTATCGCGGCAAGAAAAAAAAACAACGCGCCATTTTTGTAAATAGTTGGCGGCTGTGTTGTGACGAAGTTTGGATTAATTAATGTGGTAAGTGTGTTGAAAAACGTCGTATGAAACACGTGTGCCTGTGACCATAATATACGCGGCTTTCTTATGGTGCACTCGCTAACGCTCGTGCGCACACAATATCGCCTTGTATATAATGGTCAACTTAGCACACTTGTATCATAATGTACTATTAACCCTATCTGTAATACAATAGTTCTAGAACCATTACGATTAAAATTTGACTTCAGAACTACTCTAGTCCTTTTTATTTTTTCGATTGAAGTTAAGTATTCCACTATGCTCCCTTTCCCCTTATTAAAATATTGGTCGCCGCATATGTGAGAAGCATACGAGTATTTGAATATGCTTGTCAGGTGTGGTCCTCAGTACGCCACTTATAAAAATCGAATAGAGCGAATCCAAAATATTTTTATCAATCATTTAAATTTTCGATGTCGTAAGGCTATTAAAACCTACGAAGAAGGTTGTACTGAACACGACCTTTTAACCCTGGAGCAGAGACGTGTTGTTTTGGATATAGGACTTCTCTATAATATTGTTAATAGTAGAACTGATACTGATACTCCTCCTCTACACCGAAATACCGCACTCGTAACACTCCACTTTTTGATGTTCCACCTCATCACACCAAATATTTCCAAAACTTGGTATTGTTGCGTATAGCTAAAAAATACAATACACGTTTTAATAAAATAGATATTTTTAATTACTCGAAACCCTAATTCAAAGCTAAAATAATTGAAGTGCTGGAGTAGTCATTGTGCTAACTGAACGCATGTCTAAATTCACCAATGAATGATAATAGTCTCTCAGTGCAGCATGTTTGTTATTAAATTGTACCTTTTTTTGCATACCTAATTGTGTTTTTTTATTGCACACTTATTTTCCTATATTTTAAATATTTAAAAATAATAAAAAAGGTTATTGAGTGTGTAATGTTCAATTTATAAATGATTGAAAATGTGTCACTTTTAATATGAATAATGTATTATTCATAGTATTTTAGTGCTTACTTACTGATTTTAGATAAGGGAAATCTGTAATCTTAAAACTATACGTAAGTAATAAAAATGTATGTGCTGTTGATTTCCTCAATAAACAATAAAATAAAAACGAAAAAATATCAATTATTTATACAAAAAAAAGTAATTCATACACATATTAATGGTATGCGTACTTCAGACTTTGGATTTTGTTACATTATAGATTTTTAGTTAAACTGTTAAGATTATAGTTGCTGTGTTTGAATCTGTTCATGAAAAAAATGCGGGGTAGGTAGCTAGTGGGACTGCAGTGACGGCTAAGTTTAACGTTTTACCTATAGTACCGACCCGCAGTGGCAATGCCCCTTTTCAACACTACTTAAGCTGTTTCATTCGTATTTTACATATAATTTTCTTATTACGACATGATCAACCACTATTTTTTTGCAGTAGTACTTTGCTTTAAGTTCACACAAGTACATCAGGTTATTTTTTATTGAAAACTAACCCTTATTATTTATCCCTTCCCATCTCAGAGAATCAGCCCCTAAAGCTGGAGCAGCAGCGGAGTTGGCTGAAAACGCCAAGCGTCGCAAGTACGTTTCACTTGCAAGTGATTATGTGTTTGCGCCGTTTGGCGTTGAAACATTTGGGCCGTGGCGTGGGGACCCTCTGCTAAATTGCTGTTTAGAAAAATTGCGCCAAAATTAAATTCTTTAACCGCCAATAATAAAGCTGGCTGGTTCCTAGCTCAAAGGACCAGCATAGCTATCCAACGCGGCAACGCAGCCAGCATCATAGCCTCCTTGCCGCAAGGAAATGGTTTCGTTTTTGAATAGGTAGATATTAAGTTATTTTTTTTATGTTGCATGTCTTAGTTTATTTTTTTCTTGTTTGTTATTAATAAAGCTTAAACCCTTATTACAACTGCAATATCCCATTGTTTCCCTTGACGAGCTGTTGTCTAAACCAATAGTTCGCGCCGCGCCTATTAACAAACAATGTAATGATATTTTGGTTGCTTAGAGTTTTGTCAATATACAAACTTAATAATATAAATTGCGCTTGTGCAATAGTGTAAGACTAAGAATCGATCAGACCTCGGCTTGTCTGGCATAGTTGCTTTTTACTGAATTAAAAAAGGAGGTTATCAATTCAATGTGTACCTATGTATTTGATATCGTTTGAATTTGCGTATGTTGATCTGTTAAGGCTTCCAAACACGTGTGCAAAATATTGTAAGTGTATGTATGTTTGTCCACGAATTTCGCGAAAATGAGAAGTCATAACAAGATGATTATTTGTAGTTCAATCATTGTTATTTAATTTCAACTTAAGGTACAATGTATTAAATTTTATCAAAATCGGTCAAAAAACTTTATAACGCATTTGCCGACTACGAAGAGAAACAACACGCACGTCATGCACCGACTCCCAATGAATGTTGTTTTGAGCGAATGCGTTATTGAAATAAAGCTTCTTAGTAAATTTTTATAAGGCGTTTTTTTACCACGCTTTTATTAGCTTGGGTTGTATCTATGTATGTATGTAATGGAATCGTTGAGCATAATTAAAAGTGAAAGTTTAACTTACAATGTGCTTACGAGGTCCTGCCTACTTACTCAACACAGAATTGGTAATTCATTTAGGACTTAATACTGCATACCTAATACCTATTCATGAGAACCCCTGTATTTTTATAATGGAGCATTAACTTAAGAATCTAGCTAGAAACTTAACCGCGTGCACATTATTTTGATTTTGGAATGGAAATCTTTTTTCTAACAAGCTTAAATACCTTTTTTAGATTCACCTGTGTGGTGTTTGTTTGTAATCAAATCTTGCAAGCTGAATTTGACTTCCCAGTAATCGATTAAAAACTGAAATTTTGCATGCATACGTAAATGACAATGCAATATTTACTATTTACAAGGCGCTGGAATTGGGTTGGCAGGTAGTAATTAAACGACAGAACCACATCGAGTTTGGGCTCGTATGATTCGTTCTGACGAGTAATTAAGTGCTGGATAGAACCAGGGTCTGATGATGGACCTGGAAGATGGTCATAGGAACTCGGTAATAAAACCGCATGACAGTTTCTACTCGTATTCCTTTTGACGAGTACTTTGGTAGTAGGTGACCGGGGTCTGTTGATGGAGCTGTAAGATGGCCAAAGGAGTTCGGTAACTAACGGACGCAACACCATGGAGTTTGGGTTTATATGATTCGTTTTGATGAGTACTTTGGTGTTGGATGGTAACCTCATAACTTTTTAGTTGTAATAAAAGCTTGTTTTAAAAAAAACAATTTTATTTAATATAACATAAGCAATAATAACATAATAGGCCCGAGTTTATTTAAACGCGGTTATAGACAGATTACTAATTAAACTTTTAGCTTTTTCTGTGGTATAATCGGGAGCTACAGCACAGACTGTATAACGCACCAGCGGCCAGGTTTATTTTTATAGTGACGGAATGTCTTAGGCCTGATTTCCCATCGTCAGAAAAGGAATACTTATTCGTCGAATAAATGATGACATTTTAGTTGTTATAAAGTCAATCGTTTTATACTTATTCAGTCGGATAAGTCTTATCTAACGTTGGTAAAATCAGAACTAAGAGTCTAGATATTCTCACTTTTTTCTGCACACATTTATTTTGATTTTGGAATATAAATCTTATTATGTTGTCGATTGTGATTAGCTCGAGAAAATTAGGGTATTTTAGGGAAAAAATATGTACATAAAAACACTTACGTGTGGAATAATATTATTTTCAATGGATAATCGGCCATTAAATAATTAATTAATATTAAACGCCATCTTGACGCGAGTGGTTAAAAAAAGGGCCCTGAGCTAGTATTGTTAACTGATTAGACAGAGAGTATTAATTACAGACAGATTATTTGGTTTTTAGCTTTTTCGGTGGCAAGATCGCGGGCTGGCGGTACAGCCCGTAGAAGACACCCGCGGCCCCCAGCAGGATAGTGGACAGGATGCTGATGTACTCCGCCCGGTTTCTGGGAAATAAGCAATTAGTGATTGGAAATAAATGTGGTTTCTTCAAAAAATTTAAAAAAATAAACAGTCAGTTTTAAATATGCAAACGTAGCTGGCACTTATAATCATAAACTTTTGTATTGATTAGATTAATAAATAGTTAATTATATGATATGTTGACCCTATCGTATATTTTTAAGATTGTTAAATTAATGAAGAAAAAAACGGTGGTATGCTATTGACGTGTTACAGTGCGCACGTTCAATTCTGCAAGAACATTTCTATACAAGAATAGGGTAGCACGAACTAACTATTGATCGAGCACTGTCCATCAAGTTGAGCAACCTTCATTAGAGCTATCGAAGGTATAATACATATTAGGTTAAGAACGGCAAATAAAATGTTACACTCACGGGAAAGGCGTCCCGCAGACGACGTACCACGACGCGCCGTTAAGCGGCAGCTGCCCGCCCACGCATTTAAAGTCGTACGCTTCGTCGTACTCAACAGGGCAGAAGAACTTCCGCTTGTACAACGTCTGCCAACAAATAAAGAAACAATTGATATTCTCAAAGACTGGAGACAGTATAGAAAACTATGGTTTTGTGTTCATCCGACCGGGAACCGAACCCTGGGCTTCAGTGATGAAGACGCCTTAAAACCCAGCGTGCTTAGCCGCTACACCACAGATAAGCTTTTATATATATTAATATAAAAGTATATTTGCTGCCGAACGGTCTGATTAAGACTCGGGTCACGTAATATAATTCTGCCATAATGAATCAGGGTGGCTATTCTCAGACCAGTCGAACTTTTTGCGTGTGGAATTTGTATATATTCCTTTTGAATATAATAAGTGATATATCCACATTGTACACATTGTGAGGAGGTCGATTGAATGGGAATTGTGACCCCAAGAAAGTCAAAAGTGTATATTCTTCGATACTAAAATGTGATAGGTGAACTTTTACGAAGATGGATTTCACGAAACTAGGCTCATTTTTGCGATAACATGGCAAATATGGTATTCTATGGATCCTCATCCAAGATACCTATCTGCTTAAGTAAGTTATTCCGATGTAACAGTTAGATTTGCTCAAAACTTAGCAAGGATCTACAATTTGTGAGTGTCTTACGGGTCCGAATGGAGTCTTAAGCGTGGTAACTTCGTTGCAGGGCCCCACGGGCTCATGC
The DNA here is from genome assembly GCA_963924145.1 of Pyrausta purpuralis. NCBI lineage: Eukaryota > Metazoa > Arthropoda > Insecta > Lepidoptera > Crambidae > Pyrausta > Pyrausta purpuralis. The sequence continues at coordinate 15,034,141 of OZ001647.1, read as the reverse complement.
AAGGCCAGTGACCACTCTCTCTCGGGGCTGAAGAAGACGACGAAAACCCAGTAGGTGACGAAGTGCACCGCCAGCTGCAGTATCAGCAAGTAGTCTATAGTAGTCAGCCTGAAATATTGTAAGAAAATCAATAAAAGTAACACAGTATAGTCAGTATACGTAAAGGAAGACGTAAGATAGAAATAAGAATAAATTCAAAGCAGGAATCAGTTGTTTGAGATTTTTGAATGATTTTTTGTGTAGCACTTGTTATTTAACCTACAGTCTTAATTTATTAATGGTAAGATCCGCCTAAGGACTTGCAAGTTACAATATTGAGAACAACATCACGCGATTAAAATGTTAACTACAGACTAAAACAGACGCGTTGTGCTAAAGATTTTAGGCATTAAACTGCCTATTAATGCCTAAAATCTTTGATGCAACAAATTGGTTCCTTGATGTTTTTTTCTGATCAATATATCTCTTCTTACCCGCATGAGTAAGTATTGATATAAAACCCAAAATTACCTTTCCTTAATCTTTTCTCTGTCGCTGAGAAGGCCGTTGAGGACGATTATGAAGAAGAAAGACATCAGCACGAAGCAAATAAGTTCAGCATGGAGGGCTAGGACATGGCGTAGGACGTGGTACGCTGGCCCGGATACTAGCACGCCACCGGGCAGACCCAGGGCTGAGGCTAACAGCACCGATTTCAGCTCAGTCTTCTTGCTATGATCAGGAAAAGGATCTCTTTAATTCCTCTTGAATCTTCTCAGATAAGCAATCCGTAGAACAAAAAGATTCAAAGCAGAAAAGTTACCACAGAAAAGTTCAATGGATGGTATACTTTGGCTGATCTACAATCACATTTCCATCAGTTATCAGCTATTTTTTACGGGAGTTGAGTCCAGCAATTTTCCAAGTGTTTGTTATGTTGGGGACAATCACAATCAGAGTATTTTTTACATTTGTTTATGTTAGGCTATATGAATATAACACCCTCATTTTGATGTGATTAAAAACAAGTTAAATACTAAAAATAAAATTTTACTTTTAAACGTTATTTAAAACAACGAAGTGTAATCAAAGGCCGAAAACGAAATGTGTGATGGCTTACCCGGCAGACTCCCACTGCGATGTCCTTGGAGCCATCCACCTTCGAGTGGCATCAAAAATGTAGTAAAAACTGGCCGCGAAGACTGCGTGGAAGAAATACGAGGCCCAAGGCACCCAATAGTTCCGGTCGAATACATATGGATCGGTGTCGTGCCAGCTCCAATGGAGGAACTTGACGCCTACGATCTCATATGGAAGGTCAATGAGGACAGTCACTAGACCGACGGCAAACGCTTCGGCGTATCTTGGGAGCTTCAGTCTAGTTACAGCATAAGCTGCGTTATAAAGTAAGGCTGGATCTGAAATCAAATAAAGATTATATTTCAAACTAATAAATAAATATTCTTTTCAACACACTTGCTCAAAACGACGTTTTTATTCCACCGATCTTTGGCTCATAATCATAGATATTAAACACGCGTGCTTTTTCAGTATATTATTGGACTAGTGCTTTTAGTAAGTATTATAAACCCGACCAATTTACATTTGTACCCTAGTACCAAATCGTAAGTAAGAAGAAGAAGCTATATAATTTAGTCGAGTTATACAATACTTTTATTTTAGCAACAAACAGTATTTATGCGAAAAATAACAGTATCTATACATATTTATTTCAATAAATGGTAAATCCAGATTTATTACGAAAAAATAGCTCAAGTTCATTTAACATTTTCTGTGATTTGTGTTTTAAACACCAATTATTACATTTTTAATCTTGACTTTTGGTCGATAAGAAAAGAAAAAAAACAAAGCGCCATTTTTCGTAAATAATAATTATCGGATGTGACGAAGTTTGGATTAATTATGAAGTTTAATATTAATGAAAATGTCTACTTCAAGTGAAGAAAATGAAGAAAACCTATTATTAACTCCGCCGGACATACGTAACGAGGCGAAAAACGCGTGCGAAAGTCTTTGCCATCAAAATCGAGTAAAATATATTTTTACTAACTGTTTAAATAATAAAAAACTTAGTAAATGAAGAGTCTTGTTTTTTCCTCGCAAGTGTGTTGAAAAACGTCGTATGAAACACGTGTGCCTGTGACCATAATATACGCGGCTTTCTTACGGCGCACTCGCTTTCGCTCGTGCGCACACAATATCGTCTTGTATATAATGGTCAACTTAGCACACTTGTATCATAATGTACTATTTATTGCACATGTCAGAAGGACACAAAAAACAAAACATATCAAACAAATCATAAGTACAAATTTTGGCGGTCTTATTGCCGTTATCGATCTCTTCTAGACAACTATTGGGTAGAGGAAACAAAAAGCTTTGAACTTTTAGTTGATCACAATTCTATGTACTATCGAGGTCACCTTCGCCGAACCACCTTAAGATCCAAAATCCCTTTCCACCGTCGCCTCGTCTTTTGTTAAAACAATTGTCCGTGTGTGTAATGTGTACAAGCCATTTTCGTTAAAATGTGTCCGGCGCCAGAGACAAGGGACCGTGCAACTAAAAACGGTCTCGCAAAAAGTTAAACACTTTATTTTTATACATAACCACAGTTTGTCCAAAAAAGTGGACTTAACGCTGAATGGCATTCTCTCCCTTTCATACCTTAGGGCCATTTGACCATACTCGGTTTCCTTATGATGTGACAGCAACTAGTGTTTCCATAATCTCACCTAACTAACGCAGCAAGTTGTTTACATGGTCAAATCATAGCAAACGAGCTCTTATGGCTCGAGAGTGTAAATGGTGTAAGTTACAGGTGCATAAAACTTCACAAGGACTTGCAAGTAGGAGGTTAATACTCACACAAGAACAGAATGTGCAGTGGCTGCCTCAGACCGAACAGCATGACGGGGGCCTGTGAGTGCCAGACTTGCTCGTACTCTGGCAACAGGCGCCAGACGTTGCCGCTGAGGAGGCCGTGCAGCATTGCTCCGAGCCATAGGTACGGCCATCTGCCGCCTTTCCTGAAGGCTGTAATGAGGTGAGGTGTTTAGGTCACATAAAGAACCTCTTTTGAAGTTATTTAAAATAGGTCACAAAATTATTAGTGATTTGAATATATTTTATTTTTACTGAGTTGAGTTGGCTCGTTCCCTTCTTCTTGCAGCGTGATGTTCTATAGCCTAAAGCCTTCCCCGATAAATAAGCTATCCAACATAATCATATTTTTTATCGCTCCAATATTTCCTGAGATTAGCGCGTTCAAACAAACAAACTCTTCAGCTTTATAATATTAGTGTAGAGGGTAGATTAGTAAATCCCTATAGATAAATAAAATATATATAAAACTAAATACATAGTGTAATTGTGTGTGTACTAAATGACTCGGGAATAATCATTAAGTGTTATCATAACAGTCTACGCTACGACTTTTCTACGTCGTAGTGCAGAATGATAGCCAATGCCGTGTCTTATTGTCAGTCGTCGTAGGGAAGCAAAGTGCTACGCCGCGTAGCAATGTAATATGTTTAATAAAGGATACTTTTTAAGGATTCGGTAAATTATGTAATAATCACTGTGCCAACTAAATAATTCAATAGGTATATATAAAATACTCAATTATATCTACTTTAACAACTCCACAACGCAGCTCATCACGGTATATGAATATCTTAAAATTAATATTCCATAATTTTATGATGCATATACTCGTAGATAGACAACTTTGAAAGTTATTTTATCTTATACTCGTAAGTCGTACCATGCAAGAGACTGATGACTCCAGACACCAGGATGACGGCCTGGGAGACCAGGAACGTGGGCTGCGCCACCCACAGCTGCTTAACATCATTCACACGGACCAGCCACTGCAACCACTGTACCAAAAGTCGATTAAAACACGGTTAAGTTGAGACAAAAGCTTTTTGCCACGTTGGGCCTAGTCAATGAAGCCAAAAATGTTAGGCTATCCGTTCAGACGTTTCGACTTTTATGAACTTCTGAACTAAGTATTCACTATTGAGAATTTTTTTTTTTTGGGGATCTAAGTAACATTTGCAATTGTTGTTAATTTTATTCTCCAGATAAATTCATGTTTTACCGTTCCGAAGTGAGGTCCCTAGATATACCCCATAATTCTGTAATGTCATGTTCTTCAAGTTCTTGTCTTATTACGTAAGAAGTTATCCTTAAAAGTTGCGCATAAGACATTTTTGGCCCTATGCTTTATGACTATTGTGTACAGGCGGAATAACCTACACTTGCAGTCGAAATACGTATGCTTTTTCAACCATTATGGAATGAGATATTTCATTCGTTTTCATACATTCGAAACTAAACTTAATGCGTCTTGATTTAAAAAAAAATATATGTTTCAGTGAACCTGTATCGGTCTAAAGGCCGATTTTTAATGGCCAGGTTAAAACTTATCAGACTGATAAACTATAAAGGGACGGATTTAAAAAAATACAGTTACGTGTGATTACTGACAATTAGGTGACGTTTTCTAATTTGCCATATTGTATTTTGTTTGACGAACATTTCTTATCCGACTATTGAAAAATCAGCCCTAAGTGAAATATAACATAAACATTCACTTTTTTGATAAAAAACAACCCTTTAGAATTTCGTGCGATTATAACCAATCAAACTTTAATTTTAAAATAGAAGACGTACAAGCCTAGTTTAGGAAGTATAAATCGGATTAGACCAAATTTGTCTCATCCCATATAGGTTTACGAAATGGAAAACGTTATCGCCCGCAAACATATTTCGTCAAAAAATGTAGGCAATTCTGCCAACTGAACCTGCATAATATTGTCGTAAGTATTCACTACATATTTAAATTAATTTCTCTTATTTTTTTAATTCGTTTCACAAGAGTTAAAAATATGGGCCCTCTATCCAGATGCAAACGTCAAAAGGGGACGTGAGGTACAAGTGGTTTTGATTCTTAAGGTGGTTAGGCGCCAGGGACCTTTGGACATCCTTTAGACATTCCCACACATCGCCATCTAGTCCCAAATTAAGCTACTCAAAGCTTTTGTTATGGGTGCCAGACAACGGATAAAATACTTAAATACTTTTTGTTTGTAAATACATACATGATGTATATATGAAACACCCAGACCAATACAAACAGACATGTTCATGCACACAAATGTTTGTATTGTGCGGGATCGAACCCGCAACCTGCTGCGTAGTAGGCGATTTCTCGACCACTACACCAGACGGGTCGTCAAACCTAGCCAAAAACCTCGACCGTTCCTAGTTATCATAATGAATATGCACGACATAAACTAGTGAAATCTACCACTGGGTTACTGCATTTTGTCTTTTATTTGAAACAAGCGTTTGCTTGGTCACGCTCTTTAGGACAAGCGAGAGTAATGGTGGTGGATAGGCCTGATGATATATTTGCTATGGTGATAAAACGATTATTGCCTGGTTTCTAAAGTAACTATACCTACTTCAATATATTTTCTCTTTGTTTTTCTCTGAGAAAAATAAAATAAAATATATGAAATCAAATTGCAATTGTGGATATGTAGCATTGTCATTAGAAAAATCGATGATATCTCAAAAATATCTACAGACATTTCACTGTAATTTTATTATATGTTAACTAAAAGTAGAGAAAAGTGTTACGCATAAGCTATTGCTATAAAATATCCGCTTGGTTTTACGATCCCATTTTTTTCTAACTATGGCTTTCCCTAATTGTGTTGTGCTGTGGTAAGAGAACCGGCGTTGGTTTTGAGCGTTTTACCCTCGTTCGATATGATTTATGAAATAAAATCGCAAGAAAATAAGATGGGATTCTCATTCCTATTTCATGTTTAAATTATCGAGTGATTTTCTTATGATTAAAAAACACATCAATCATGTCAAAAATGGGTAGTTAATAATCAGATTATAGGCCTGTTCGCTTTCCGCGCAGAATATAGGTACTAGACGCATGTCTGGTAGAAATATGAAAAATCAACAAGTACCTAATTAATATATTCCATTGGAGTAGGTAGATAGGTATCTGAAACCAGTGGATGAAAACAGCCAGACGAAAATTATGCGCCAGCAATTATGAAGTACTTTGAAATCTATAAAATTTGTAGCTTAAAATATAGACATACAGATTTCCAATAATTCGCTATGCAAATAAAATGTAGAAAAATGGAGTAGGTAGATAGGTATCTGAAACCAGTGGATGAAAACAGCCAGACGAAAATTATGCGCCAGCAATTATGAAGTACTTTGAAATCTATAAAATTTGTAGCTTAAAATATAGACATACAGATTTCCAATAATTCGCTATGCAAATAAAATGTAGAAAAATCTACTGTCCCATAAATAAATAATTTTGAACTGACCGTGATCTCGTTGGTCTCGGAAGCCATGGCGGGAAGGCGTCTGCGCGTGCGCCGGCAGATAATGAAATGAGCCCGACCGCCCCGCTTCCTAGCTCGGCTTGGACGCAAAGCTGCAAGAATGTCGATATCGATGTCCTCATTTACTAGCGGAGCCGGTGAACTTTGTATCCCCCGCCTAGTTTCAGAGCGCCGTAGCCGAATGGTAAAAAACGGAACCCTTATAGTTTCATCAAGTCTGTCTGTCTGTCTGTCCGTACGTATGTCACAGCCACTTTATTCTGAAAGTATAAACATCACACTGTTGAAATTTGGTAGGAAGATGTATCCTGTTAACTGCTTTACGATTCTTATTCAAAAGATAAAAAATAAAGATATTTAAGGGGGTGTATTTAGGTGTAAATGATAAAAAACAGATTAGTCCAACCTATGCGTGCTAAACGAGTGTAAATAATTTCAACGAAAATTGGTTTGGACGGGATCGAACTAGTAGTTCTTGAGATATAGCAAATTTTCAACAATCGCAAACACAACTTTGTTCTTTATATAAAAAGAAAGTTATATTTTCTGTCAACAAAATATTGTGGTATTTTAGCTAAGTGGAAGAAAGTGGAATCCCGTAATTCAGTTAAAATTGGCACGGAACGGTTTTTATTTCTATGAAAAAAAATACAATAAAGTAAAGGATTAGACCTCTGTATCACTCGACGTCATGATCTTACTTAAAACTACTTAAACAAATAAGAGTAATTACTACCTACGAGTGCATTAGTTAATAGAAGTTTTGAATCTTTTCGTATAAATAACGAGTTAAAAGCTTAAAAATTGGATTACACATAGCATTCAACTAGCCGAAATACTTAAAACGCTGAATTTAATAGGAGTTTTACTAGAAAGTTTTTGAATGCTTCTTCTTAAAAAGTCACGTAAATCGTTGAAAACTGACCCTTAAAACAACAGCATAAGATGCTGCAGTGTTAATCTTGACGTGCTGCCGTCCGTACCATACACAGAAATACACGACGAATAGTTTAAGTATGCTCGATAGAGGGACATCACTAATACACAATACATCAGCAACGTGGGCTAGCGACGTGTCGCCGCGGCCGCCAACGGCTGCCACATACTACCTACCTAGTTGGTTTGTCAACCCACCCGCACCTGTTGCTCGGTAAACAAGCAAGCATATGCCGTGAATTGTCGTTAATAGCAGCTACAAACTAAGACAATATCATTGATTGCTTTCTATGCATTATAATTAAGAAAATATTATAGAAGTATACAGAGTACTCAGGAAGTTAAGGTCAAGCCGAAACCGTTTGATAGGCTAAGCTATGATAGTCACTAGAAAAATAAAATGAAAATTCTAACTTATGTTCTTGTCGAATTATAGCCTTTTGAAACAAACTCTTATAATTGACACCTTGTATTTGTTTGTCGACTACTATGGCTACAGATATTAAGATTTCTTTCTTTCATTGTAGGTAAGCCTAAATAGCTGTTCTGTCTACGTTAGTATAAAATTTATACACAGCTACCTCCATTTTATTCCATAACACTTTTAAAAGTCCAACAATGAAATCGAACTCATTGCAAGGTCCAACTTTACCTCGCTGTACTGAAAAATAATGTTATGGGGCTACTACTGCAACTTTCTACTAAAGATGGCGCACTTATTCCAGATTCTAAAATGGTGTAAAACTTCCTAATTTAATTCATAAAAAAGACGTTTTTATTTATTTTTTGTTAGTAACGTGTTACCTGCCTAGTTTAGTTATCACATTTTAAATGTGTTTCATGCATACGAATACGTGCTGTCATTATCACTGAGATCCTAAGCGTTAAGGAGTTCCACCATCAGCTCGGAATCACGCTATGATGATTCTCAGACGTGATACTGTCAACATTAAGATACTTCCCGTGTGATTCGTATACGAAAAAGTTCACCGATCGAATTTTCTTTATCGAAGAAAAAATAGTTTTTTATTTCTCAGGGTCACAAATTCAATGTATTTAGATTTTGTTAGTGCGATAGTTTTTCAACGTGTAGATTTTTTACTTGATTTATTACAAGTAAAACGGTTAAACTGACAGTCGAATCATCACACGAAAAAAGTTGCAGCGAGAATCAGCTCTATTTTTGAATCACTCGCTTAACGCTATAATACGTGGCTGTAATTTTTAAACTTGTTAGTAAACGCATTTAAAAAGTAATAAATACAATAGGCAAAAGTAGGTTACTAAAAGTGCGAGTCGGACTCGCGCACTGAGGGTTCCGTGCCAAATTTAATTGAATTAAGGAATCCACTTACTTCCACTTAGTAAAATACCACAATATTTTGTTGACAGCAAATATAACATTGTTTTTCATAGTCTATACTAATATTATAAAGCTGAAGAGTTTGTTTGTTTGTTTGTTTGTTTGTTTGTTTGAACGCGCTAATCTCAAAAACTACGGGCCCGATTTGAAAATTTTTTTTTACGTTGGATAGTCCATTTATCGAGGAAGGCTTTAGGCTATATAACATAAAGATACAACTAATAAGACCACAGCAGAAATGAAAAATGTTGCGAAAACGGGAGAAAGATATTCCTTTTGAGAGCTTCCGCTGCATACGCTGCGGAAACCGCTTAAGTTACACAAAAATCATGTATGACAGGATTGTTCAGCATTAAGAGTTCTATAATAAAGTCCGCGACAGCATATGTCTATCTTTTATGGTTGACTTACTACAACCTTTTTTATGTTAATAAATTTGTAAAAAAATGGTGCATTATTTTTAGAGGTGTATTGTACACACAGGTATTTATTCTTATCAAAATAAATACATTCATCATCACGAGCATTTCATTTAGAACCAAGTTGCCCTTTATATCGATTGATTTCAATAAATATCTTAGGAGCTATCACAGTTTTAACAAAACTCCGCACCAAAATAATGTTCGCAGCTTAAGTACAACGTGCGCTTGCGCTAATATATTATAAAGCTGAAGAGTTTGTTTGTTTCAACGCGCTTATCTCAGGAACTGCTGGACCGATTTGAAAAAATATTTCTGTGTTGGATAGCTTATTTACCGAGAAAGGCTTTAGGATATAAAACATGACGCTGCGACGGGAGGGGAGGGAGCAAACTCAAAACGCGCGGACGAAGTCGCGGGGGACCGCTAGTGTTTGTATAAAGTACAAAGTTATGTTTGCGGTTGTTGAAAATGTGCTATATCTCAAAAACTTCTTGTTCGACCCCGTCCAAACCAATTTTCGTTGAAAGTATTTGTTAAGATCTACATTATATATTTTTTCAAATTTACACTCGCTAAGTTTAGAAGTTTGATGGGGAGGGGGGCGTCCATTTCACCACTTTGGAAGCGTCTAGCTATGAAACGTTAGACTTTAAAAGAAAATCATTTTAGAAAACTCGATGTCATTTTATAAATCCTATCCATAGACATAGGTTAGACAAAAAATCATTTTTGGTTTTAGTATCATGTATGTGAGCCCCCCCCCCCCCCCTTAAATGTCATTATTTTTTATTTTTTGTATGAAAATCATAAAGCGGTAAACAGGTACTTCTTCCTACCAAATTTCAACAACGTGATGCTTATAATTACAGAACAAATTGGCTGTGACATACGGACGGACAGACAGACAGACAGACTTGATGAAACTATAAGACTTCCGTTTTTTGCCATTCGGCTACGGAACCCTAAAAACGTATATTTATTAATGTAATTAACAAGTGTTACACCATTTTATAATCTGGACTAAATGCGTCATCTTTTGTAGTTCCTAAGTTGCCGTAGTAGTTTTTTTTTTTGTACGGCAAGTTAAAGCTGGGCCTTGTTAAAAGTTTGGAGTCTTGGTTGGACTCAAAAGTGTCATGAAATGAACATAGAGGTTCTCGTAGCTGTGGTTAAATATAAACTTACGCTAATAGAACAACTATTCAGGCTTACAAACTTACAATGCAAGAACAAAATCTGAAAAATCATCTGTAGCCACAGTAGTCGACAACCAATACAAGGTGTCAATTTTAAGATTTTTTCAAAGTCCATAGCTCAAGAAGTGCATAAGTTAGATTTTTATTGTATTTGAAAATCACTCGCCATCTTGAAGCGAGTGATTCAAAAATAGAGCTTCTGGCGAGTCAGCGCCCCGTGTGTATATTTACCAAACTCAAAACCTAATCTACAAAAACACATCACATTACGTACATTTATTGATATTTATAAGGACAAGAAGACCTTTAATTTCATTATCCTAGCTCAAACGGTTACAAAGATTTGAAGATCTGAAAGTCGCCAATTTTCCATTGACTGATTATTTGGTATCAAAAACCTAACCTACTTCTAGATGACAAAGGTAGTTGAAATTTGGCATCTAGGTAGGGAATAATGTTAAAGGATAGGAACAATTTGAATTCAAATTTGTCAAAAGTTTCAAATTTATCAAGTTTTAATAAGAATTGGATATTTGAAACTTGCACAAAATATGTATGGTTACATTTCCTTTATTATAAGAAAAATAAAATAATTAATCTGTCTGTGGTATCCGGTAACCATTGTTTTATGAAAATCAGTTCAACCGTTTGAAGATTATCAGCACTTTTTTGTTTGAGGGGATCACTAAAAACTAGAGATGCGCCGAGTAGCACTTTTACCGAGTAAGTACCGAGTCTTACTCGGCTATGAGCACTTGCAAGCACCATGCAAAGCGAGTGATTACTCTCGGAGGCTAGTAACATCTACGAAAAAAAAAGGCTGTTGCCAGAAAGTGCAGAGAGCTTTGTGTTATTGCATCATAATTTTACTTTATAAAATTTCACATTTTTTTTCGTTAACTTGTTCGCCTCATTTTGTCTCATTACCACTCGTTTAGTATCATAATTGAGATTGTGAAAGATCTCCCCTGTTGTTTATATGATATCTACCGCAATATATTGCTTTACTTAAACCGAGTATACTCGGCATTCAGACCGAGTTACTTGGCCGAGTACGAGTATCAAAAAACCCGCTGAGTACGCCGATCTCTACTAAAAACTTTGAAGTTGAGGAAAAACTCAGAAGTTGAGGAAAAACTCAGACGAATTTCAATCTTAACTTCATATTTATAACATCAACACCTAAACAAAACAACTATTTATTTTAATACGACCCGTCTGGTGTAGTGGTCGAGAAATCGCCTACTACGCAGCGGGTGCGAGTTCGATCCCCGCACAATACAAACATTTTGTGTGCATGAACATGTCTGTTTGTATTGGTCTGGGTGTTTTCTATGTATATCATGTATGTATTTACAAAACAAAAAGTATTTAAGTATTATATCCGTTGTCTGGCACCCATAACACAAGCTTTGAGTAGCTTACTTTGGGACTAGATGGCGATGTGTGGGAATGTCCAAAGGATATATATATGTTACGGCTAATAGCCGAAGTGCGGCTACACCTAGTTTTAGCCGGCTACAACTAGGTGCAGCCCGCCACATGCGGTTGAACTTAGGTGTATCCTACTTATCTTCGGTTACAAGTAGGTTGTTGTAAACTTAAACTTAATAATCCGTGGATCCACCTAAGACTCTCCTGACACATCTGTAGCGGTGCTGCATACTCAAAACAAGGGTGCCAAAATCCTGTGGTGGATTACTGACCCGAGTCCTGCTAAGGTGGAAGAAAAGCTGGTTTTCATGCACAACATCTTCACAGAGACTCCTAAGAGGTCTTCTCTGAAGCATATCCCAGGTATTTTTAAAAGATTTAAGTCAGAGGAACGTGCAGGTCAGTCTAAAGCTTGGATATCATGCTGTTGTTACCAACTTGTAACGATACGCGCCGTATGTGGACGGGAATTGTCATTTACTCGAAATTTTGTCACATTTGCTGTCTGTGGGGCGAGATTACAGGCTCTAGCGCCTCATCTCGGTATTTTCGAGCAGTCATATTGCCTTGTATCCAAACGAGGTCTATTCTACCGTCGCGTCGAGACGAATTCCTGCCCAAGCCATGGGGGCAACTCTCATGTAATTAATGTACTTAATAAGATCATCGATCGAATTTTCGAACCAAACAAAGAACTCCGTTTTTTAATTGTTTGGTTTGTTTGGATTGTTTGGTTTGGGAAGGAGCTTGGACACTGAACGGAAACAACGACGCTTAAAATATCGGGAAATATATATATATATATATATATATATATATATATATATATATATATATATATATATATATATATATATATATATATATATATATATATATATATATATATATATATATATATATATCGGAAATTTGCTACTAGTTTAACTTAATCAGGATCAGGATGTAATTGGATAATATTTGAGTGTGATAATCTATTAAGGCTTTCTAACACGTGTGCTAATTTCGTTAGTGTACACACACAACACAATTTACTGAATTTTCAAACAAACAATTGTTAAAACTAAAAATAAAATGATATTTCATTAACTTTCTTAAACCGCCACCAGTGTGTGAAAAATAATTGAAGTCAACTTTAAAGTAGATGTTTTTTCCCGTTTTACTAACAAAAAAAATCTTAATTCAGATAATATGATCATGGTTCCTACATATTATATTATAGTTATTCTTTTAAGCCATATCGCAAAAACTGCTGAACTGATTTTGATGATACTAATACTGAAGCGAAACCGTCCGATGAAATCGTTGTCGTTGTAAAACACAAAGAAAACAACAACACAGCAAAAACGATTAAGTATTCAAATAAAAAGTTAAAGTGTTCTTTAATTACTCGCTAGAAAGCAGAATATTTTAAAAAAGCAGGCTATAATTGGAACAATCTAACTTTTTACAAACAAAATAATCAAACCGACTACTCATGAGGTGCCGTATTGAAATGACACTTCAAACCATCGTTTCGTATTCGACGTCGGTTTGGAATTTTTTGCGCGGTAGCTATTTACTGTCAAATATAGCGTTTCATTCGTTCTTTCGCCCTATCTTATCTGTGCTTTCACCATCGACGTCGATTGTTAAACTGACAGCTCGGCTTGGGAAGTTGCGCGGTACGAAATATGCCGTCGGCTGTCAAAAAGTAGTCGATACCGATGCCGACGACACTTGCGCGGTAGGCCTACTGGTCCCTAAACTGATTGTACTTAATCGAGTAAAAGAAGATTAATCTCGATACAAATCTTGTTTCCAATATTGTTATGAACAAACACAAAAAAATACAAATATCCACATATCAAACATACGCTTGCTAAATTAAACGCAGTTGTTTGGACACATAAATAGATTATCGCACTCAATATTATCCAATTGCAACCATGACAAAAAATACAGATTAATTGAAAACCTCCTTTTTAGGGTTCCGTAGCCGAATGGAAAAAGTCATCTACATTTTGTAGATATGTAGACCATAACAAATACTTTCAACGAAATTTGGTTTGGACGGGATCGAACTAGTAGTTTTTGAGATATAGCACATTTTCAACAACCGCAGACATAACTTTGTTCTTCATACAAACACTATGAAAAACAAAGTTATATTTGCTGTCAACAAAATATTGTGGTATTTTACTAAGTGGTTCTTTCACTAGTAAAATACCACAATATTTTGTTGTATTTTACTTTAGTGGATTCCCTAATTTAGTTAAAGTTGGCACGGAACCCTCAGTGCGCGAGTTTGACTCGCACTTAGCCGTTTTTTTTTTAAATCGGTTCAAAAATTTACTGAGTAAAACTTGCAGCAAATACTAGTAGTTTTAATTTGAAGAAGGTCCCTGTCCCTAGAACGCATAGTTTTCTATACATATGCAAATACCTTAAAATGTTACCTTCAAACCTTCCCTCCCCCCTCCCGCCTCAAGAGGTATGAGCTAGGAATTTTGATATGTTAGCCACATAACTAGTCCAAACAAAGTTAAAATGTGTTCCAAAAATTTCCCTTTATACAACATAATCCTTCCTTTCTTGGATTAATAGGCTGTAATGCTGTAAACATTGCCCTGACAGCAGAGAAGTGAGTAAACTCAATACCTAAGCAAGGTCGCAGTCGTCGCATACCTATATTTATAGCGACCTAGGGCCCTATTTTTGAATCACTCGCTTCGAAATGTCGAGTGATTTTCGTTCGACAACGAGTTTTTTTCTATGACTTTTAATTCATCTTCGAACGAAAATTACACGCCATCTTGAAGCGAGTGATTCAAAAATAGAGCTCCTGACTCTCGACGTCTACCGAAGTGATTGTAGTACATAGCGTTTGATATAAGTCATCCCACAAGATGAAATACAAAAAGTTCTGCGTGCCTGGCGCGATGTGACAGACTGGCTCTGTTCCTGCTGCCCTGTCAAGGGTCTTTTGTGTTGTTGGGGATGTAGGATAATAATATAGGTAGTCAACCCAAAAGGAAAATTAACATAACACACCCTCCTGACCGTAGTTTAAAGCATCCTCCTATCAACGCTATTAAATAATTGTGGAAAATTATTTAACAAAGGAAGCTTTATTCCACACTTTACAAATTATGTACTTGCATCGATGCTTTAAAGTTGCATTGTGGAAGAGTGAGAAAGACTGTCGAATCTATAAAGGTTCTGTTTTTTGCCATTCGGCCACAGGGAACCCTAAAATAGAATCATGAGGTAGCATGGTGTAAGACTTTAGCCAGTACGTCGCGAAAAAACAAACCGGCTAAGTGCGAGTCGGACTCCCGCACTGAGGTTTCCGTGCCAACTTATACCTACTGAATTAGGGAATCCACTTACTTCCACATATTATCTGGGCTTCTACTTGGTAAAATACCACAATATTTTGTTTACAGCAAATATAACTTTGTTTTTCATTGTATATATATATTTATATATGTAAATAAATATATAATCAAAAACTAGTGGCTCGATTCCGTCCAAACCAATTTTAGGAATTTGGTTTCAGGAACCATAATATGTCATTTTAAAAGATCTATCTATAAAAACTCCACATGCGTAGGTTTGACAAAAAAAAAACGGTTTTAGTTTCATGTATGGTAGCCCCTTTATTATTATTTTTTTGTATAAGAATCGTAAAGCGGTTAACAAAATACATCTTCCTGCCAAATTTCAACAGTGTGATGCTAGTTACAGAATAAATGTGCTGTGACATACGGACGGACAGACAGACTCACTTGACGAAACTAAAAGGGTTCCGTTTTTTGCCATTTGGCTACGGAACCCTAAAACAGTTTATTGACTTGATTTGACTGGAGGACAGTATGGTCTTAAGACCTTAGCCTATTCCTTATGGAACAAAATTACAAAAAAAAATAATGGCATTGACTTTGACAATAGGGGTTTTGCGCGGGAAACGAAAAGGGAAGGACCGCTTATTTCTTCGTTTTAGTAATTGTTTTTTTCGGGTCAATTATTGTGATTGTGTGGTGGAATTTTCATGATAATTTGTGCTTTTGAAGAAAAGAATGCAATTAAGGTGGGGAATTAAGTGAAGCGATCAGCGCTGATCGCGCCGTCTTACCCGGATCGCTGTTCCTGTGCTAAGCTTCCTTGTTGAGCATTGAAATGCGAACCACCTCGCATTTCAATGAGTTAGGTTAAGATAGGCTAGTTTAGTGTTAGTTTTAGTCAATAAGTGTTAAAAATGAACATTATTTACTGAAGAATAGTCTGTATGGCATAGAGCCGAAGACGTAAAACTTGTATGAAAAAAAAAAACTTTGACAATATTGACAATGACATAAAATAAAAAATTAGGTTACAAAATTGAATAGGTTGGTAGGTTATTTACTCGCAAGAAATAAATAAAAGCGTACAATATAAATTCTATCTACAATTTTTAAATAAATTTCTAGGTTGCAAACCGTGAGCAGAGCAGAGAAAAAAATGTCTTCTATACTTAGGACTTTACAGAAAATAACACGGTTTAATTCAGTTTCTAATAATCAGAAACTTATTTTGAACTCTACAAGACAAAATGCAAACATCGCAAACGCTGTAAGATCCCAAAAAGTTAAAAATAAAAAAGAATCAGTGGAAGTGCTGAAATGGATTTTGCTGGTAAGTCGTACGAATTTCTTGCAAGGTACCTATGTTTTAAGTACGAACAGTTTTTAATTTAATCAAAACTGTTTATCTTAGATGATTCCCGTAACATCGTTTGGTTTGGGCTGCTGGCAAGTTTATCGGCTGCAGTGGAAGATAGAGCTGATAGAACGTCTACAAGCAAAATCGAATGCAGCTCCTGTAGATATGCCTGATGAGTGAGTTTTTTTCGAAATAGGTTTATTTATACTCAATTTGGATTTCACAAATTAAAAATCCAAATGATTTCAGTCTTGAAGAACTAAAAAAAATGGAATACTTGCCTGTAAAAGTTCGAGGTACATTCCTACACGATAAGGAAATAGTGATTGGACCCAGATCCCTGATAGAAAATGAGTCTGCCATGAGTAGAGTGGGCTCTCTTGTTTCTGATCCTAAGAAGAATCAAGGGTGGCTGATAGTAACTCCTTTTAAACTATCAGACTCTGGGTTAGTATATATTTCATCTAGTTTATTTTTTAGTAAAGTGGACATTTTTAAATGTGAAATGTTAATATTTGTAGGAAGGTAATTTTAATAAATAGAGGATGGGTGCATCATCAATTAAGACCAAAGGAAAAAAGACAAGCATCCATGATGTCAAAGGAAGTTGAATTGACTGGTGTTGTCCGGCTAACAGAAAAGCGGGCACCTTTCATGCCCAAAAACAACCCAGAAAAAGGATCTTGGTTTTGCAGGTAAGGTTGAATATTAAACCAATAAGTTAATGACTTATTTTGAGTGGTACTGATTAAATATTTTTTTATTGACACTAATTGTACAGTAGTGCCTTGATAATCCAAAACAATCCCAATTTAGCATCATGGGCTGTCCTACTATTTGTTAAGTGAAATAAAAACTCATGGATTTTTGCCATGGCAACTGCATAATTATGTGTGCACCCTTGCATTGACTTGGTGGAAAAGAACTTTTTTCTTGGACAAATGAGGTTGTTTTAATTTTTCAAATCATTGAAGCGGGCCAATAAGTTGGCATAATATTTCCTATTGATTGTTCTTCTCTTTTGAAGGTAGTCAATTTGGATTATCCCACGTGCATCCCAAAAAACAGTCGCTTTAACTTTATTGGCTGACAAACCCACCTTGGCCTTCTTTGGCGCCGATTTACCCTTAGAAACCCTCTGTTTTGACTGTTGTTTGGTCTCTGGTGTGTTGTGATGGATCCATGTTTCGTCCACGGTTACAAAACGTGACCGTGGACGAAACATGGATCCATCCTCCATATTGTGACTAAGGGGCTACCTGGATTTTTAACGCGCACACTAGAGCCACTTTAGTAGAAAAATCATAACTTGTAAGACCAATTGATAATCTGATTGATGCTATTGTAGCTAGTTTAGATACAATGTTCAATAAAACAGAGTTATCTGCAGTTACAGGTAGAAAAATTGCCAAAAGTGGCCATATTTAGCAGTTTTTATAACTCTAACTACAGTAAACTACTTTAGAAACAATTTAAACATCACTACATAGTATAAAACAAAGTCGCTTTCTCTGTCCCTATGTCCCTTTGTATGCTTAAATCTTTGAAACTACGCAACGGATTTCGATGCGTTTTTTTTTAATAGATAGAGTTATTCAAGAGGAAGGTTTATATGCATAATAACATCCATCAAATAGTGGAGAAGTACTGTTATTTTTGAGGTTTCTAATGTGATGTCGTAAATAATTACATTTTTTCCGCTTACATTGCAAACGCAGGCTGAACCCTACGAGTTTTATCAAAATAATGTACTAAGTATTGTACACATTAAAAAGGTCTACAGAAAAGTCCGTGATGGTATATGTCTATCTCTTATGGATAACCCACAATAACTTTTTTTTGTCATTTACTTTTTACGACAAATAATGGCTTATTATCGAAGCGATTTTAACCAATACAGCAATAATCCTTAACCAATTAAATACCTTGAATACATTGTTCATTTAATATAGATCTATATGGCCCTTTACACCGTATGATTTTAGTAAATAATTTCGAAGATATTACACATTTAAAAATTTCGGGACGTAGCGTTTGCGGCGGTACCGGGCCAGCCGCCCGGTGCGGCAAGAGCGTGCCGCGCTATTATATATAGCGCGTCTGAGGTCGCGGTTTTCCCTATAGCACTTTGAATTTAGCAGCGATTTAGTATCAGCATTGCACCCGTGCGAAGCCGGGGCGGGTCGCTAGTACTAAATAAACTATAGAACCTGTACTACAATCGTGTCTACCAGATTTTTAATTGTTTTCGTATTTAAGGAATAATAATTATTTTAAATAGTGGCACTAGTGTGTGCGTCAAAAATTCGTTCGGGTAGCCCCTTACTAAGAATAGGCACTAGCGCGGGGGCCAGGGGGTCTTTCGGATTATAATGACGTTTGGACTAACTTCAGGACGGATTATCGAGGCCCCAGTTAATACAGTCAAATTAATTTAAGACCTTTTGCGTAGATGTATATTTTGACCATACTAACTGTATGATAACCATAACCATTCTATTCCAGAGATTTAGAGCAGATGAGTGAACATATAGGCTGTGAGCCTGTATGGCTGGATGTCAGAGGAATCCCTGACCCTCCTGAAGGTTGGCCCATACCCAATCAGACTCGAATCACTTTGAGAAATGAACACTTCTCATATCTGGTCACATGGTATTCTTTGTCTGCTTTCACAGCAGTTATGTGGCATCGTTATTTTATAAGGAAACTACCTTTGATGTAACTATTTCTTAAGATTGTACATTGTCTTACTCTTATTTATTACTTAGATACTGTAAAATATTTGTAGAGTATGTAGGTCTTTTAGAAACCTGTATTTTTTCCTGAACATAATTAAATAGTTACTTTAATAGAATGCAGTCTTTATTATTCTTAAGTAAGTCCAAAGTTATCAATATCCAAATACTAGCTTATATAAAATCGAGACATCATTTTGAACCATACTTGTCATAATGCTTGAAATAGGTAGGGTTTTTTGAGAAATATGTAGAAAAAAAGGGGGTTTGGAGTTGTATGAATAAAACATGTTTTTGTTCATTGAGATCTTTTATCTGACTCCATTAAAATTAAATGCTTAAATTATAGGTACAACAATAAGCAACCATAAGTCACATAGCAGGATCTCGGAGTAAGGGGAAACCCTCTAAAAATCAATTCACAATAATTTATCACCGTTTTACTGATATAAATCAATCAAAATTACTACAATTTCATCGAAAATAAAAATGTAAAGTAATAATTTTTCATATTTTATCAAAAAAATGATTCTGTTTATGTTTTACAGGTGAATAGATGTGGTAAGAGCTGCAACAACATGAGGCATTTTAATGAATGTTAAATACGGCTATTCTAGACACATGTTAAAACACAAACAGATTCGATTAAAAGATAATATCGAGATATAATTTTAAAAATAGTCACAATAATTAAAATAAACAATAATTAATGCATAACTACATAATTTAAAACTTAGCTATCTAATCTACATGTTACAGAAAACATATGAATTTTAAGAATTGTATACAACTCCTAGGAAACATACAATTCCGAAGCTATTATGGAAATGTATATAAATATGCAGAGATTATTTAATATGCACATTACCTAGGAAATGCATATCCAAAGAATTTTATAGAACTACCATACCGTATTAATAAATATAAAACGAATACTTTGTTTGAAAAAAAAAACAGTAAATTACGTTTTTAAAGAATCGAAGTTTTTTAAGGTTCAGATTTAGACAATTATGTAACAATCATACAGCATACATTTAATTCTTACTAATTGGGAAACATTATCGCCTGTAAGCATACTTCGATCGCAAATGTAGGCAATTCCGATAATTTTACCGACTGTACTTAACACGCCTCTTAGGATGCTTGAATATTAGAGCTCCCACATTACATGGCGAGAGCGCAGACTGACTGTTCGGACAAGCGAGCTTTTCAAATAATTCAAGCTTCACAAAGAAGCATATCCCGTTGTTAACATAGATACAATGTGCACTCGACAACCCTGTCTAAATCCATCATAATTGCTTACCCTTAATCCCTGTTTTATGAATACATAGTATTTTATATTGGAAATACCTAAAGATCTAAGAAGAGGTTAAAACATTTTAAAATAAGTATAACATATATTTTATGGACAATGGAAATAAAATAATTGTTAAAGAATCCTGATTTGTTTACGCCCATAACTTGGGAACGACTATCGGCTTTATAAAATTATTAAATTATCAATTTAAAAGGTCAGAAAACCTGACAATTATAAAGCATTTAAAAAAAAGGGTCACCTAACGAAATTACAGTTTCAAGGCTTATTTCAGTTCGTACGTTGTATTCGTTAAAGTAGCCTTGTTATCGTGTTAAATAATATTATTTTTGATCATAAATTGTAATTCAACTAAAAAATCTATTGAATTAGTCCATACAAAATAGTACGGCTCAAAGATGAGCGCGAGGTTAAAACATAAAGTCCGTTTTTCTTCGCTAGGCGAATATTGTAAACAATCCTTTTTAACAAAATGATTAATTGTATAATAGGATAAAACAAAACGCGTAATTTACAAAGGTTTATTCATGAATACTGAGATATTTTGAAATCAAATAGTCATAAGTTTTTTTACATCATTGGACAAGCCTTAGAAAAATGGACTGTACTACTGTGTAATGGACTTATCTTTATATGCATAAATGTTCATGATAGTGATAATAAATGTAAAAACTATATTCATCAATCCAACTTTAGTAAAGGAGCTTAAAATAAGCATTGAATCGTGTAATTTCGTAGGTAACCGTTTTTTTAACCAGTGATAATAATCTAAAATATTTGACAACGAAGTCTCGTTAAACCAATCGTACATCACGATATTTAATTGAAATAATAAATTGTAATAATTATCACTTAATACAATGTTAAAATATGTACACAATATTTTTATAAAACATGTAAAATAAAACAGACCAACATTGGATCTAAGACAAATTAGTTCATACCCAAAGTAAAATACAATTGTCGATATTTCAGCATGATCTTAATACTTTTAAAATCAAAATCTAAAAGTGACTCGCGAGCTGAGGCGAGTCAAGAACATACAACCAACGTCGAAAATTGAAAATGTAATCCAATTTCGTAGCTCCGCTTGAGTGGCATTACCAATCGTTATATAAAGATTTTGATTTGTATAAAACACGTCATTTAAGGATTTAGTATCTTTTTCTAGTTACAAGCAGTTCAACAATGACAAATAATCATAAACAAATTTAACTTTGAACTACCTGTAATATTCATAGTCTAATTATTTTATACGCATGAAACGACCACTTGCGCTAGACATAATGATCGTTCTTATAACTATAAAATAACCAGACTACGTAAAAAAGGACACGAATCCTGATCATGTTTTCACGATCGCGAAAACGTTACACAAACTCAGGCAATATTTACTTAAAATTCAAGCGGGCAAGTCAAAATTTGACACGTGTATTTGTGGCACGTGTAGCGGTTCGATGTTGGGCGTGGTCTTGTAGTCGCAGATGCCCAGCTCCTTTAGTTTCCACTCCCACCCCATCATCTGGACTGCGTGGAGCGTTTCTGCCTCCGTGTGCTGACGTCGAAGCATGCCGACCTACGGACAACGAGTGTTTGTAGACCTTGTCTTAACTGAAACGACGCGCCCCATAAAAATATGGAAGCAATACATAGTAAAGAAATAAAAATATTTTTAAAAGAATTTATGAAAACGAAACAGCAGGCCTGTCTTAGACACTTAATATGACGTAGGCATACTGATCTTAATTCGCAGAGCAGTCGACGCTATCACACAGATGAGGTGTCGTTACTAATATGCTAGTACATCGAAATCAACTAATTAAGTAGGGGGGGGGGGGGGGGCGTCATATGAACTAGCGAGTCCGAGAATTTTGAACCGGCGTAGATCCGAGACTATATCACTCATTGCGATCGAAACGCAGTCCTCAAAATGTTTATGAGTCAGTTCACTTGCTGACCTGCTAATGCTCTAGCAGCTCGTAGTCAAGAGTTTAGCGATGTTATCACCCCGATTACTAACTCATTACTATAAAGATTACTAACCCATTACTATAAAGAGATTACTAACCCGATTACTAACTCTTTACTATAATAGTCCCCCTAGCCGATTTCGACTACGGTGGCCAGTCACAACGACTAACCGACTGCGCGGGATCTATTATAGTGCACAAGTGCACAGCAAACACAGGTGCACTCTCTATTCCTTTCACTCTCATAGCCCTTAGGGACAGCAATCTGACACGACCGGAGAGAGTTCAGGCGCAGGACCAACGGCTTTACGTGCTTTTCCGAGGCACGGGGGTGAAACACCGCCAACTTTAACTCCGGGCTACCCTAAGAATTTCTGAACAGAAAAACTCAGGTATATATTTTTGGCCCGACCCGGGGATCGAACCCGGGACCTCTGGCGCAGCCGTCGCTTTAAAGTGCGACTCTCCTACCGCTGCGCCACAGAGGCAGCCCTCTTTACTATAAAGAGTGCACCATAGGGTAATGTCTAGGTCTACGCTTTTGACCACAACGCGCTCGGCTGACCTCCGTTCACAAAGGTATCTATCGCTAAAGTTGGTAGGAGAGTATTATTATTTATGATCATACTATAGAAGGCGCAGGTCATTTATTTATTGTCTCCAAAATAATCCTCATAATTAGGGGAGACTTTTTCGTCCCTAAACCTTTAAAAACCGGAGTAATGCGAGGTAATTAGCAGCACAAACCTTGATCTTCTCCCATTTGTCGTCGACCTCCTGCAGCCAGGAGTTGATTTGTCGTCCGTTGCACCGGGAGCGCTGAGCGTTTCGCTTCTCCTCCTGCTCTGGCGCCAACACGTTGTACACCTCGTTGTCACGCAGCATTGTGCACACAGAGAAAGGAAGAGACTGTCGGAAGCAAAGTGGAGTTTATTAAATACTGGCGAGCGAGCTCCGGCCATGGTAAGAAAGCTTTCAAATTTTTCGCTTAATTGACTTTTTTCTTTCTTTAGAAGAATCTTATTTCTTCTCCTAAAATTAACCAACACAACAAAAAAAAAAATTAGCAAAATCGCGCGTATATCACTCTGCTCGAGACACTCCCGATGGCTACTCTATTGTTTACTAGGGAAGGGACCTGAGGACGAGAAACCCAAAACCACCTTGGGATTTAAGTTTACCCTCCCGGTAGAAGAGCAGGTTGCCGGACTTTAGAGATATCTTGTCCTGACCCTCTACGGAGTTCCGATAAACCCACCCTGTCCCAGTGTAGCCTGCTCAATTCTTTCTCTAGCTCGAGCAACTTCTCGTCTGTCCTCAGTGTGCACCTGTTAAGGTTTACAGGGCCATTTGCCGTTTGGGGTGATAGCGCTATCGCCTCCGGAGATCCTATGTATCCTCTGCCCCGCTGTGACCCTGTCCGCTACCGGGGTCAGGAATAGCGGAGGGATGCCGGAGACTGGGGGCCTGGTTATTGTGTGTACTTTCATAACAGAGGATTTTGCCCATACTCGCTTGGCTTGGCTTGAACCTCGCGTCTTTTTTTTTAAATACCTCCCTTGTTTCTGTGTGAACATGCAATTTTTGTTTGAAAGTGGTAAGGCAAAACTGGACCGTCATCGAGCCGTTACTAAAGTGATGTAGAAAATAAA
Source organism: Pyrausta purpuralis (assembly GCA_963924145.1). Classification (NCBI taxonomy): domain Eukaryota; kingdom Metazoa; phylum Arthropoda; class Insecta; order Lepidoptera; family Crambidae; genus Pyrausta; species Pyrausta purpuralis. Next base: position 15,010,043 of record OZ001647.1, on the reverse strand, counting down.
GCTGCAACACGCACCAATATTACCGCAAATCACGTACATACAGTAATGTGACTACGTTAGTGAAAATTAAATACCTAATAAGAACTGGTCATTACCTGGTTAGCCACGGCACGCTCGGCGCGCCCATGCACTCTCAGTATCTCTTGTTCGACGGCCAGCACAAGTTTTTCTTTCTCCACTAGGTGTTGAATACGCAGTCGAGTCCTATCAATGGAAAAACACCGGTTTATTATCATATATTTATGATTCAAAAACAGCTATAATAGACAAAGAAGACATAAAGCTGTGCAGTTTGTGCCGAACTAGTGTTTAACGATTTAAGTGCGAATTTAACTAACATTACCATGGGTCAGTGATGTATCTAACAGTATTACAACTCAGCCCTTTCCTTTACATAAATATTTAGAGCACCGCGTGTGTAGTCACTTAGTACCTTGTTTTCACAAATCGCACGCTCACTGCGTACAATAAGATCAAAAGTATGTTTGTGTTTATTCAGGGTAAATTAAACTGTTGAACTCATAATTTTTTAACCACCCATGGCAAATTCAAAAAGAAAGGTGATAATTGGAAGCAGTATAAGCATGTGTTTGTATCATGTATATTTTAAATGCAAATCATTTGTTTAAAATAAAACAAGCATTGTTAATTGAAACTACATGGAAGGAGCTTGATTTAATGCAACGAAGATGAAAAATCAGGAGACCTTAGGGAAAGTGGGGAAAACTTCTGTAAGATCGGACGACGACTTCTGACGACCGTCTGGTGTAGTGGTCGAGAAATCGCCTACTACGCAGCGGGTGCGGGTTCGATTCCCGCACAATACAAACATTTGTGTGCATGAACATGTCTGTTTGTATTGGTCTGGGTGTTTTCTATGTATATCATGTATGTATTTACAAACAAAAAGTATTTAAGTATTATATCCGTTGTCTGGCACCCATAACACAAGCTTTGAGTAGCTTACTTTGGGACTAGATGGCGATGTGTGGGAATGTCCAAAGGATATTTATTTATTTATTTATCGGGGAGATTTGGCAACGCTGCATGTGACAACAGTATTTTACAAGATGACAGCGCGAGTGTAAGACCCCTTACACACTGCGACTTTTAGCATCGATGCACTCGCGCGTTTTGAAAACGCGCTTCAGCAACTCGACTCACGCAATGAACAGATTTAATTTAGCATCGATGTAGTCGCACGTTAGCATCGAGGCATAAGCGCGACTGCATCGATGCTAACGCGCGTGAGTACCGATGCAGTCGCCAAAATTCAGTACATAATTTGGTAATTTCCAGCTTCTGCATCGCGACTGTAGCGATGCTAATGCGCGTTAGCATCGATGCTAAAAGTAGCGGAGTGTGTAAAGGTTAATATTTTGCGACTGCATCGACGCTGCATCGCGACTGCATCGCTGCTAAAAGTCTCAGTGTGTAATGGGACTTAGTTCTGATTTTCGCCGTGCCAACCAAAACACCGTTTCCGCGATGTATCTCCTAGTGTTCTCTTGTTCAGTGTACGAATACCGAGCTCAGAGACGCGAAGGTATGATTCGCGTTCCGACTGTTCATTGAAGGTTGTTGAAGGTCATATTACCGTGATATTACTTACTGCCTTCTTCCAATGTTTGCGCTCTTGCACTGCTTAAGTTACGGCAGCAGTTTAATCATAGATAAAAAAAACACATTTTCTTACCGTTCCTTTTCTTGGGCTGTAAATTCGCTGACCATTTGTGGAGGGAGGTTGATTGGTATTTCGATTTGTGGCTCAGGGTTCACGGTGCTTTGGAGCGTGTATGTGCACCGATTCATTAGGTATTTATTGAAGTCTTTCGGCGGTTTCGGCTTTACGGGGAATAGACCTTTCTGACGCTTGTCGATCTGCGGAAACAAAGTAAGTAATAGTTTGAGTTGAGTACCAATTATATATATATTTTTGGTCTAATATAAGGAAAAATATATGTATTATACATAGTGTGTGATATTATTGAGACCGTGCACGACGACGGCGTCACAAACTATTGCGAGACGATGAAATGATAAATGGCTGGCTGTCATTACGAAAAGTATTTAAATAAAACACAGTGACAAACCAAACACACAAACCACAGCAGACCATCTGAAGGCGGGTGGAACACCGGTACATAAAGTCCTTCAGAGACTCTAATTCCGTGTTGCTGGAGGGCATCACGCCCGAGGCGTGGAACAGAAGTGTGGTGCTGTTGTTCTTCAAAAAAGGAGACAAAACCTTATTGAAGACCTATTGACCCATCTCACTCCTGAGCCATGTCTACAAGCTGTTTTCAAAATACATCACGAATCGTCTCGCACGTAGGTTTGATGACTTCCAGCCTCCCGAACAAGCCGGTTTTCGAAAAGGCTATCTACCGGCTAGCTACCATAGACCATGTCCATACGCTTAGGCAAATTATACAGAAGTCAGAGAAGTATAATATGCCTCTATGCTTAGCGTTTGTGGACTATGAGAAGGCCTTTGATTCGATCGAAATTTGGGCGGTGCTTCAGTCTCTGCAGCGGTGCCACATAGACTATAGGTATATTGAGGTGTTAAAGTGCCATTACAATAACGCCACCATGTCAGTTCGAGTACAGGAGCAGAACACGAGGGCGATTCCATTGCGGAGAGGTGTGAGACAGGGAGATGTTATATCTCCGAAACTGTTCACAGCGGCATTGGAAGACGCCTTCAAACTTCTGGAATGGGAAGGAATCGGCATCAATGTTAATGGCGAATACATCACAGACCTCCGATTTGCCGATGATATAGTCGTTGTGGCAAAGACGCTGGACGATTTTGGCACTATGCTCGAAGACCTTGACCGAGTATCCCAACAAGTGGGTCTTAAAATGAACATGGAAAAGACGAAAATTATGTCGAACTCCCTTGTCGTACCCAATCCAGTATCCGTTGGAAACTCAACTCTCGAAGTTGTCGACGAGTACGTCTACCTGGGTCAAGTGATCCAATTGGGTAGGTCCAATTTCGAGAAAGAGGTCAATCGACGAATCCAACTCGGCTGGGCAGCGTTCGGGAATTTGCGCAAGAGTGTCATCTCATCTCATCAACCTCAGTGTCTGAAGACGAAAGTCTTCAACTAGTGTGTGTTATCAGTGATGACATACGGATACCAAACATGGTATCTTACTATGGGCCTCATAATGATGCTCAAAATCACACAACGAGCGATGGAAAGGGCTATGCTGGGTGTTTCTCTACGGGATCGAATCAGAAATGAGGAGATACGTAGAAGAACTAAAGTAACGGACATAGCCTTGAGAATCAGTGAGCTCAAGTGACAATGGGCAGGGCACATAGCGCGAAGAACTGATGGCCGTTGGGGCAGGAAAGTTTTAGATTGGAGACCCTTCGACCAGAGACGCAGCGTGGGACGTCCACCAACAAGATGGACAGACGACCTTATAAAGATCGCAGGATCAAACTGGAGGCAGACCGCTAGTGATCGGTCGCTATGGAAAGGCGTGGGGGAGGATGTTCAGCAGTAGATGTCCTTTGGCTGATAATGATGATGATGATGACAAACCAAAGTTAATGTTAACCTACAGGGTCGATTTCCGCTCGTTTATAAAAAATAATATATGGATACGCAGATTTTGAGAGAAATGGTGATAGTCGTTGATTAGGCGTATTCACTGCCTAACGTTTTATTTATATAATTACTGAACTTATTATTCTGGTGGTCTTCATAGTGTACATTGGAGACTATTTAGTCTTGCTTCCTGAGATCAGTTCTTGGATTGTCCGGAGACTGCCCTCGGCGCAAGTTAAGTTCATACTAAGACCTCGTTTCAAAAATATATAAATAAAACTCTTTGGTGAATTTTATGAAAAGTTATTGATTTAACACTAAAAATAAAAAAATGACTATCTCTCTTGCTTCTGTGCTTTATTTATTCAACGGAAAAACATTTATTTTTTTATGTAAATAATATACATCTGTTGTAAATGTGTTAATGTGTTAAGTGAGTGGAATCTAAACCAAAATAAGTAATCGACGGACGCACGCTACTGCAGCTTGAAGGCTGTCCTCGGCTGATTCTCTGGTGAGTTTATTTATTCTGAATATATTTTACGTATAGATAGATTGTGAAACCACCAAAGTTTAGTATCAGTTCACATGTTATACATTTACAATTTAGGCCTAAAAAACCTTAAAATTCTTTAAGTGAGTTTCCCATTTGGTGTCTGCTAGTTACAAGCGGCATAAGACGTCCACCAAGGTTTTTCTTTTTATCACCACGAGCGCTGTCATCGATACGGGTACCCACCACCTTACCACCTTCGCATACAGCGATTAGTACCTGTTTCCGGATGTGAATATACATCTGGTAAGGATTGGAGTGCGTTATGTTGTGACTAGCTGCAGAACTCTCCGAGGCGTTGTCATTCTTGCTTTCACGCGAATGGCTGTCCTTTGAAGCTTTGATCTTCCTTTTCCTGGGATGCAGCTCCACAGATGTATCTAAAGATATGGTTTATCAATTAATTACTACATATTTACTGAAACGTTTAAAAAATAAAGTATTATTTTTAAACATACTTGATTCAGATCTGCCCCCGCCAGAGGTCGATGGATGATCCGCGTCTTGATTCTAAAACAAACATAAAAGTAACAATACTTGGTATAATTTAAAACTATGAAAATATATTATATTTCACAACATTAAACAATTCTATAACTAAGTCTAACCTTCGATCGTGCCTGTTGAGACAGACATGTAAAATATATAAAAAAGACAAAATATGTTATTCATATTTTGCAGTGGAATAGATAAATGTAACATTCAATACATAGTACTTTGTATAAATATATTGACAAGCACAATTAACCGTTTACCCCATGATTAACAAACGGTTGATGGAAGATAATTATACTTAATCCTAATTATATTGTTGATGTTACAAAGTCTTACTTAAGCCTAATTTGTACATGCGATACGTTTTATCAACAAAACAATTTTGTTTCTATTTCATTTTCATAACTCCAGGGTATGTATTTTGATGAAAGAAAATAATGGTTTCCTCCTAATTTTTGATTATGCAAAGAATACGTTTTTTTGGTGTTTTGGTTTTGGCCATAGTGAAATTCGAAAAAATTGCGTCATTGTTTTGAAAGGAACGATATATGATTCTTTTATCTAAAAATTTCCTACATGTTCGTATTTGTTCGATTATAAGGTGACAAGCGCGTGATCAGTGATTAGATGTCGTGTCCCCGCGCAACGCAGTTAGCAGGCCGGTTAATTGTGCCGGTGGGGTTTGAATGAAAAAGATCACTTACAGAGCCGGATGGTGTGGGACTTTTATTGGAACTCAGAGCCGAGTGGGTCTGTCCCCCCGCCCGGCCCTCCGAGCCCGTGTGCGGGGAGGTCCGCTCCTTGTCCTTATCACCATCGTTCGTCCTATGCGAACGGAGAACCCTTTGTCCAGCCTTAGGAAAAAATATTTCGTTGAACAACAAACAATGCGTATGGACAAGTTCTGAACATATAGGAAAATAAAAAGCTAAGATTCATATCGCTTCAAAATAATAATAATAGACAGTGACGCGTTTTCGGATCGAACATACATTCAACAACAAAACGACCGACGGATCATTCACATATAGTCTGAACAGCTAACCCTCAACAACAAGCCTTAACACAGAGAATCAATGCATAACTACAACTAACGCCTTAAATTTAACTTAGGATTCGAATATTCCAGTAAAAACATAACATGAATCAGCATGCTGAAATAATTTTCATATCAATAATCAATATCGTAAATGAAGATAGATATAGATATATAAGTGACACAAAGCAAGGAAGTAAATGTCGGTTGTTTTGTTCTTCCCGGCATTAGATGTGTCTACAAAATAAAGAAGAAATGTTACATAACATCAAACATCCAGTTTCACATAGTGAATGGTATAGTTAAAATGGTTGCTACTTGCTTGTCGTCGCGACCGCTTGAAAAATAAAATTTCACCGTCTTAATTTTGTTTCATAGCTCTGTATGTGATGCGCAATTAATAAGTGTTTTTTTTTTTTTCAGTTTTTTTTTTTGGTGAACGTTAACATATTGTTGCCTTTCGTGGAGCCGCGTTTTCCGGGCTTACCTTTCCACCTTCGCCGGTGCGCTTGTCCTCGCAGTTGCCGTCTGAGCTGTCTGATGTTTGGCCGGGGTCGGTGCTGGTGCAGGGGATGACATACGGCAGCGTGGAGACGCTGCCCCGGCCCTTCCCGCCGCCGCGCTGCCCTGACCCTCCTGAGCGTTCAGTGATCATTAGACGCGCGTTTCGGACATCAAACTACACATTGAGAGCAAGCACTCGTTGAGCAGCGGCCACCAGACGCAGACGCTACCACCGGTCAGTCGCCAGTGGTTGCTACTGTTTTTATCTTCTTTATTATATAACTTATTCTGGGCGACGACGAATCAAACAAAGTAAAAATCATTACAATCGTTCCACTAGTTTGGTGTAAGATGTTAGTTTAGAATGTTTTAACACTCTCAGTGTCATATTTTTTTATTCGTAATTTGTATTCATAAGGGACCACGAATTTCGTAAGGTCGGACGGCACGGTAGCTCAATTGATAGAGTTTTTGCCTCGGTTAGCCAAGAAGTTGCTGGTTCGAGTCCCGCCCGTGCATAAATTTTTGGTTTCTTATTTCATCCTTATGAATAACACTTAATAATTATAAAAAGGAAATAAGAAATAAAAAAATGCGCACGGGTGGTATTTGAACCTGCAGCTTTCTATCTAACCGGGCCAAACTGTGCTGTCAGTCCAAACGTGCGAAAATTCTGGTCTTTTAAGGATACGTCATTACGCGTGACGTCTGCGCTTTTTACCCATCTGTTTTACACGAGCAGTGGGCCAAGTAACTATTCATTACCGAATAAATTCAACTTGAATGAATTGAACAATGATGATGATACAGTTTATGAATATAAAATATGCCACTGTGAGTGTTAAAAACATTCTCAACTATAATACTTAATAGTCACACTTATAACTCTTATACTAGTGGACTGATTTAAATGATTATTGACCACAAATGACTAAAATATATAAAGTGACATGCATGCATGCAAAAAAAAGAAAACCAAGTCAATTGTGGTCGCGTCTAGTGGCCGCTACTCAATAGCACAATGTGTGCCTGCTTTTATAATCCCCGCAAATGGCTAAGGCGTTCGGCGGCCATTCAAACGTTCTATTAGTTGCTAAAGCAAGGTTCCAGTGAATTAGCAACTTGCGGGGGCTATAACCGATGTTTTATTGCTTGGCGAATATTGTAAACAATATTTTTTTAATTTAAAAATAATATGAGTGAATAATCTAATTAACTGTTCGATTTAAAAATAGCTGTGTTTAAAATAACCTATGTAGGTTGTAAATAATGTGAACCTTGTTTTAAATCAAATGAATGATTTTATTAAAGAACCAGCTAAGTGCGAGTCAAACTCGCACAAGGGTTCTGTGCCAACTTTAACTGAATTAGCGATCCACTTACTTCCACTTAGCCCAAATACCAAAATATTTTGTTGGCAGCAAATATAACTTTGTTTTTCATAGTAGTTGTAGGAAAAGTTATGTTTGCGGTTATTTAATTCTTAATTAATTCAATTTTCGTTGAAAGTCTTTGTTAAGGTCTACATAATGTATTTTTTCGCGGGAAGGGGACGACATCCATTTTACCACTTTGGAAGCGTCTATCTCTCAAACGTTAGCCCTACACGCATAGATTTGACAATAAAAAAATTGGTTTTAGTTTCATATATGAGAGCCCTCTTAAATATCATTATTTTTTTATTTTTTGTATCAGGATCGTAAAGCGATTAACAGGATAACAAAGTTGCAACTGTGTAATACTAATAGTTTCAGAATAGTGGCTGTGACAGACAAACAGACAGACATGACGAAACCATAAGGGTTCCGTATTTCGCCATTCGGCTACGGACCCCTAAAAAGGAATGCCAAGATTGTTTATTTACAATATTAGCCAAGCACATCAACACGGACTGACATCAATCACGAGGTGGGTGGGGGACAGTGCACGACACAGGGACTATTAGTCAACATACCATCACCTTCTTGTTCCCGGTTCCCTGAGCCGCCAGCGCCGCCCGGGATCACGATCTTCAGCGGGGGCACCTTGGGCGCGGCCGACTCGCTCTTGGGCTCGTCCGCGTCGGGGTCGGCCGCCTCCTTGCCGGCGTGGGGCTTCGGGCTGGCGACGGGGCTCTTGCGCTCTTGCTTGCCCGATTGCGAGGAGTTTTTCGAACCGCCGGACGATTTGCCCTTGATGGAAATTGAATTTTTAATACGTACCTTTTAGAAGAAACCGACCGCTTAAACGTTTTTTGGGTACTTTTCTAATGATCTAATTGTTCATAAAGATGAAATAGAAACCAAAAATTTGCGCACGGACGGGACTTGAACCAGCAACCTCTTGGCTGACCGGGCCAAACGCTCTTACCAATTGAACTACCGTGCTGTCAGTCCGACCTTGCGAAATTTGTGGTCTCTACGTGATTGCGTGACGCTTAACGCCATCTAGCCGTCTGTTTATGAAACAGGTGGCTGTCTAGATGAAGACAAAAATTGTTGCTTAAGAGCCTGTATCACCGATAAATAAGCACTAACTGACAAATTATTTCAAACAAGCAGTTCCCCGCGACTGCGTCCACGTGTTTTGAGTTCGCTCTCTCCCCTTGCAGCGTGATGTTATATTGCCGAAAGCTTTATCCGATACAAAAACAATATTTAAATCGGTCCAATGGTTCCTGTGATTAGCGGGTAAACAAAGGAACATCACAACCTTTAAAACTACACAACCTTTCTACCAGTCAAACATAGGACAAACAGATGAAACACAGCGGGTGCGAAGAAAGTCACCGCCCCCAAGTTAACCATATTCAGATCCATAATCGTTTGCACCTCGTCTTGTCTGTTGATTGAAGTGACGTGGTTTCCCGTTTTTGTGTTGTGTATGCAAGTATTTTTTGTTGAAAAATGGTTAGGTGCTGGAGACGTTTTAGGTAACACAGGATGTGATCGACACAGAGCAAGGCTACAGAGACCTCATTTCATATGTAAAATAGTTGCTGTATTCGATTTTTTATTCATTCACAAACTTACTATAAATATTAGTTAATTCTATTTAAAAGTATTGTACATAAATTCTCATTAAAATACAAATGATTCTTTCAGCTACAAGCGTCGTCAAATTTTTACACACATTGTTACACATAACTAAACATTTTATAAATACTAAATTTAAAAAGCCGCTACACACTTTGTTATTATTACAACAAATTCCCACTCTGCGCCCCGCCTGATCCAAAGGTTCCCATTATGCTAGCAGCATTACCACGTTGAATAGCTAAGGAAACCTGTTGAACCAACCAAGACCCAGAGCGGGGATCGTTACCCTTATCCCTTAAACGTCGTCCCAACTCTTTGAATAGCTCGCGTGCCTCATCACCCCAGGGCCCAGCAGTCTCCACAGCGATTGGAATAAAATCATACTCGGACTCGAGCGCAGCGTACTTAGCATGTTTTAACTTGGCAGCATTTTCCGCCGCTGAACCCGCTGATGCAACAGTGTGCCGTAAATGTGACGCAGCAAAGGTGCTTACGCATGTGGCGTCCCATAAAAGACTACGTCCTCTTCGCCAGGGAACCAACGTAAGGCCATCAGGTCTCTTACCATCCGTGCGGGACAAGCCAGGTGGCTCTAGGACGCAAGGAACATTAACGGAAACCATGGCCCGACGCACAATTTCGTTAAGAGAATGGTGCCTTGGGAAGCGCCCCGCACATCTCTGGCAACTAAGTCCATGGTGACCATTTTCCTCTACCATAACACCACAAATACAGCGATGAGGTTCACAAATTTTACTGCCCAGTCTTAAAGCCACCGCAATTCTTAAGGAGTTGTTATCTAGCAGCGTACCCAACTGAGTAGACGGCAATGCGTGCAGCCACGCACCAGATTCAGGTTTCACAACTGCTTTAAGACGTGCCAAATCAACGCCCGTTCTACCATCCAGCAGACGAGCATATGATAGTTTGCAATTAATGTCGTCCCATCCTCTCTGAATGGCAAGGTCTACCGGTCTTTCATTGGTTGGACAAATCATATCCCATCTCTCCAGGGCCTCAGATACAAAAGGCAAGCGGATGCTGCTGCCATCAAGCGATAAAATGTGAGCAACAAGATCCACTGAACCATGTGCCGAGACCAAAAAAGCCACCAAACCAACATCCTGAACCCGACGTACTCCAAGACCCCCATACCGAATAGGCAGCGCCGCCTGATTCCACTGATCCTCACTCAAGTTCACATTGATTATTGATTCTAAAGCAACTTTAATTGTGTCGTCTAGTAGTTTTAAATCTTGTTCAAAAAGCCAAGTCGGTGACGTTCGCAAGGTATACAGTGACCGTGGCAAAGAAAGACAATTACGTAACAGAACAAGAGCCACATGTCCCGACAAATGTGCTAAATGCTCCTGCGCCGCCAAGAGTGCCTGCCTTTTGAGTTTAAGAACAGAACTGACACCCTCAGGGAAAACAGGAGCACCCAACAAACTGAAAGAAGCTTTGTCAATGTATGCAATACCAGGCAAAATAGAATCAAATTCAAGAAATTCGACGACCAGACCATTGCAATTATAAATTTCACATTTGGCCGCATTCACTTCCGAACCTAATGCTTTCAGAGCTGGAATTAATGTTTTTAGGTCTTGTAAAACTTCGTTCGGGCTACCACCTATAACACCGTCATCGAGATACCAGACATTCAAAGGGGCTTTCAGATTAGATATAACCTTTTGAATGGCCAAGCAGAATAACAAAGGTCCTAATGGATCTCCCTGCTGAGCGCCAACCTGTGACTGAATCGTGTTATTTGCAAAGAAAAGATTACTTGGATACGCGTAACACTGGTATATGAATGGGTAAAGGGACGGCGTTTGCTCTAAAACTTCACCCAGAATGATATCTCTTTCAACACTGTTGAAAGCATTTCTGATATCCACTTTAACTATTACATGGTTTGAAGTCTCATTTGCTATAGCAAAAGATCGAGCGGAATGTATAGCCGCCTCACACCCCAGTGTAGTGCCAAATCCCAGCTGATTTGGTAACAAGTAACAGGCCATAGATACCTTAACTGACCGGCAACAAAGCTTAGCGGCAAGGCGGCGAAAAACACTGCCAACCGCAATTGGTCTTATACCACCATCCTTCTTAGATAGGGCACACAAAGACGCCCCATATAAAAATGGCCTCACCTCCAAGTTGAGCATGCCTCTTAACAGAAAATTACAAAGCCTGGTCATCGATTCTAGCAGACGAGGCCCATGGCTTCCAGCAGATGATGAAATCAATTCTTTCAGATGCTGGGGACGCAACCCATCAAGACCCGCAGCAGACCCATTATAAAATGATGCAATAGCATTTGATACATCCAGTGATGTAACAGTCAAAAAAGGGTTACTTAAATTCGGTTCCGGTGGAAGATTTATTCATCTTGATGGCGCTGGATGTTTATCCTTTAAGGCATTCAAAGTATTCTCATTATTGGGTGCGAGTGAGCTATCTGTAAGAAGCAAACGTACTGCACCTCTCAAATCCCCATCGTGTACTTTTGACTCAATAGCTCTATAAATTGAACGTTGTCTCGGCGAGGAGTAATCCTGCATAAAATGAATATTGCTGTATTAATGTGGTACCACATAACTATCTATAAAGACGAGTAACTGTAATCTGCCATAACCAAAGGCATTGTGTTCATGTGGTTAACTTTGATAGCTTCAGTATTTAAACCCTTGATTAATAATGATGAATTGCAGGCAGTTTCTTAAGAGTGAACACATAAATGATAGGTGATAGCTTATTTATCGAGGAAGGCTTAAGGCTATATTATTACATCGCTACGACGGAAAGAGAGGGAGAATATTTTAAATGCGCGGACGAAATCTTTGGAGATCGCTAATGAATAAATTATAGTACAGTCAACACCACATCAGGTTACTCACTTTTGTTGCAAGCTAGCCCTTATTACAACCGCATAAGATACCGCAGTGTTTAACCTTGACGTGCTGTTGTCCGTACATCAAATAATGTGAGCACTGACCTTGCTCCCCGTGCCGCTGCCCTTGCCCTCGCGCTCCCTAGCTTGGAGGCCCTTCCCGGAGCCGCTCGTGCTGCCCTTGCTTGAGCCCTGCGAAGCGCTGCCTTTTCCCATCTGAGTCACGCCCGTTTTGCTCGCCGGCCCGGGAGGCTTTATACCTGTTAGGACCCTGGATAGAAGAATAAGACTACTGCTCAAAATCTAATGAACTAATAACTGGACAGCAAAATCAAAAACAACACTTCAAGCAATAAACACTGATCATAAAATAATAAGATATTTGCTGATTGTAAGCTGAGAGAGATAATTGAAAATAAATATACTTTTAGACACTTAGGGTTAAGTCATAAAGTGCCTGGATTACCAGTCCCGACAAACCTGGAAAAACTAGTGATGTGCAGAGTTAGCTTTTTCTAGGAATTGGATTTATAGAGTCTTCTGACTAATGCCCTTATTTGAATCTTATTTTAATTAAAGTATATACTGGAATTTGTTGAAGAAAGTAATTTGACTTTGGTCATTATTTAGAATTTATTTTATGAATTTCCAAAATATTTCAATTTCAAAAGACGAGTTGGCACATCACTAGTTCGTCCAGGTTAGTTGGTACTGATACCCCGGTGCTTTATGACTTCAAAATAAAATGATGGAATGTTGGTGAGAATGATGGCAACGGAGGATGGAGAATGTTGAGGATCACACTGTGAATGAATACTACCACATCAAAATCAAAGCCATGTTGATGGCTGTTTCTTTGAGAAAAACTTGAATATCATAATTACCGTCCAGGCCCACCGCGTGCGACTGGGGCTGGTTTTGCCATGGGTTCTTTATCATCATTTTCTTTCCTTTTCTTCTTTTTAGAGACTTCATCATCAGCAGCTTCTGCCTCCGGGTTTTCATCACAGTATGCCCTTTTAGTCGACCCACTTGATTCATCTTGGGTAGAGGAGACAACACCACTGCTCAGTTGGACTCCTGATTGAAAATGTGATTGATTAGCTCTTATTTTAGAGTACTATAGGCTTAATACCCTTGGAGCGAGAACCTAATCTAGTAATATAAGGGAGAACAAGAAGAAAACAACATAACAAGAGGAATATTGAGATGCAATAACAAACATTAATTGAAAATTACTACCTACATCATTATCAATATAAATGGACATGAACTTATTAGTTTGTTCTGTGTGCATTACAACAAATACATTAAAATGACCAGAGCCAGAATAAATCACAAAACATACCCGAACTTTTACCATCTCTACTGTCAGTACCACTCTTGTCTTGTGTAGTACTGTCTTTGCTGTCAAAGTGTTCACCCTGCGCTAGGCTATCCATGTTGCTGCGTTTGTTAGCTTCGCCGTGACCACTAGCATTGCCACCCTTCTTACTGCTGTCATCCCTTGCACGACTGACGTGTGTTGCTCTCACGTTATCTGTACAATGATGCATTTTGTTCCACGTTACAATGCAATGTGCCAAATGGTAACATATCAAGTTATGAATATTAATAATGAAGTATTCAATGACCTGCACTGTTAATGTGAATGATAAAGACTAACAGATAGAGAGGTGTTTTATTCTTATCTAAAAGATGCAACACAGTTATTTATAAGGGAGTGTAACTTGAGATTATTTAATTGGAGGTTCTGTCAAGAAAATGAGAGCAGCTTAATGACAAACAAACTCTGGTTTATTGATGAATAATTAGCTTCAGGATGAATAGTTTTTCAACAATCAAAGGACTATGTAAGTGTGCTAATATATATGAAAATTATATACAGTTTTGTTCATCTTGTTAAGAACACTATCAAAAAATAATGGATTCAAATATGATGGCAAAATGTATGAAATGTGAATGAAAAAATCTAATTTTTCCCCAGTTCAATTGACAATTACCTGTGAACTCCTTTTCATAGAATCAGCAAAGTAATGTATTATACAACAAGAGAGTATGTCGGTCGGTCTAGATCTAAGGGCTGTCGAATTATTTAATATTATAGGTAATTAAAACACTGCAACGTCTGTCAGGGTATCAAGAGCTTGAAGCAAGGGTCATGAACGTATATTGAGCGGCGTGCATCCTAGCATAGTGACTGACTGACTGACTGATAAGGAATTTATCAAGCAACAATGGACTCCCCTTTGTGCTGCGAGAGCGTCCTCCTTTGCATTTCACGACGTGGGAAACGGTTTGATATATTTACTTGCTGGGCACTATAATTTCCACGTTATTTCCAACCCAAAATTCGAAATCGCCACGAAGTTAGCGTTACGGAGCGGCCATCATTCGTCAAGTGTGCAAACACGCCCCGAACTAAATACTATGTTTAGGTTAATTTTTAAACCTAGAGCATTAATTACATAATAACACAGCACTTTCAGGAATATAGCAATTCATTTTTGCATAAATTCTACAGGTAAATGGAAGAGCTAAGATTTTCGATTAGTGTATTGATTGCCTGCGCGTATTTTTTTTATAATCTATGGACGGATTGACATTATAATGACAGAGACAGAAGATAGGCGCTTTTTTAAAAATACAAGTTTAACGTCTTCGGCTCTACGCCGTACAGACAATTTCTTTAGTGAATGTTCATTTTACCTGAGACGGAACGGAGAACGTGTATGCGTATAGAGTGAGTTGTGTTTGTATGCGCAAACCAATGATATTGTATTTAGAAGTAAATGACGCCTCGCGAACTAAAAGAGTACACAAATATGGCACCGTCTGATTAATGGATGTCAATGGATTGACATCTAGCACATCAGACATCAGATTCGGAACAGAGTCTTAATAGAGTAGCTTTCTTAATATATTTGTTAAAGTATGTAAGTACATTACAATAGACTCGGTGGCCTTATTTTAAAATTAAGTTCACACTTTAGATCGGTAGTATATTAATCAACAAAAACATATTGTTTTTAAACTATTTAACATTAAAAATATTGAATAATTATCTAATAAATGCAATTTAAATGTATCACGTGAAACGCCATGGCGCCAATATCAGTCACGTTCACTGCTAGGCATTCACGATCACGTGAGCACATGTATATTTTTTCCAAATTAAATTAATTAAAATATTTACAGTCCTTATTTTTATAAATAAAGAAATATTTTTTAATACACCTTAGCCATCTGGCATCATGTACATAGGATGATTCCTTCAAATAACACGCTAATAGTGAGCGTACATATTTTTTTCTACAATCGTGAGGATCATCCCACACAGATGTGTTTAACAACAGTCTTTTGTTATACTTTTGATAACGCGAGTGCCGGTGACCTTTTGATCCGTGAGCGTCTACGCTGTTACTTTAAAAAAAAGAAAAAAAAAGGTGTAATTTATAGTTATATAACAGACATATTAACATACATTTCCATAGACATTTGTTAGGGTCGTACGGGCGGGATTCGAACCCGCGACTGCTTATCTTTGTAGTCAGGAACGTAAACCACCACACTGTGACGGTCCTTAAATTATTATTAAAAAATATAGTACTAAGCTACTCCATGTAAAGCACTGTTTTAGACTATCGACCATGTTAGTCCGTGGGTTGGCTAAGAAACAAAACTCACTAATTTTATTTAAAATACACATATCAAAAGTGTCTAGGGATCAACATATATTTTTGCAATAACTTTTCTCCCGATTGATATCAATTAAAATTTTCTTTAAGGATTCATCAAATAAAGTGTTTTCGTTTGTCTACAGTAACGTTAAACCAAGTCACCTTTGCATTAATAAAGAAATTTGCCATTTTCCTAATAAAGGGATTTTTGACATTTGAACCACTTACCACGGACGTAAAAAAAATATTTTTTTTACGTCCTGCCACTTACATTAAAGTTCGAAAAAAAGACTGAAATACTGTTTTTCTTTAAAATTTTATTGGGTAACTTAAACAATTAATAATCCGTGTTTCTACCGCGAACACTAACAACACAAAAACATCGGTTTGGCATACTCAAAATGAGTTCATCCATATCACGCTGTGGAATGGCCGCACATGTTCGTTGCAACAACAAAAAAAGGCCTTCTTGCGACTGGATACCCTCCATATTCGGCAGAGCTCTTCTCTGTAACATATCCCATGCATGCTCAATCGGGTTCAAGTCTAGCGACTGAGCAGGCCAGGGCAGGACATTGATGTTAGCTGCGGCGAGAGTCTGTCTTACAACTCTTGCGGTGTGCGGTCGTGCATTATCATGCATTAACTGAAATAAGGGATCGATTTGCACTTGTAGAGGAACGATGACGTCTGATACAATCGTCTCAGCATAGATTTGAGCGTTGAGGTTGCCTCTGATCCGAATCAAATCAGTTCTTCCGCCGATCCAAATACCCACCCATACCATGATGGTTCCACCACTGTAAGGATGGACTTCCTGGCAGGATTTTAATCGCTGTTGGCGTGCAGGGGTTCTCCAGTGTCGTATACGTCTTGTATACGGTCTCATACCAAAACGAGACTCATCAGAAAAGCATACGAAACGCCATTGTTCTTCTGCCCAATTTCTGTGTTCAAGAGCCCATTGATATCGAATTCTACGATTGTGCATTGCTATAGGTGGTACCCGTAGCGGCCTTCGGGAATGAAGGTTTACTTTA
Source organism: Pyrausta purpuralis (assembly GCA_963924145.1). NCBI lineage: Eukaryota > Metazoa > Arthropoda > Insecta > Lepidoptera > Crambidae > Pyrausta > Pyrausta purpuralis. The sequence continues at coordinate 14,993,256 of OZ001647.1, read as the reverse complement.
TGCAAGCGGTTTCTGACTGTTTGGTCGCTAATTAAGTTCCCTGAAGAGTGATGAAGCCTCACCGCTAAAATCATGGCGGTTATTGTTGGAGCTCTTCGAGCTGTGATTTGAATGTTTCGGTCTTGTCTCCGTGTGGTGCAGCGATACCGTCCTCCATGGCGCTCAGACACGGTACCAGTGCTTCGGTAACGTGTCCAAAGTCGACTGATAACACTGTGACTTGTATTCAGAGCTAAAGCCACAGTACGTTGCCGAAAAACCAGCTTCTATCATTCCCACGGCTTTGAGCATTTCTTCCCTGCTTAAATGACGTCGCCGCTCCATGATAACGTTGGTTTTAATCAGTAGTAGGGAAACAGTAGCACTAATAATGTCTTCAATGCGTTGGTTGTATGTTTTTATAGGGAAAATATTGACAGCTGAATTTCATCTTTTACTCGAATTTGATTGACAGTTCCTGTTTCAAATTATGAAATGCACCAAAAAGGATCCATATAAATTTATGAAATCATAAATTTATTACAAAGCCACATCTCAATCTCAAGAAATCCGCATAAAAATGCTTGAGATGTGTGTACTTCAATCATTTATGATAGGCATCATTAAATACAATTTACTTAACGAAAATATGATATTCGGACTGTTTTTTATTTAGTTAGGTGTTTCTGCAGCTTTAAAGGCGCACTGAGGCATTAAGACACTGACGCCATCAAAAACAGACTACGTCAAAATTATGACCCCAATTTGAAGTGAGGTGTTGTTTAGCTGAGCCATCTTTTATCCTCTCACCGGTGATCTAGTTCTTAATACAATATCATTGGCGCAAACGAATGTTCCCGTGTATCTCCAGAACGGCTTGATCGATTGACATGCAGTTTTCTGCAATGAATTAGAAATTTATTGGCGATGGGTCTAAGATAGGTAAGTGTAATTCAACAGGGGCGCTGCAGTTGCCATTTTTTTCATTCGTAATATGACTATCGAATGTTCTCAAGGACGTCTTCTTGACCGATTGACGTGCAGTTTTTTGCAGTGGATTTGTCTCACGAAGTAAACACATATACAGATTTAATTTACGAAATATTTAAATAACATGTAATTATTGAGGAATGACTTATAAGTTAAGAGAATAATAAACATTTAAAGTAAAAAGCAAAATTATGAAAAAATATACGGCATTAAGAATGAAACTAGTAATCTAAAAAAAACAATTAAATATTTTTTCTAAAGTCCCCCGACTAAAATGCGTAATCGTACTAAAATATTCTTCTTCTTCTTTTTTTTAAATGACAACGAATCGGTTAAAATAACTTGTTAATATGTTTACGAAAAAGTCACGGAATACGCAGCGTTTTAATCAGACTTGGCTGGAAGAAAGCAGTTTTAAATCGTGGCTATCAAAAAGTAAAAAGGGAGAAGATTACGCATACTGTAAATTTTGTTTATCAGACCTTGCAATCGGTGGTGGGGCGAAAAATGATCTTGTGCGACATATGAAAACAACTAAACACCTAAACTTAGTTCCTGGATCTTCTGCCATTCAAAAACCAGTACCAACTTTTTTTCAAAAAGGTACGATTGCTGATGATAAAAAAACAGGTGAAGTTCTATTGGCGTCTTTTGTAGCTAAGCATAACCTTTCAATGAATGTCATGGAACACCTCCCTCAACTCATAAAAACAATATGTAAGGATAGTCCCACTGCACAAGAACTTGCGTGTAGTCGCACCAAAACCACAGCTATTATTAAAAATCATAAAAAATAAACAACTGTTACAGGAGACACTGAAAAAGAAAACCTAATTGCCGATTTACAAATTCGAAAATTCTCACTGCTTATTGATGAGAGTACGTACAGAGGATGTGTGAAGCTTATATGCATTGTTGTTAGATATTATAGAAAAAAAAATTAAAGATGCGTTCTTTGCACTAATACCCGTTCAAGATGCGACAGGCGAAAAACTTTACGAACATCTAATAAAATTATTTACAGATAATGATATTCCATATAAAGACAAATTGGTTGGATTTGCCGCCGACAGAGCTAATGATGGGTCAGCATAATTCTGTAGCAAGCAGATTATTAGAAGATATTCCCCATTTGTATGTTGTAAAATGCATTTGCCACTCATTCGCATTATGCGCGTCCTATGCATGCACGAAATTACCGCGTGAACCTGAAGGCCTTGTAAGCGATGTTAGAATTATATCAGAACGAGTCCGAAACGAACAGGTTTACTAAAGTAATTTCAAGAGTTTCTTGCACTAAAGCCCCATAAAATCCTGCATCCATGCCAAACACTTTGGCTCTCATTCACAGTGCGGTAGTGCGGATTCTAGAGCAATATGAAGCACTCAAGTTGTTTTTCATTGGTGCTGTGACGACAGATCGTTTAAACTCAGCGGATTCTATTTTACATATGCTGAACAACCCGTACAACAAAATGTACTTGTACTAGTTTCTTGAAATTTCTTTGGATTTTTCCACAAAATTTAATCAAGCTAAGCAGTCCGAATAGCCTCAAATTCAATCGAGTCATGAGCATTTGTGCCTCATATGTAAATCATTCCTGGATTGCTATATGAATAGCTCATATTTATTTGAGACTTAGCTCCACAATGCTCAGAATAATAACCCACGACACTACAAACCAATAGATGATCTTTATCTTGGCGCGAATGTTACTGTATCGTTGTCTACTGTTAATAATTTGAATCCAAATGATGTACATGTATTTAAACTACGATGTCTAGATTTTTAAGTAGAAGGAGTTAAACAAATAAAATCACAAAAGTTTAAACTTTCTCAATCCCATTATTGTTAAACGGCGCACTATACCATCATTGACTCCCATTGCACAGGTTTTTCCTAATAACAAATAATCGGAAAAGAACATTTTCAAACATTGGACAATGAGTGGCGACAATTGAGAATGAATGACGACCTTCTAGAATCAAGCGCAGGAGATACAGAATTGTTCTGGCATTAAGTCCATTGTGCACAAGACTTAGATGAACAATCATTGCATCCAACTGTTCTGCGATTTGTTACTGCTTTACTAAGTCTCACTCATTCCAGTGCCTCAGTGGAAAGAATATTTTCCACAGTAAATTTAATTAAAACATAAACAAGAAACCATTTAGGCACTGAATCGATTGAGGGACTTCTTTTAACGAAACAACTTCTTAGCGATGAACCCTCTTATAAACTCCAAGTTGATAAAAAATATTGTTATAATGAATAAAAATATGTACCAAAAATAATAAATATTGTTTTCTTGAACATATTTTGTACATATTTTATTACAGTTTTACATATTTTATACAGATTTTAGCGTTTTGTGTTAATACATGATTTCGTACAGTTTTTTTGACCGTTCTATCCAGATTTCTCGATCTGGCGTGTGGCAACATTGATGACACTTGCGAGGAAACTTTTTACGAGGACGAAAAATTTATAGTAAAACGTAATGAATAAATTAAAAACACGTCATCTTAACATATTTAAATAAAAATCAATACGACAGCAGTGATACCATATAACATAAAGCTGCACAGTACCATTTTTTTTAAGTTGATAAATTTATATAAATAACAAGGTCGGTATAAGAAAAGGTATGATTGTATTAAAAAAAGAGTTGGAAGAGAGAGTAGCAAACAGAAGTGTTTATAAGGAAATTTTGTTACGATTTATGAATTTTGACAAAGATTTCAAAATTGGGGAAGTAAATGAATTTAAAATGCATTTGATGTAACTAGGGCGGGATTTTTTAGGGAGGTAATCAAACAGGTAAGTACCGTACAGGTAGTAATAAATGGACGTTTGAAAAAAATATGATCGGTAGTTCCTTCGTTGAAGCCACATTCACATTGTCTTTTATCTGCAACTTCGCTAAGTGAACAGGGGTACATGACCTATGCGGAGCCGACATTTAATAAGGGATGTGAGCAGTTTTGAACGACTTTAATGTAGAAGCGATTACTGAGATACTGTCTACGCAGATAAAGCGGGAGTTCCACGACTTCACTTTCAATTTGTTGGTCATTCATAGGGGACGATTTAATTGCTGCAATTTCGTGACTTTATCAAGGGCAATTTTATTGCAAGGATCTAAAAGTAATGATGCGTAATCAAAATGTCTGCGGAGCGGATTATAGCGTTATATGGATATTTTGCGATTATGGGTATCCGAAAGTGCTCGGAGGATATTTAACCCATTTTAGGCCTTTTTCTTGATATAGTCAAAGTGCGGCACTTATCTTCGAATCTAAAATCAAACCTAAAAATTTCACTTGATTATTACAAGGTATTGGAGAACCGTCAAATTTTATATCAATATCTGGAATGGTACGGTTATTGGAGAAAATTACACAGTTACACTTTAAATGAGATATGGAGAGACCGTGGGTATTAATCCAGTATCTTCTTCTTCTTCTCAGTCTTAAGCATTGCATTCTTTAATGTAGGTAATTATCTACATTAAAGAATGCAATGCTTAAGACACATTTAAAAAGAGGCTAACGACATTTCTAATTGATCATTCCTTTTATTCAGCTGAAGAATTTCTACAATTGAAATATTAATTTCGAAAGTTAGGTACTGATTTCTGCCTGATTGTCTAAAATACTATGGTTTGTCATTTTCTTTACCAATTGTAATATGTATCTAATTTGACATAACTTGAACCTTGCACTTGACTAGCCTTAACTTTCTTTAACATTGTGTATTTAATTTGATTTGATTTGATTTTATTTTACCTATTTGTATGCCAGTATGGCTGATCTCAGCATGTACCTTTTTTTCACCTAATCTGTAATAACACCATATTTACCTGTGTTTCACAAATAAAATTGATTTGATTTGATTTGATTAATCCAGTCTGCAACATAGCCAGCGGCATTGTGCCGCACAGGCCGCTGACATCTGAGATAGGGGTGTCTATGCAAAAATAATAACGTCATTTTTTAAAATGGAATACAACGGGTTCACTAATGTTTGTAAACAAATATTTGTATTTTTCTTCTTCTAAATTATTTTCTTTTTTATCCGCGACGGAATGGAAAAGGTAATGCATTTGGGATGAGAGAATGTGTAGGTTTGCGTGATTGTATTTTCGCAAACGATTTTTCCCATGTATCTCCAGGACGCCGATTCTCGCGGCAATCGAACTTTTTTCGTGCGGTAATTCGATTGCGAGTTTAACCGTTTTACCAAATAATTCAAGTACAATATCAACACGTAAAAAACTATCGCACGAACAAAATCTTAATACATAGAAATCGTGACCCTGAGAAAACAAAAACTATTTTTTTTTCGACAACGAAAATTCGATCGGTGAACTTTTTTCTTATACGAATTGCACGGGAATTGCCCCCCAGAACGTCTTCTTGACCGATTGACATGAAGTTTTCGATTTGTAATTTATTGGCGAGGGTTCTTAGATGAGTATGATAGTGTTAATCTATCAGGGTGTGCAATGCTTATCTTGCTTTCGTGAAATGGATATAGAATGTCCCCATTTATCTTTAGAACGGTTTGATCGATTGACATGCAGTTATCTGCGGTGGATTTGTAATACAGCGTCTATGATTTTAGATACTAGTAGGCTTAGTGTTTTATCGTCAGGGGACGCTGAAGTTACATATTTTCCGATTTACCTCAAATATAAAATCAATCAAAAAAATCAAAATCAAAAAATAATTATTCAATTTAGGACACAATATGCCACTTATGAACGTCAAATGTACAGTGAAAAATAAAATAAAAATAATTGTGCCCTGAAGGGGCCGAATCATGTCTCCTTATCTTTTGGGCCCTACCAGCGCTTCGAGACAGAACACAGACAATTAGGCAAGTGCTGAGAAGAAACGCCGGAACAAACTCAGTCACCACTAGCTGCCGTAAAATTAAAATCATCAAAGGTAAGTACATCAGTCGGTGCAGGCTGGACAGACCACACATTCGTGTCGTTCAGATAGTCTTGAACCTTATAATAGCCTTTAGACATAAGCGTGTTTTTAACGTGTTTCTTAAATTTATCAACCGGAAATTCGACAAGATTGTGTGGTATATTATTAAAGAATTTTATACAATTTCCCATGAACGAATTACTAGTTTTAACTAATCTGAAGTTAGGAACGACAAGCTTGTGTTTATTTCTTGTGTTATATGAGTGAATGTCGCTCTTCTTCATGAAATAATCTAAATTTTTACGGACGTACATTATATTGTCAAAAATGTATTGAGAAGCCACAGTTAATATGTTGATTTTCTTAAAGACCTCTCTCGGGGAGTCACGAGGACTAAGTTTATAAATAGCACGAATGGCTCTTTTCTGCAAAATAAATATGGTATCAATGTCTGCAGCAGAACCCCACAAGAACTATTCAAAATATTTGAATCCGTCACTTTTGTTATTTTAAACCTTAAATTTATTTTCACTGATTTCATCACTCATCATCATCATCATTGTCAGCCAAAGGACGTCCACTGCTGAGCATAGGCCTCTCCCACGGCTTTCCACAGCGACCGATCACTAGCGGCCTGCATCTAGTTCGATCCTGAGATCTTTACAAGGTTGTCAGTCCAACATGTCGGTGGACGTCCTACACTGCGTCTTGGATCGAACGAAGGTTTTTCAATGTAGAACTTTTATGCCCCAATGGCCATCAGTTCTTCGCGCTATGTGCCCTGCTCATTGCCACTTGACTGATTCTCAAGGTTATGTCCGTTACCTTAGTTCTTCTACGTATCTCCTCATTTCTGTTTCGAACCCGTACTGAATAGTTTTTTATTTAAATTTTATTGTTTGTCACCCTTAATTGGGATATTTAAAATTCCGGTTAAACACAACCTATAATAGCTGCCTATAGGCATCAAAGCCTACCGTCATACCCTTCCGGTAGGTAACCTATCGATTTGGTAGACGACCGTCGTTTTACACTAATTTTGACAGCCGTGAATATTGATAAATAGCTGCGCATGCCGGTAGCTTTTCATTTGCCATCGCTATGGCCATGCCGTCGGCAATGCCGTCGAGCGGTGTGAATACTCCATAAAAAAAGCCGCTGAGGCTTCTGCGGCAGCCGCAGCAACAAGAGCGTGCCCGTGCCGCCGGGTAGTGTAACCTGTGAAATGCCTTATCCCATGGTCTATTCAGTGTTTTTCACTTCAATAATAAAGCACAAAAAAATCTGCTTACGTGTTTAGAATCGCTAAATCTCGAAATAGTTTTCGAATTTTTATACCTTCATGAAAATATAATGTTGTCAATTAAAATAGTCCTACAACAATAATTTAATAATGTCAAACTATAAAAGCAGTCACTTGCTAAAAAAAATTAAAATCCAATCACATATTAACTGGCAACTTACGTTCAGTCGCCATACAAACTAAAAAGAAGAAGTTTGTTTGTTCCTCAGATAAAGCTTATAATTACAACTGTTATTCAAATCTCACCGAACAATATCCTCCTGAGGCCCGAGTATTATATAGCTTGGACAAAAACTTTGTATTCGTGCAGACCCAGCCTTGCATTTAACCCATTTTATTAAACTAAGAAAAGTTATTGCTCAGCCATTGTTTTAGGGCATGTTAGGAATCATCATGCGAAAGCGCAGCGTTCGGTAAAACCACAGATGGTTTATGTAACGCTGTGAATAGCATAGTTTCCTAATTAAGTTTTTATTGTAAATTCATTATAAATAAATAAATAAAATATAAATATACTTTTTATGATCGTCTAATTTCAAAATATTAAGTTCTACTGGTAGGACCTTGGGTTTCACATAGGTGTGAGTTATTATATTAAGATTTTGAATAGTAAATAAAAATGCATTGTTTTTGTTTTAATCCTAATGCTCTTTATTTTACTTACTAATACAATTATCAGTCTTTTTGTCAGTCATCTTATCTACTCTTTCTCGGACTTCTTCATTCATTAAGTGACCTCGAAACTAAAATATGCTTTTAAAAGTCTCAAAACAAAACCATCTTATTATTATTATGGTATTATTGGCTTGTATGTAGATACGTAAGAAGATATAAATGAAGATTAGTTTTCATTTTTGACTATATCTTCGTCTCCTTCATCTATGTTATCGATTTCGGAATCACTAAGAGCAATTACATTTCCTACGTTATTTAAACCGTTAAAAATTAAAAATATATACTAGCAATCAATTTTATACAATATTTTCAAAAACACTTGTTGTGTAAATAAACGAAAAATCCTTAAAATGATTATACCATTTTGTCAAGCAGTCATTAAAAAGCATAATAAATTCACCTAAAGACCATGGGCCCTATTTTTGAATCACTCGCTTCGAAATGGCGAGTGATTTTCGTTCGACAACGAGTTTTTTTTCTATGACTTTTAATTCATCTTCGAACGAAAATCACTCGCCATCTTGAAGCGCTCCAGTAATAAATAAGGTTTTTAATTAATTTCAAATTACCTTACCTCTGTTACGAGAACCTGACACTGTGCCCTCGAATTTTGACTTAATGACGTTTCTTTTTTTTGCTTGTAGTTTTGGCACAATCTGGTTAGTAATTTATTCACTTACAAATGCAGACTCATAAACTTTATCTGGTGCGATATCTATGTCTATGTACTAGGTATATAAAAATAAGTTGGGTTTTCCTTCCCGACGCTATAACTCCAGAACGCACGAACCGATTTCCACGGTTTTGCATTCGTTGGAAAGGTTTCGGGCTCCGTGAGGTTTATAGCAAAGAAAATTCAAATTTAAAACAAACAAAAAAACTTCCTCTTTTAATCACCAAACGAAATGATACAAAAAACGAAGTCATCTGGTGGCGAAACGGAGTTCGCCGGGTTTGCTAGTTTTATATAGAAATGTCACGATTTACAAAAGTCCTACTGGTAGGACTGTGGATCACCATTAGTTTTTTGGGTATGTGATTGCTGGGTTTGAATGACTATTTCAATTAGTTCTCATGGTGGGCGGAATTCTATGGCGAGGCGCCCAGCCGATGACCCCTGTGTCGGAAGTTTATAACTGTCTCCTATATGGAGTTTTCAGGAGATGCTTAAAAGTTTTCAAAGTAAGAGGAAATTTTTTGTATCATCTACCATATATCAACATTTAGTTTAATATCTATACCTTGAATAGTTATTTATTGAATATATGACAAAAAAGTTGCAAGATATAGCTTTCTTAGGCCGAGGTGCCCAGTTTACACAGAAGGGCTCATAAGTACTATTTAACAGTTAGAAATTATATTAGGAGTGCTTACTCATAATCAGTATACCAGTGACAAACCGGGTTGATGCTCTTTTCAAACAAGCTACCATGCAAAATTTCTGGTTTCTTATGCATACACAAATTTTGGGCAGTGAGTCCAACTGCACAGTAGCTTCTAATAAGAATACAAAAATAACAGTTCATGTTAAAAACATTCTAAACTAAAGAACATTTATTTAACAGGTTAGTTGACAATAAAAAAATATTTGGATTGATCAATTGCCTGTGAATTTATAGAAGTAAACATCATTGCCAACTGCTAGGTTCTGCAAATGGCAATAAAAAACATTCATACTACAGTTGTGCTATATTAACTCTTTCGCGGACAGTGCTCCAGACACGATAGAAATTTTATTGTTATCACGGCTATAGGCGGTCACTGTCCGCAAAAGAGTTAAAGTTCTAACGATAAGACCGCATAACAATAAGATTTCAATTTTGTCTCATTCACATACGCTTGAGAGATTAAACGGAAACATATTGTTTCTTACCTGTGGAATTACGGGCCTCTGCATGATCAAGACGCTTTTTAGTATGGCCATGATCTCCTCGAGCCGATGATGAACTATGAGAAACCTCAGTGCTACTCATGCTCAGCTTGGAACGTTTCTTTTCTTCTGGTGGGCTTGGAGATATCGGAGCGGCTGCATAGCAAAATAAACCATGAATTAGGTTCAATAATATGAATACGACAGGAAATAGCTTTTATCAAACTCATACCCCAGTCATTGTGATTTTGTAACAAGATAAAAATGAGCTTACCTGGTGGAGCCTCTTTTGATGATATTTGCATCACGAGTGCTAGTTGTTGCCGCTCCGACATGGGTGCTAAGACCTGGGAACGAGGCGAGCCCTCGGTCCCGCGCCCGGAACCCCGCGACCGCGACGACGACAGCATTTTCCGGGCATGCCCACTACCCTGTACAATACAACATGCACTCAGGTATTCGTCTGAACACTGATAAAACAACACAACAAGTGTTTGCTACAATTAGGCGCCAAATGTTATGTGTATAAAATTTACCTTCTTCTTTCTCCGGGACAATGTAATGGTCACTAATTTATCACTGAGCACTTGTAAAGATCCAATTCCAAACCTTTGAATGAGAGTACACAATATAACATTTTTAAGATAAAATAATTGCAAGAAACCAAGTGGTAAACTCTAACATTCTATGTTCTTTTATTTTAGAATCTGTGATCGGAAAGTAACACGATGACCATAGACATGACAGATACTGTTAGATTCGAAAGCTCTTGTAGCATTTCGGACCCTTTATAAAGTTTGGGGCTGCAACTTGTGATGTCGCCAGCGCCGTTTTATTTTGTAATGTACCTAATCCTGGGCAGGCAAAGGTATAAGACTTATTCATTCAAAACTGAAGTAATAATTTAATCAAACTTTTGTTTAACTCATAAATTTATAAATAAGGACATAAACTTGTGCGGCATGATAATCGCTAAAACTCTTTCTAGATTCTTGACGTAATAAAATCACAAATATAAAGAAAATATTTTTAACATAAAACAGGCAGAATGCCATGTGGTGATTTTATGAAAAAAAAAATCAGATAATGTAAAGGCGATCGACTGGACGTAGACAGTGCTGTTCTGCAATACAGTACAGGACACGCGTCCATCTCGTCGAGACACTAAAGTGAATTTTAAAAAATAAACATTTATGAAATAATTTAATTTTCTTATCTTACATAATGTTATTTCCTGAAGTAACGCTACCGCTACTTCCCGATAAATAAACATCTGATGACAAGAAAACTGCTCATTAAACCGTAACAAGTCACAGAACCTAGTGTAAATACATTTACTACTTAACAATATCACGTTCTTCTACTAAAGCGGTTAGAAATAAATTATGTTATTAAATTTTATTTCATGCAGTCATTCATAAATCATCGCCGTAGAGTGAAAACCTTGGGAGTAAGCTCATTTTTTTAATATTACATTATTTGAAAGAAAACCTCGCGACGCACATTCTTGATTAACTCACACGCTCATCTGATACAAATAGCGCCGTCTATGACGTTCAATGAGAACCTCGAATTCGCTCGCGTGAACTTGTCTGGTCTGGTGTGATTACCTCGAGACAACAGGTCGGAGCATGTTAAAATCGTGAAAACAGACGTTCAAAGTGCATATACATTATTAAGTGTATATGCATATACATTAATGACGTTTGAACGAACTTTAGTTTTACTCACACTAACAATTAAAACAAAAATGTACGTAGTTCATTTTTTTTTCACCAGACGGTTTTTTTCACCTCCTAAAAAGTTTACTCAAAATCACATAAGAGGTTTTCACTCTACGGCGACGAAATGTTTAAATCTTAAATTTTCAAGTGGCAAATTATGTTTATAGATTTGAAAAAAATATGTTTTTTACTGTGCAAAAATAAGTTTTAAAATAATTATTTTAATTAATTTATACGTTATTACATTTTGATTAGTATAATAAAGAGAAAACATTTTCTTCTAAATGAAATCATAACTTATTGGGCATAAGTACCTGGCCGGGGTACTTACTACTAATAATTTCGGCCAAATGTTTTCGTGATAATTTATGAATGAGTTAGCTTAAATGCATTTAAATTTATTATCATTATTTAAATAATACCGCTGAAAGAAAAAGAACGTATTAACGTTGTTAAGAAGGAACTACAGGATATTTTTTTGGTCAGCAACACCTGACTCAGACTATCCGACTCTACTGGTTATACAAATGATACAGATTCCAAAAAAATATATAATATCTATCAAAAGTGGAAAAAAGTACAAAAAGTAAAGGTAGTTTAGTTCAGGAGCAAGAATTATTTTTATTACTTTTTTCCTAATTTTCACCTATTTACGGGTTTTCAAATTTGTTTCTTATTCTAGCGAACGCTTTAAGTTCGTTTTTTGGTAATAACCGTGAACAATACTCCGAAATATCCGATGTATCTAGATACATCTTAGTATTTAGGGGCAATTCAATTTAAAAAAAGACAATTCAATTCAAAACGGCAAACGTCTTAAAATTCAGTCGCAAGATCCGCATTGCTATCGCAACGTGGTAATAGGTCATGTTTAGTGTATCAAAAATAAAATAAAATGAGGAAACTGTTTATTCTTAGTATTGTTTGAAACTGCCCAAGACCAAAACCAGTAAAATAAGACCATAAAAACTATTGATAACTGTAAAAAACTAGGTACAAATTGATATTTTTTCCAAGATGGCTTTGATTAAAACACAGTTTATTATTAAAATATTTTCATAATATCGTTCTCACACTTAGCTGGTGGATACAGTCTTAAACGAGACTTGTCGAAGTATAACAGGCTGTCTTAAACCCACTTCGGTTGAACTGCTGTATCCACTAGCTGGTATAGGTAGCACCTACGGACATTCGCAGACGAGTGGTTAATGGAGTGAAGCGTCGTAAGCAAAGCAGACGAGCGCATTTCATCCAATGCACGCTTATTGCAAGGTCCGTCAAAACCTCTAAAGGGCAAAAGATTCATGAAGTGCTAGAGTTTGGCCATCAAAAGCTGAACCTAGCAAAACGCGGCAAATTTAAAATATGAAAACTAGGCAACACCGTCTATAATAGGAAGAAACATATTTGATACTTTTTTAAAATTCACAAAAAGTAGATTTCAACTGTGGCTTTCCTCATATGAAATACGAAGTTATAACACGTTTCATATATGTACTATGGCTGCTACACACAATGTCGGTGGTACGGCTGGTGGCCATGTCACCGGCACCGCTAGGCTCGCATTTTACTATCAATAAGTAAGGATATTCATTGCGATTATACATCTGACATGCTGAACTAGGTATTTAAACCAACAGAAGTTAATAGTATTTGGGATGTCGGGATGAGAATTTCAAAAACAAAGTTTACTAATATACATAGTTATTTATTATTCACTATAATCAAAGTCTGATTCCAGATACTCCACACCCATCGATTCTTCTGAATCTGAACTGCTAGATTCGTCACCTGAAGCAGCACTGGCTCCTTCAACACTCGAATTCTTTTCTGTAAAATTGGTAAAATTGGAATGTACTAATTATAAATACCTATATATTATTATGACGTGAAAGTCTTGATAAATATGAAAGTATCTAAGTGAATAAGTTTTACTAACCTACGAACTCTATCGCAACATGTAAACAATCTTCTTTTTGCTTGATTATAGCCATTTGCTCATCTTGTTTTTCTTTATATGTACTTATCATAGTAAATAGAATCTGCCGCACTGCACTCTTTATAGTTTTACCCATATTTTGAAAGAAAAACCAAGGAATGCACAAAATAAACTTAACACAGTGACAACCAACTACGCAGATACGCCATGTAGTGTTGCCAACTATAATTTTACGAACCCACTAAATGTGGCCGTATTTTCCACCAGAAAACCACTAAACCCAGCGGTCTCCCAAACCACCAGAAAACCACTAACCAATGAGCCGTTTTCTCCCATCACTTTATAGCTCATTAGATGGCGTTGGAATAGTTTTAGAATATATATTTTTCACGTTGGCAGAAAACCATGAACAAAGAAAAAAACGTGCGTAAGTAAATATTTTAAAATGCGTTATTGAACTTAATCATAAGGTCCTTTATTTACTTAAGGTACACATTATTATTGTTTTACTTTTTATTATTTACGTTGGTAAAATCCAACTACTCTCTGCTATGCCACCACTTGTAATGTGTAACCAGTCCTTTAATTCTGGGTCATGTAACTTTTGGGTATACTGTGGTTTAGGCATAAATAATTGAACATGATCATTGAACTATAGGTACTTAAAACCACGCTAAATATAATACTTTTACTCCAAATGTAGGTAACTCTACGTACAACAGCACGTCATGGTAATAAAATCAAAGACAAACCAGAAAAATACAGTAACCATTTGAAGCAAATCAAACTTGACCCAGTATCCATGTAAATAAAGTCCATAATCATTATCGTTTAAGAAATTGACCACCCTAACCACCAACTAATCTAGGGAATTCCCACCACCACCTTAGTTCTGTTGTGTTGCCTTCACAACAAAAATATATACCCTATTTTAATCATCTATTTATAACTGAGTATTTATGTTAATTGTACTAGTGAGTGCTTAGTGGTTGTTCTGGTGCCTTACCACTAATTGAAGCAATCAAAGACTCTAGAAAAATCCACTAGCCACTAAATCCAATATTTATTCGCTAAAAGGTTAGTCTAAACCACCAGAACTAGTGGAAAATCCACTGAGTTGGCAACACTGACGCCATGATGGCGGCCATGAACACTTTTTTTTTCACAGTGGTAGTGTTGCCGCTATAAAAATCACCGGGTTCAGCTTTTATTAGCCAGACTCTATCCCCCGCTTGACCCGACCCCTCTACTGCGAGAAAATTTTGCCTGCCTTGATATATCTATTTCTTCTAGTTGGTCCCATTATTGCAAATCGGTATCTGTTGATGGGATATTGATCGAAAACCTCGAATTTATAAGGCACGTTTAGTGTTTTCGTACTAGAATCTTAGTCGACATTGTGTGTTTAAATTTACCATACCCATAAATGCCCGCCGTACTATAAACTTTAACCTATCATTGAAATTACAAAATACAACTTTTTGACACCGCAAATATTTTTTGCCGGTTAACTTATGTTAATCTAGTATCAGTAACATAAAAAAAATCTAAATATTTATTAAAATAAGATTTGTGGTTCTTCTACTCACGTGATTTAATTAATGTCTACTAGTGGCAACTTATTAGGGTTCCGTAGCCGGAAACTATCATTTAATAGTGTCAAAATAACTCCTTAAACAAATAAATATATCATGTAGCCAGGTAAATACATGTCTTTTTTAAGGGTTCCGTAGCCGAATGGCAAAAAACGGAACCCTTATAGTTTCGTCAAGTCTGTCTGTCTGTCTGTCTGTCCGTATGCCACAGCCATTTTATTCTGTAACTATAAGCATCACACTGTTGAAAATTTGTAGGAAGATGTATCCTGTTAACCGCTTTACGATTCTCATACAAAAAATAAAAAAATATGTCATTTAAGGGGGGCTCCCATACATGGAACTAAATCAAAAAAAATATAGCCAAACCAATAAGTGTGGGGTGTCTATAGATAGGTCTTTTAAAATGACACCGAGGTTTCATAAACCATTTTCTTTTGAAATCTAACGTTTCATAGCTAGACGCTTCCAAAGTGGTAAAATGGGCGTCCCCCCCATGTAACTTCTAAACTAACGGAGTGTAAATTTTGAAAAAAATATGTAATGTAGATCTTAACAAATACTTCAACGACAATTGGTTTGGAATTAATCGAACTAGAAGTTTTTGAGATATAGCACATTTTCGACAACCGCAAACATAACTTTGTTCTTCATACAAACACTATGAAAAACAAAGTCATATTTGCTGTCAACAAAATATTGTGGATTTTACTAAGTGGAAGTAAGTGGATTCCCTAATTCAGTTAAAGTTGGCACGGAACCCTCAGTGCGCGAGTACGACTCGCACTTGGCCGGTTTTTTTATAACTCTAAGGTAATTGCTACTAAAACAATATAAAAATGTGTGATAGTTTTTTCGTATAAATCATTAATTATAATAAAAGATAGGAAAATCTTAAAGCAGAAAGATTTTCGTGCTGTTAGACCTCAAGTGCTGCAGTACTATACAGTACAAAGGGGGAATTGAGGGTGCGTGGGTTTTCTATTGTAATCTTATTTGTAGTAATTAGCATTTATTACGAAATATGGTTAGTTAGATTTCACATTTTCTCACGCAGTAATTGCCGACAGAAAACTATTTTTTTTTGTTTGAAATGAAAAAACGCCAACTTTTTATGACGGGAAAAAATGGTTTACATAAACCGATACCGTTGAGTATCCAGTAATCAAAATCATGTCCAAGAATTTACTTTCCTCAATGGATATAACTTCATCGTGCCTAGAATTGTGTTCAGCACAAATTTTACACTTTGAGACGAACAAATCTAATGTTTCATTGTCGAAAAGGTTCTCAAAGTCTTGTATAGGACTAATACCTTCTACGGCACCTAAAATATTATAACGACACTTATTTTCATATGTTATTACATGAAGCAAAATGCAAAAGAGAGAATACAGGCACACCCTTTCTCCAAGTTGGCACCTGAAAACCACTTTCAACTTTTCTTCTCTTTGCTTCATGTCGAGAAGTAGATGATTTTCTATAATCATTGACTGTAGTTTATCTCATTGTAATAAAAACATCTTTCGGGAACGTTTGGAAATGTTTCATTACTATGAAAGTCAACACCATTACCCTTCCCTCATCGAACTGATAATGTCTATATTGCTTGTCATCACCAAAGTGTCGTAATTAGCATCATCATTACCTAACTGATAGTATTATGGTGATGGCACTGTGCGTCTAGAATGGAAGAAGAAGAAGAAAGAAAAATGATAAATCACAAGTCTTTAATAGTACCTACCTGGTTATAATGTAATGCGTGTTCCAATTGGGTCAAAACAACATGCCAGAAGTGCCTATCAAAATAATTAGGTACTTGAGAGAGATCCCTTCGCTTGTTATGCATTGTTCAAGTTAAATTATGCATTTTGGGCACCATGCCATATTGCACCACCATTCCATATGGAGGTGGTGTTTTTATATTTTATAAATTCATCATCTTTTTTGTTTTTATGTAAATATTTTATTTAGCTAGGTTATTAAATTTAGTTTCACATAAGTATGCGTAGTTTTCATTTGGGTGTTAATGGGTTAATATCAACCATCAAACTCTTAATCCTTTATGTCACAAATAACATCGTTGATCAGACTAGTAACACAAATAATCTTTACTGAAACAATGGACTTAAAAAACTAGATGGTTATGATTTAATCCGATTCGTCGTGCACGGAGCCGCGCACATTTAAAAGTCCTCTTTGAAATTGCTGCCCGGCAACGATCGCCGCAACGCTCCGCTACCGCTAGAGTATTTTCACTGTCACCTTTCAATCATTAGCTAGCTACTAATATATTAATCTGTGCTTTCAATCCAACCCTCGATATTCATAGACGCTCCTACATATTTATTACGATCTGGTAACTGTGAAATAAAAAAGCACTAAACAATAGCACTGTGCATTTGCTGTTGCCATTTCACTCGATCGACCAACGAATGATTTGAGTGACAAGTCAGTTTTTTTAAAATATAATTTACTGGTATAATCAGGGACCCCCAAGCCGAAGTTTTTTTACTTCACAGTTCATTTAGTGTTTTATATCGGTGTAGTTGAAATACGTAGGGTAGATGCAATGATGCTAGCTAAGACACGATATCAGAGCGCCCGTATACCGTAGATCCTCAAGCCCTACGCTGCAGTTTAATTAGCCTTAGGGTTTACAGGCCCTGCCTATGGCTGCTAAGATTCATAGACTAACAGCAGAAGTAAAAGAAAAATAAAAAGACGCTAGCGGTACCACAGGTGGCAGCCCCAAACTTTCTATGGGTTCTAAATGCTCTAAGAGCTGTCCAATCGAAGTGTCTGCACAGATTAGAAAGAGTATCTGTCATCTATCCATGCTAACGCCTTTTTGCTTTGCGTGCAGATGCATTTATTGAAAATATAGGCAAAACGATCGTGAATGCGCAGACATGTGGCGACCAACATTTACGTTACTAAGAAAAGTGGTAATACCTTCGTTAAAAGAGAATGTGTCGATTTCCAAAATTCTGTATTCTACAAAGAGCCGCCTTCCCAAGTCAACTATGAAGTTGACCTTGGTCAGTGCCAGTGTCGGTGTTCTTATGGGTGCTGGGTATGGAGGTTATACACATTACAAAATAAACACGAAGAAATCCTTGGCTCCAGTAGAAACCGAGGAATTAGCGTATTTGACTGAAGCACCAGAATATGTCCCCCAATACAAAGTAAGTGAACTAAACTCTTGTACTCTTTCAATCTAGTTGTTACTGCAACACAGCTGCTCAGACCTTAGAATTTAGTCCATGCTAACGATCTTATTGTTATTAGATAGTTTTTTTTTTATTCTACGGGTTTCCCTCCATAAATTATTTTTTTCTATGGTTGTCTAATGTTGTAATCGATCTTTGTATAACTTTAAAAATAATATCAACGAATAAAATTATTTATCCATAAGTACTTGAAGCTTACTTCCTACCTACATTATAACTTTCTCGAGGTTATTTAGTGTCTCCCATGAAATCTGTTTGCAGAAATGAAAACTGCAACCATCAATGATTGCATTCATAGCCATTTTTGGTGAAGATATTATATTTATTACAGCCTCAAATAATTTTTATTTTAATAGATACCAATAAAATTGTTATTCCTCGTCTGTCACACAGCCAAAAAGTTGCTTTTTACAATTGCAATTTGCAATTTATATTATTAAGTTTGTATAGTGACAAAACACTATAAAAACATAAATTTAATTATAAATTGGCTTTGTTCATCTTAACCGATTGTTAAATATTTGTAAAAATATTTCCTTTGGCTATTGTGAGAGCACTCTCGCAACATTGATGACGTCACACAGCCTACGCGTTAAAGAAAGCGCTAGCAAAATTCAACAGGCTTGCTAATGTGACAGTGGCCGAGTGGTATATGCATACGCCCGGAATGCGTAAGACACGTGGTTCGTTTTCTTGTCTGTCACACAGCCAAAAAGTTGCTTTTTACAAGTGCAATTTGCAATTTATATTATTAAGTTTGTATAATGACAAAACACTATAAAAACAAAAATTTAATTATAAATTGTTATTCTCATATCTCAGCATTAGTACATAATTAATGTGAAGCTGATTTAAAAGTGCTATCCTGGCTTCTGAATGACAGTTTTTGATGTTTAGTGATGTAAAAGAAAAACAACAATAATAAGTGTTAATATTAAGATACTATAACCCAAAAATATTGCTTTCCAATCTTTTTAATACCTCAAGCATATGTGAACAAGACACAATAGATATTCCATTGTTATGCAGTCTCATGCGACCGCTCGGGTGTTAAGGTATTAAGGGCCAATTTCACCGACATCAGACAAGACAAAATTGAAG
This sequence comes from Pyrausta purpuralis, assembly GCA_963924145.1. NCBI lineage: Eukaryota > Metazoa > Arthropoda > Insecta > Lepidoptera > Crambidae > Pyrausta > Pyrausta purpuralis. The sequence continues at coordinate 14,973,906 of OZ001647.1, read as the reverse complement.
AAATAAGTATAAAACCACCAATTTCAAAATGACACTAACATAAATAATTGCTGTCAAATAGGTGATTTTTTCAAATAAGGCATAATTGTATTTTATTTGACAAATATTCTTTATCCCATGTTTGAAAAATCAGGCCTAAGTTAGTTATCCTGTTTGTTTTATTTAAATGTATTTTTTTTCTTTATCCTTTTAGTGAGTGTTAGTTTGTGATACATATTTTGGAAATTTAAAAAAAGTCCTACAAAAGTAATTTTGTCTAATCCTTTTGAATCACATTTCATTACAATGTAAAGCTTGCAACAGTCTTGTCATTTTACCGCTTGTAGCTCTTGCCCTCCATGTTACTAACACTTCCAAAGCGAATAAATTTAAAGTTTTTCTAAGTTACATTGATGTAGTCCACATATTGAGTCTTTATTTGACATCTTAGAGATCATCATCTGAGGCATATGATGTTCATTTTTTTAAATATTTTTATGTGTACTTTAATAAGTTTTGCTTGACTATTTTGTATTACTAATAAAGCTATTTGCACAGCGAACACTTATTTATAAATTACATAATGTTAGTCTACAAATGAATTTTAGCTATCTGATGATGGAAAGATATATCTTTCTTATGTTTAAACTGCTTAGCCTTGGCTTGCTTGAATTACAATGTTTCTGTTTTTATATTTCTCAATATGGGTTATCCATAATGCGATGGCTGGTGCAGCAAAATATATGCTTCATGGTATGATTGGCTCAGCGAAATATGTTTTAAGATAGATATAATTTATTTCTGTTTAACTGCATACCTCTTGGCTTGTTTAAATGACCTATTTTTATTTATCATAGTATGATTGGCCCAGCAATATACTCCACAATTAATGAAATCAGGTGTTACCTTGCAGAAATCCATTAATAAGTTGAATTTTATGAAACTATTTTGCTTTAAATTTCCGCTAAGCAACCCTGGCGCAGGCAATCGACTACACAAACCGTAACCACGTTGATTGTTAGTTCAGACAAATGCAGGATGCAGCGCCCCCCCCCTCCCTCAATGCGGTCACTTGAGCCCAACCGAGCCGAGACAACAACATCCCCTGAAGATGTAGCCTCTTCAGGAGATGTTGTGTGTAGTAGCTAAACGGGTCGAAATATTTTGCTCGTTGGTGTTTGGTTCTAACGATTGCATTAGCTTTGCCGCATTCGTATTGCATTTGCTTGAACTAATACTCAATGTAACCACGGCTCGTGTGGTTGGGTGCCTGCTCCTGCCTTATTGGCGTTCGTTTTTAGTATTTAGTTTAAATTTAAATGTGGCCTACATTGTGTGATTTAAATTTATATACTTGTAGCACCTACTCTACACCTATGTTGGCCTTTCTCAGTATGTAATATAGGACTCTATCTTTTGCTAGTTGTGTGAAGAAATACGATAACAACCATCTTAATTACAGAAAAGAAACTAATTAATAACTAATATTACACAGCCAAAATATTCATAAGTCCGACTTAAGGCCATATGCCATTCTTTACCTTACCTTACCTTTGGGTAAAGCAGAAATGACATTAATATTTTCAAAATCAATTCTTATTTTATAATTTTCAGATCATCAATGAGTCCGACAACAGCAATCTCCATCTAATATTGTTTCAATATCGGACGTGTCCGTTTTGCTGCAAAGTGCGCGCGTACTTAGATTCGCGGGGGATCAGCTATGAGATCGTCGAGGTCGACGCGGTGTTGCGGCAGGCCATCAAGTGGTCTGGCTATAAGAAAGTGCCGATCGTTCTTGCTAAAGTCGATGGTGGATATCAGGTGACAATACTTTTACATTGCGTCTATATTAATAAGGCCTATTTTTTTAAAAATTATTATTATCAATTAATTAATCTTATATATAAAGTTCTCGTCACAATGTTCGTTCCCGTACTCCTCCGAAACGGCTTGACCGCTTCTCATGAAATTTTGTGAGCATATTGAGTAGGCCTAAGAATCGGCCAACATCTATTTTTCATACCCCTTAGTGATAAGGGTTGTCCACCCTTAACATTTTTCTTTGATTACGTGGCTGGGCGGGACGAGGCCGGGCAAGACGAGGATGGAGGCGAAACAAAGTTCGATGGGCCCGCTAGTTTAACTATAAGTTCGTGTTTCTTGCTCTGTCTCGTGACGAATAGTTTTAACAAACTGAATTTATGCTAATCCAGTCTGTGCGAGTAGACTTATTGCTAACGTTTGATACCAAAATTAATACCAATTTAGAAAAAAAAGGTACCAAAATTATTACGCTCACGGATCAAAAAACTGCCGGCGGTCGTATAAACAAAAGCATAACAAATGACTGCTGATAAACACATCCATAAGGAATTAAAGAACGTATCAAAAAATTACATAAAATAGATATGGATGTGTTGTTTAATTATCGTGCATATTCTGAGTTACTGAGCTATATCGAAGGATCTAAGTTCTTAATATATCATTTTTCTTTTATTATCATTATTACTCGAGAGTCTGGGCTATCAAATTAATCTCAAAGTATTGCGGATATTTACGTTAATAATTAAGAAAGGGCCAAACAACTCAGGTTAAAATACAAACTTTATTTCGCTTTAATTTCACATGATTTGTCCTTCCTAAGCTGAATCACAATTTTTTATCGTAAAAATACCTTTCCTGTTTAAAATGGAAGGATACTTCCGTATGAAAACAGATAATTTCAACCAATATTAATTAAACCACATGAAAGCATTTATGAGAGTAAAAAATGGTTATGATTTTACACTGACTTGATTTTGTATCCGAATATACTTAAGACTCATCTTCAGACTTTAAACAGGCAGTATTTTCTTGTGTAATTCTGTCAAAAGCGTCCGCGACTTTCAACAGATGTACTGAATCTCAATTTCTCAGTTCACCTGTAGATTCAGGTACCAAAATGTAGACTCAACTTTTAACCGCAACAGTTATTATTTCATAGTCTTCAGTGGAGTGATTTTTTGTCCTTTAACTTATTATTACAATGTTTCAGCAACTACTTGATAGTACAGCCATCATATCGGTCCTCGAGACGTACTTGCTGGACAAGAGCACCCAGCTGCAGGACATAGTAAAGTTCTATCCAACCACAAAGTACATGAGCGATGACAGGAAGAGCACCACAGATATTGCAAATAAATATTTCGTCATGCACAATGCAGTAGTGCCGGATGAACGTGAACGAGCTAAAGAGTTGTAAGTAACATAGCAACATTAGTGTTAACTCAGATCGTAGTAAGTAAAGATGTGCCGTATCTCGCATTTCTAAAGGGAAGCATTGCCACAAAAATATGCATGTGTGTTATACCTGTCGCAGCCATCCAGTTAATTGGACTCCTAGGCAGATCATTAAACGCCGGCATACAATGAAATGGCTATACCGGTGATTAACTCGACTAGAAACACTCCCTTGGCGTTTTACGAGTTGGCCCTATGAAGATAATTGAGGTTGATCCAGCCAAATGCTTCAAATATAGTTTATAATTTTACCACTGCGGTGCTAAAAAACAATTATGGCGTCAGGCTGCAATGTTTCTCTGGATCTTGTTTTAAAATTTAAGTAAAACTACGCTTTGAAATTGGCAAAATAGTCATAAAATTTGAAACTGGATTAATATAATCAACAATATTAAGGTTAACTTACTGTTTTCATTGAGTAATATTCGTGCAAGGTGCTTTTTTGCGTGGTGTTAAAAGTAATAATACTACAGAAATGACGATCTCATAAGCACCCACCACGATCATCACGATTTCCTCAATATCTTATTTCATTAAACGAATACGCGACGTTCAGGCGTCTACCTAAACGTTGCGTTAAAGCACTTGGCTAGTTGACATTCAGCAATTTAATTAGATACCGCCATTTAATAAAAAGCCTAGGCACCCAATTGCCTCAATTTAACCAGATGTCTGCAACTTAACTACTTAAACGCTGTTGTAATTAAATCTGTTTATTGCTTGAATCGCGATGCTGTCGCGCGTTTTAAATCGCGCTACTGGTTCGATGTTAGGGGTCTTAAAGTGTTTGTACTAATGTGTAGTCTAATTAATCCATCCATTGTCAATGTAGACTGGGAATCAAAAAGTTGATAGAAAGAAATCTTGATATTTTGTACACAAACTCGTATTAGCCAGCATATCTTTTAATTCATCATAAGCAGGGTTGGCCTGGATAATTATCTTGATAATTATCGTTGATAATTACCATGATAATTACGTGTTGATAATTATCGTTGATAATAACGAGTAACTGTTATTGTACAAAACAAAACGAAATAATATATTATGTGTAGCCAAGCAAATGTTTTTTCGTCACAACATCAATAATACATCCAAACGAACGCTAAATATCATTCATCTACAGGGGAATCACTGTTAATTGTTTTCCTTTTCGTTAACTGTAGTTTGTACGATGCGAAATTAAACAAAGAAAAAACATTATGCCTGGAAAACTTAATCCAAAATGGTAAAAGTTTGCCTGCATTAAAAGTTCACAGTTGAAACTAAAAGTAATATCTAATAAATATAGAAAAAAAAATTATAATACGTTATTTGATTTGAAAGTTGGATAATTATCAGATAATTATTGGATAATTATCAGATAATTATCTGATAATTATCAGAGAAAATAATTATCTTGATAATAGCCCACCCTGATCATAAGTCATAATATGTAACAGCTGTCTTGTTTTATTAGGCTTTTAACCACTCGACTGTCCGCGCTGTCAGACTATGATGTGGGAAAACTGTCCGGCGATATCGCGAGACGGTTGCATGATAAAAATCGCGCGACTTGTCGCGCGATAAAAACGATTATATAAAGAAAAGTATAGTTATGATTACGAAAACAAAAATACTGGTAGATAGGTAATAGTTATAAATATATAAAAACTTGAAAATATAATATATTTACTCTACTATAATATATACTATACTTAATATACATATATACTATACTCAATACATACTTTTCAAGTGGTGGGCACTGTAGTACCACGGACAGTTTACCGTAAAAAAGAAAATGGCACTGTAGTGCCATTGGACTGCAGAGCGGTTATGAAGTGCTCCCTTAAGTGCCTTCTACAACTCTGAACGGGTCTCTTACCTACGTGTCACTCACACTTCATGTATCTTGGGCAATGGGTTACAGATGATGCATTGACAATGTTTAGAGAGGGAGCGCAGAGCGCTGGTCGTCCGCTGCAATATGGTGCCCTGTAGGTTTGCTCGCTGTACTCGACATGTAAATATGACTCTTTTCAATTCATATTGCCTGTCCTTTTATACGAGTTGCTTATGGGCAGAAGACGCTGCGCGACCAATATAATGATGGGTTTAGGATGCTGATGGACTCCATGTCATCATCAAAACGAGGTGTGCGTCGCTTTTAAATCGCCTGCTAGAAAGCACCAACAGTAATCTAATTGTTTAGCGGACAAATGGGACTCTCCGATGCTAAAGAACTGGACTCGCCTCCAAACAACAACAACAACACTCAGTATTGGACAGACAGTTGTTGTGATGCTGTTTGTAAATTTTTTTGGGTCTGTGATTCTGACGACAACAACAAAATGTTTTTATCAACAAATTTTCAGGGAGGAACGCGAGTGGAGACAGTGGGCAGACCGCGTCCTGGTCCACACTCTCTCACCCAACGTGTACCGCACTGCGGGCGAAGCCCTAGAGACCTTCAAGTGGTTTGAGGAGGCGGGCGGGTGGCGGCAGTCCTTCCCGAGCTGGGAGTGCGCGCTGATGGTCTACGGCGGAGCGGCCGCTATGTGGATCATCGCCAAGCGACTCAAGAAAAGGTAAATTATAGCTAATAGGTGTCACACTCTCGGCCATAGAAGCCCTAGAGACCTTCAAGTGGTTTGAGGAGGCGGGCGGGTGGCGGCAGTCCTTCCCGAGCTGGGAGTGCGCGCTGATGGTCTACGGCGGAGCGGCCGCTATGTGGATCATCGCCAAGCGACTCAAGAAAAGGTAAATTATAGCTAATAGGTGTCACACTCTCGGCCATAGAAGCCCTAGAGACCTTCAAGTGGTTTGAGAAGGCGGGCGGGTGGCGGCAGTCCTTCCCGAGCTGGGAGTGCGCGCTGATGGTCTACGGCGGAGCGGCCGCTATGTGGATCATCGCCAAGCGACTCAAGAAAAGGTAAATTATAGCTAATAGGTGTCACACTCTCGGCCATAGGAGCCCTAGAGACCTTCAAGTGGTTTGAGGAGGCGGGCGGGTGGCGGCAGTCCTTCCCGAGCTGGGAGTGCGCGCTGATGGTCTACGGCGGAGCGGCCGCTATGTGGATCATCGCCAAGCGACTCAAGAAAAGGTAAATTATAGCTAATAGGTGTCACACTCTCGGCCATAGGAGCCCTAGAGACCTTCAAGTGGTTTGAGGAGGCGGGCGGGTGGCGGCAGTCCTTCCCGAGCTGGGAGTGCGCGCTGATGGTCTACGGCGGAGCGGCCGCTATGTGGATCATCGCCAAGCGACTCAAGAAAAGGTAATTTACCTTTCAAGCGTTTTAATGAATAATGAATGGCTGCAGGTCTTTTAAGTGTCAACAGCGAAAAATAGCCGACAGCCGATCGTTGAGATACGAAAGCGATGGCGCGCTAGCTTCTACCTATTGTCAGATTATCGATGATATCTTCAATAGTAACCATTGTAACCATATCAAGTTATATATTTTTAGAAACGAAATATTATATTCTATATGTATATGTAAAATGCATGTCAAAAAGTATTGACTATAAAACAATAAAGATTTGAATAAGTTCAATAAATAGGATTAACGGAGTAAAAACAACTTCAAGAGTTCAGTTCCCAACAGATACTGGAGTGGATACAACAAGCGAGCTTGACATAATTTTCGTCTTTACCATGTTCATTTTAAGACCCACTTGTTGGGATACTCGGTCGAGGTCTTCGAGCATAGTGCCAAGATCATCTAGCGTCTTTGCCACAACGACTATATCATCGGCAAACCGAAGGTGTGTTATGTATTCGCCATTGACGGAGATGCCGAATCCTTCCCATTCCAGGAGCTTGAAGGCGTCTTCCAATGCCGCTCTAAACAGTTTCGGAGATATAACATCGCCCTGTCTTACACCTCTTCGCAATGGAATAGCCCTCGTATTCTGTTCCTGTACTCGGACCGACACACAGTGGATCGACACCATACTAGCAAAGGGACATAGGCAACTTAAATATGCATGTGTCACTTTTTGACAAACAAATCATTCTATCGTATACGCCTAATTATAAGCTGTAAAAAACTTATGAAGCATTTTCTTATTGGAATTTTATATTGAGAGCTATGGCACCAAACGTGATTTCTTAGTATGGGAAATGGCATAAAAAATAGTGTATCTTCGGATTTTCTTCGTGTTTCGACTTGATTTTTTTATATGGTATTAAAATATATATTTGCTACATTTTCTCCAAACAAACATGGTGCGCCACACGCACCCCTTGCAAGGGTACAAGCGTTGGCCTATTTTTTCCTTCTTATGGACAAATTGATTCATAAGTTATAGAAAAAACAGCAGTGTTTCTTGTAACGAAGATGTACTACATAACCTTTTACTTACTTCAGATCCTGTTCTGACAACCATACGACCAAAACTCGATCAAAAAGAAAAGAAAAAAATGTTCAAAGAAGCTTATGAAATGTTAGTTTTGGAAGAAAACCTGGTAGAATTTTGTGATGTTACAAATTTAATTCCTGATAGTGATTCCAAAGTCTTAAATAGAATCTGAAGATGATATTTCCTGTGATTAAGAATTGTCTTTTTTTTAGTTGATCGACGCCATACTTGCAAAGGGACATAGGCAACTTAAATATACATGTATCAGTTTTTGACAAACAAATCATTCCATCGTGTACGCCTAATTATAAGCTGTAAAAAACTTTTGAGACATTTTCTTATTGGAATCTTATATTGAGAGTTATGGCACCAAAAATGTTTTCTTAGTATGGGAAATGGCATAAAAAATAGTGTATCTTCGGATTTTCTTCGTGTTTCGACTTGATTTTTTTATATGGTATCAAAATATATAGTCGCCGCTATGTGCGATCGGAAGCGGACGTGTCCGTTGCACAACAGAATATTTGTTTTATTCGTGACTAGTTTAGCCCGACTGCGCGCTCAGTAAACAATGGGTTCACAACAACTCATTGCTAACGAATTGTTGGCGTTCATTCAACATGCCATCGATACCATGGACGAGGTCAGCATCATGCAGATCTGCAAATCCAATTTCAAGCAGGAAGAGATTTGCAGTGGCAAGGCGCTGCTGTTCCAGACGCTCGGAAAGAGTGCCCAGATGCCGTCTCGTCGGAGAGATGGAGGTGAAAGAAGTGTGCAGGACATAATAACCCTGCTGAAGGAGACCGATCCCGACGAAGTGCCTGCGTTCGTGGCAAAGGAGCTGCACAAGCTGCCCCCTGTCACATTCGACCATGTAGATGTCACTAGGCTGTTAAAGGACATCACGTTCCTTAAAGCGAGTCTGGTCGAAGTGCACGCAAAGCTGGAGGCCTCAGAGAACACCATAAGTGACTTGCGTGCCAAAGTGTCGCTATTAAGCAACACTGCCCCAGTTAGTAGGTCACCTGAAGCCTGCAATGTCATTACACGTCGCGAGGCGCCGAATGCATCGCTCAGCAGTTTCAGTTCGGCGCGAAATGATGCGTCAACCGTCGCGGTCACTGACATCGTCGGCGCTACTGCGCGCCCCGCCGCCCCGCCCGCAGCACCGCGGGAAACATCACGCGTGTTGACGTCAACCCCGTCACGTGCATATGCTGCAGCTGCCGCTGGGAAGACCAGTTTCACGGCTGTTCCAATGACGCTGGCATCACATGCCGATAAATGTAATAACGAGGGCTTCACTAAGGTTGAAAGGAAGAAAAGGAAGCCCTCCACTCGTAATCAATGCGGCACCGCACCGACTGGACCCAACCACCTGCTTCGGCCCGCAGTACCAGTGACGCTGCTCTACGTGTCCCGGCTCCATTACTCCACAAAGGTCGAGGAGATTGTAGAGTACATCAGACTGAAGACCAAATACTTACTGAGGGTCGAACGGTTGGAATCTCGTCACAACACGAATTTCAATTCGTTTGTCGTGAGGGTTCCGACCGAACAGCTGTCGACCTTCATGAAAGCAGAGTTTTGGCCGAAGGGTGTTCTGTATCGTCGGTTTCGAGGACGGTTACCGGACACCAAGTTGCGCAATTCTACGCCGGCAAAATAGTGTTTTATTTTAATATTATTTCTGTTATGTTATATGTATGTTAGTCTGTAAGGTATTTATTCTATGGGCCTAATTGCTTTTGTAATTATTTGTAGCCTGATTATAAATAAATAAAAAAATAAAAAAAATAAAAATATATATTTGCTACATTTTCTCCAAACAAACATGGTGCGCCACACGCACCCCTTGCGGGGTACAAGCGTTGGCCTATTTTTTCCTTCTTATGGACAAATTGATTCATAAGTTATTATTTCGACATATTTTATCTCCGAATTTCACTTCAATGGTGACTTACTAATAAATGGTCAGGCCATAGATCATCGGTGCACTGATAACAGATTCCCAGTTTTTTTTATTGTACCCAATCTCTGGAAAGATTGTTTTTATTAACGATTCGTAATATATATTAGCCGTTAAGCTAATTAGCTAAGTTTTCGTAACACACGTATGGTGCTTTGTTTCTTTAATGACTTAGCTATTACTTTTAAAAAAAAGGCTTATTTGATCAAGTACAGTAGCCAGCACATCAGGTTACCCACTTTTGTTGCACACTAGCCTTTATTACAACGGCATAAGATACTGCAGTGTTTACCTTGACGTGCTGTTGTCACTGTCAGTGTAATGAAATAAATTAAAATCCTTAAAAGATATCATAAAAACTAACTATATACTTAACTTGCTATCAACTAACCATACACAAATGGCAATAAACATAAATCAATTAAACAGTTTTAAAACACAATACAACAAAATAACAAAAAGCAGCTATATAATAAATAAATTAACCGATCAGATCAACTAAAAAAAAGACAATTCTTAATCACAGAAAATATCATCTTCAGATTCTATTTAAGACTCTTCGGAATCACTATCAGGAATTAAATTTTTAACATCACAAAATTCTACCAGGTTTTCTTCCAAAACTAACATTTCATAAGCTTCTTTGAACATTTTTTTCTTTTCTTTTTGATCGAGTTTTGGTCGTATGGTTGTCAGAACAGGATCTGAAGTAAGTAAAAGGTTATGTAGTACATCTGCGTTACAAGAAACACTGCTGTTTTTTCTATAACTTATGAATCAATTTGACCATAAGAAGGAAAAAATAGGCCAACGCTTGTACCCTTGCAAGGTGTGCGTGTGGCGCACCATGTTTGTTTGGAGAAAATGTAGCAAATATATATTTTAATACCATATAAAAAAATCAAGTCGAAACACGAAGAAAATCCGAAGATACACTATTTTTTATGCCATTTCCCATACTAAGAAATCATGTTTGGTGCCATAACTCTCAATATAAAATTCCAATAAGAAAATGCTTCATAAGTTTTTTACAGCTTATATTAGGCGTATACGATGGAAGGATTTGTTTGTCAAAAACTGACACATGTATATTTAAGTTGCCTATGTCCCTTTGCTAGTATGGCGTCGATCCACTGTGCGACATGGTGGCTTGTTATATAGACACTTTAACACCTCTATATACCTATAGTCTATGTGACACCGCTGAAAAGACCGAAGCACCGCCCAAGTTTCGATCGAATCGAAGGCCTTCTCATAGTCCACAAAAGCTAAACATAGAGGCATATTATACTCCTCGGACTTCTGTATAATTTGCCTAAGCGTATGAATGTGGTCTATGGTACTGTAGCCTTTTCGGAATCCTAAACCTACGTGCGAGACGATTCGTGATTACCCTTGAGAACAGCTCGTAGACATGACTCAGGAGTGAGATGGGTCTATAGTTCTTCAATAAGGTTTTGTCTCCTTTTTTGAAGAACAACACCACCACACTCCTGTTCCATGCCTCAGGCGCGATGCCCTCTAGCAGAACGGAATTAAAGAGTCTCTGAAGGACTTTAAGTACCGGTGTTCCACCCGCATTCAGAAGCTCTTTCGTGATTCCGTCCTCGCCAGGTCATCATCATCATCATCATAATCAGCCAAAGGACGTCCACTGCTGAACATAGGCCTCCCCCACGGCTTTCCACAGCGACCGATCACTAGCGGTCTGCATCCAGTTTGATCCTGCGATCTTTTTAAGGTCGTCTGTCCATCTTGTTGGTGGACGTCCTACGCTGCGTCTTTGGTCGAAGGGTCTCCAATCTAGAACTTTCCTGCCCCAACGGCCATCAGTTCTTCGCGCTATGTGCCCTGCCCACTGCCACTTAAGCTTACTGATTCTCAAGGCTATGTCCGTTACCTTGGTTCTTCTACGTATCTCTTCGTTTCTGATTCGATCTCGTAGAGAAACACCGAGCATAGCCCGCTCCATCGCTCGTTGTGTAATTTTGAGCTTCATTATAAGGCCCATAGTAAGAGACCACGTTTCGGATCCGTATGTCATCACTGGTAACACACACTGATTGAAGACTTTCGTCTTCAGACACTGAGGTAATTGAGACGAGAAGACGCTCTTGCGCAGTTTCCCGAACGCTGCCCAGCCGAGTTGGATTCGTCGATTGACCTCTTTCTCGAAGTTGGACCTACCCAATTGGATCACTTGTCCCAGGTAGACGTACTCGTCGACAACTTCGAGAGTTGAGTTCCCAATGGATACTGGAGTGGGTACAACAAGGGAACTCGACATAATTTTCGTCTTCTCCATGTTCATTTTAAGACCTACTTGTTGGGATACTCGGTCGAGGTCTTCGAGCATAGTGCCTAGATCATCCAGCGTCTTTGCCACAACGACTATGTCATCGGCAAACCGAAGGTGTGTTATGTATTCGCCATTGACGGAGATGCCGAATCCTTCCCATTCCAGGAGCTTGAAGGCGTCTTCCAATGCCGCTGTAAACAGTTTCGGAGATATAACATCGCCCTGTCTTACACCTCTTCGCAATGGAATCGCCCTCGTATTCTGTTCCTGTACTCGGACCGACATGGTGGCGTTGTTATATAGACACTTTAACACCTCTATATACCTATAGTCTATGTGACACCGCTGAAGAGACCGAAGCACCGCCCAAGTTTCGATCGAATCAAAGGCCTTCTCATAGTCCACAAAAGCTAAACATAGAGGCATATTATACTCCTCGGACTTCTGTATAATTTGCCTTAGCGTATGAATGTGGTCTATGGTACTATAGCCTTTTCGGAAACCGGCTTGTTCGGGAGGCTGGAAGTCATCAAACCTACGTGCGAGACGATTCGTGATAACCCTTGAAAACAGCTTGTAGACATGGCTCAGGAGTGAGATGGGTCTATAGTTCTTCAATAAGGTTTTGTCTCCTTTTTTGAAAAACAACACCACCACACTCCTGTTCCATGCCTCAGGCGTGATGCCCTCTAGCAGAACGGAATTAAAGAGTCTCTGAAGGACTTTAAGTACCGGTGTTCCACCCGCTTTCAGGAGCTCTGCTGTGATTCCGTCCTCGCCAGGTGCCTTGTTGTTTTTTAGCTGTTTCAGGGCCATCCTAATCTCGTAGAGGCTGATGCCCGGGATGTCTTCGGTGTAGTGTCGGGTCAGAGCAGCTCTTGGGTCTCTGACCGAGCTGTTAACGGGTTCGGCAACTGAGGTGTACAACTGCTCATAAAACTTCTCAATCTCCCTCAAAACCTCTGCTTTTGTCGACGCTACACTGCCGTCCTCCGTCTTAAGCTTCGTCAACAGGCTTTGCCCAATAGACATGTCCCGTGCAAACACTTTGGAGCCTTCGTTCCGCTCTATTGTTTCTTTAACACTATTCGTGTTAAAGGAACTAATGACATGTCGCAGAGACTTCAATATAAAACTTAAATCCTACCGTTAGGACAGTTTCCACAACCCCGTTGTTTATTTCGTCCACTGATTGTCTGTATTTGACTACGGCGGCTAATCTCAACTAGAGAAAGTCGTTTCCGCGAGACAAATTATAGTGCTCACATGTGAGCGTAATACACAAGGGCACAGGTCTGTTTCTTTACTATAATAATTTGGTGAGACGGCAGATTATACATGTCGCATAAGAATTCAGGCGCAGGACCAACGACTTAACTTGCTTTTGAGGCACGGGGTAGTCAATATCGCACCCGGGTTCAGTACACACCCCAAACAAGTTTTATTTGCTATTGTGAATTGACTGCTAACGTGTTGCGTTGAATTTTAAACCGAAATTCGGATGCAAATTGCACCATCATCATTTTCTCAGTCAGCATCTATTTTCTCGTATTATTTATTAGTCACATCAGTATACATATAACTGCATCCATACTAATATTATAAATGCGAAAGTAACTCCGTCTGTCTGTTACTCAATCACGCCTAATCTACTGAACCAATTTAAATGGAGTTTGGTATGGACATATTTAATACCCGAGAAAGGATATAAGGTGCTTTTTACCGCGGGAAAATGACGTATACCCATTGAAAAATTCAGGTGGGCAGATCGCTTTAACGCCTAAACAACTGAATAGAAAAAAACAATTAATAAGGAGATAGTTTGAGACTTAAGAAAGTACATGAGTTATTTTTGACCGCGTGAAAACAACGCATTCCCCTGGGAAAAATTACTTTCCGGGGAATCTGATCGCTTTCACTCCTAAATTACCAAAGAGTTGAATTATATTTGGATAAAATTGGTATTACGGCAAAACGACACATTCCCTATTTCCCTATGACAATCACACTTAGTATGGCCCCAGATAATATAATACTACTAGTACAGATACCTCATCTCATACAAAGAAACTGTCCCGCCGTATCGGGCTAATACCTACGGGTTAAAATATGTTAGACGGGCTTCTGAAATAAAGCACATCGGTTGCTCGCAATGCAGTGTACTTGTTTTCTTACTTAATAGATGGCGCTAAACTCACTGCTTTTAATTTACGTGTGCTACCAGTGTCGGAAACTCTCAACATCCGTCAACAACCAGATGGCGCTCGAAACACGCTAAAACAAATTTGGTGTTTTCTTGTTTATAATGATTGAGAAGATTTTTTGAATTAAGCTTACAAATATTTTCACTATTTATTTGAGTAGGTACTTAGGAAAAAGATGGATGGAGAAAACTTTTTTCTTTTTTTTAATTCTGCTAGGTTTATGCTAAGGTATGGGACCATGCTGCCCGGATGGGCACCATGCACGGTCACACAATAAATAGTATTTAGTGTGTCCGCGGGGCATCCCGAAAGAAGGTAAAAGAAGACCTTTAATTATCAACAAAAGTTTTTTTAATGAAATATTTTATCTTTTATTGAAGAATCAAACTTGCACTTATGCAAAAACGCGTCTGAGTTCAAAAAAAGTTCAGACACAAAATGCAAAAAAGACGATTTCGGTATTGAAAGTATATTTCAAAAAGCTAATTGTTTAATTTAAAATTCATCTCCTTTATTGTTGATTAGGTCTTCTTTTATCTCCATTCAGGATAACATCTTATCCAGGGACATACTGTAATTTCTTTATTTACGTTTATATGAATGAACGTTTCAATTGGCGTCTTCAGCATAAGTTCTATAAACTTGTTTTTCTTATCGCTCGTTCTTTCACTATCGCCCAATACGGCTCTCGATAGAGAGTAAAGCGTACGGATATATTGGTTACTTACTGCAAGAGCGAGACAGTTGCACGCCTCCGCTCCGCCTCGACTCATGGGGCCTCGGGGAGAGCCGGGAAAGCCATGTTTTACATAGCAGCGCAAGCAGAAATGTCATTTAATAATGCCTTTACATTAATAAGACTTAGGGCCGATTTTTCAATAGTCAGATAAGAAATATAATATAATATGGCTCATTTGTAAACGTCATCTAATTGTCAGCAATCATACGTAAATCATTTATTAAAATCTGCCGCTTTATAATTTATCAGTCCGATAAGATTTATATGACCATTGAAAAATTAGCCTTTAGCATTGTTTGATATACTGATGTTTGCGGTTATTTTCAGAGAAATGTTAGTTTAAATTTTTGTAATAACTGCTTGCAATTTTGACTGACAGCTATTTTATAATCGTATTTCTAGACTGCTGAAATATAAAAAAAGGCCGATTTACGCTACACCGTGCTGGCGCCGGGCCGGGCTCCGGCCGGGGCGCGGTCAAACATTATTGTACAGTCGAAAGCACATCAGGTTACCCACTTTTGTTGCAAACTAGCCCCTATTACAACTGCAAAAGATACCGCATTTACCTTGACGTGCTGTTGTTCGTACCTATACATTTTTTAAGAATGATTCATGCCTGATTGCGTTGGGTGGGATGTCTAAGGGATTTTTTCCCGGCTCCGGCACGTTGTACAATGAATCAACCTCAATTTTAGTTTTGTCCATACTATAATAATAGTCAAATGCGTATTTTTAGAGTCGGTTATGTGAGATTTTTAAAAGACGGTATGCCTTTTAAGTATTTTTTGTTATTGTTTTCGTGTACGTCTCAAAAACGACTAATTTACAAATTAACTAAAAAACACAATTTTCATGAAACTTCATATCTTAGGGAACAATAGGTAGGTACTTTGTTTATTACAACATTTACAACCGGGCAAAGCAAGGACACAGTTACCTTTTAGGAGTGCAATTTAAAGTATAATGTTTTCTACAAAACGCTATAAATACTTTAACTTAATTTAGTTATACTAACTAAATTTTGCACACGTCGTGCTTGAAATTGTAAGCCTTAGGCCAAGTTTCGTAATCTATAGTTAACTAATGGTTAAAAGTCTCTTGTGCTTGAATATTTACGATTCTCCAAAACATGAACAAAAATAAATATCTATCAAATCGTAGGTAACAACATTTAACCATTAATATAATTTCGATTTCTTACGTTGTTTCGCTAATTAATAATAAATATGTGACAGTCTCCTGAAAAACATGGGTGTTTCGTTAATAAAGTGTAAATGAAAATTTTATTCTAAAGGTAGTTTTATTTAAACAGAAGTATTATTGCAAGAGTAAGATAGTTTTTAAAATCAGTTCCTCGTAATTCTTTACTGTGACTTTTGCGACGTTGCCAGCTTACCTAACTTCATTTATATTATTATAACACGTGCGGCAAACGGCCATAGCGCACGCCGCACGTTGCCAACTTTACTACAAATGTGAATGTTCGCGAATATGAGACCGAGTATGTATATGGTAATTGAATTATTTTGTAAGAAACTAGAAAATAATTAGAATTTTAGTAAAATCTTTTAACATTACCTTTATATATGTAGTCTGATTTGATGTATATCCTTAATTTTTGGGCTAACAAAAATTACACGTTGTCGGAAAAAGGGATAAATGAAGAGCAGTAGTAAGAATACTCATGGATAACAATTCCAATTTCCGCCACCAGTATTACTGGTGTGAATGATTCTCAATGCACTGCCCAATGTCGATATTCCTAATTAAAAATATATATGGGTAATATTGGACACAAAGCTGTCAAGCTGCCCCCTGTCACATTCGACCATGTAGATGTCACTAGGCTGTTAAAGGACATCACGTTCCTTAAAGCGAGTCTGGTCGAAGTGCACGCAAAGCTGGAGGCCTCAGAGAACACCATAAGTGACTTGCGTGCCAAAGTGTCGCTATTAAGCAACACTGCCCCAGTTAGTAGGTCACCTGAAGCCTGCAATGTCATTACACGTCGCGAGGCGCCGAATGCATCGCTCAGCAGTTTCAGTTCGGCGCGAAATGATGCGTCAACCGTCGCGGTCACTGACATCGTCGGCGCTACTGCGCGCCCCGCCGCCCCGCCCGCAGCACCGCGGGAAACATCACGCGTGTTGACGTCAACCCCGTCACGTGCATATGCTGCAGCTGCCGCTGGGAAGACCAGTTTCACGGCTGTTCCAATGACGCTGGCATCACATGCCGATAAATGTAATAACGAGGGCTTCACTAAGGTTGAAAGGAAGAAAAGGAAGCCCTCCACTCGTAATCAATGCGGCACCGCACCGACTGGACCCAACCACCTGCTTCGGCCCGCAGTACCAGTGACGCTGCTCTACGTGTCCCGGCTCCATTACTCCACAAAGGTCGAGGAGATTGTAGAGTACATCAGACTGAAGACCAAATACTTACTGAGGGTCGAACGGTTGGAATCTCGTCACAACACGAATTTCAATTCGTTTGTCGTGAGGGTTCCGACCGAACAGCTGTCGACCTTCATGAAAGCAGAGTTTTGGCCGAAGGGTGTTCTGTATCGTCGGTTTCGAGGACGGTTACCGGACACCAAGTTGCGCAATTCTACGCCGGCAAAATAGTGTTTTATTTTAATATTATTTCTGTTATGTTATATGTATGTTAGTCTGTAAGGTATTTATTCTATGGGCCTAATTGCTTTTGTAATTATTTGTAGCCTGATTATAAATAAATAAAAAAATAAAAAAAATAAAAATATATATTTGCTACATTTTCTCCAAACAAACATGGTGCGCCACACGCACCCCTTGCGGGGTACAAGCGTTGGCCTATTTTTTCCTTCTTATGGACAAATTGATTCATAAGTTATTATTTCGACATATTTTATCTCCGAATTTCACTTCAATGGTGACTTACTAATAAATGGTCAGGCCATAGATCATCGGTGCACTGATAACAGATTCCCAGTTTTTTTTATTGTACCCAATCTCTGGAAAGATTGTTTTTATTAACGATTCGTAATATATATTAGCCGTTAAGCTAATTAGCTAAGTTTTCGTAACACACGTATGGTGCTTTGTTTCTTTAATGACTTAGCTATTACTTTTAAAAAAAAGGCTTATTTGATCAAGTACAGTAGCCAGCACATCAGGTTACCCACTTTTGTTGCACACTAGCCTTTATTACAACGGCATAAGATACTGCAGTGTTTACCTTGACGTGCTGTTGTCACTGTCAGTGTAATGAAATAAATTAAAATCCTTAAAAGATATCATAAAAACTAACTATATACTTAACTTGCTATCAACTAACCATACACAAATGGCAATAAACATAAATCAATTAAACAGTTTTAAAACACAATACAACAAAATAACAAAAAGCAGCTATATAATAAATAAATTAACCGATCAGATCAACTAAAAAAAAGACAATTCTTAATCACAGAAAATATCATCTTCAGATTCTATTTAAGACTCTTCGGAATCACTATCAGGAATTAAATTTTTAACATCACAAAATTCTACCAGGTTTTCTTCCAAAACTAACATTTCATAAGCTTCTTTGAACATTTTTTTCTTTTCTTTTTGATCGAGTTTTGGTCGTATGGTTGTCAGAACAGGATCTGAAGTAAGTAAAAGGTTATGTAGTACATCTGCGTTACAAGAAACACTGCTGTTTTTTCTATAACTTATGAATCAATTTGACCATAAGAAGGAAAAAATAGGCCAACGCTTGTACCCTTGCAAGGTGTGCGTGTGGCGCACCATGTTTGTTTGGAGAAAATGTAGCAAATATATATTTTAATACCATATAAAAAAATCAAGTCGAAACACGAAGAAAATCCGAAGATACACTATTTTTTATGCCATTTCCCATACTAAGAAATCATGTTTGGTGCCATAACTCTCAATATAAAATTCCAATAAGAAAATGCTTCATAAGTTTTTTACAGCTTATATTAGGCGTATACGATGGAAGGATTTGTTTGTCAAAAACTGACACATGTATATTTAAGTTGCCTATGTCCCTTTGCTAGTATGGCGTCGATCCACTGTGCGACATGGTGGCTTGTTATATAGACACTTTAACACCTCTATATACCTATAGTCTATGTGACACCGCTGAAAAGACCGAAGCACCGCCCAAGTTTCGATCGAATCGAAGGCCTTCTCATAGTCCACAAAAGCTAAACATAGAGGCATATTATACTCCTCGGACTTCTGTATAATTTGCCTAAGCGTATGAATGTGGTCTATGGTACTGTAGCCTTTTCGGAATCCTAAACCTACGTGCGAGACGATTCGTGATTACCCTTGAGAACAGCTCGTAGACATGACTCAGGAGTGAGATGGGTCTATAGTTCTTCAATAAGGTTTTGTCTCCTTTTTTGAAGAACAACACCACCACACTCCTGTTCCATGCCTCAGGCGCGATGCCCTCTAGCAGAACGGAATTAAAGAGTCTCTGAAGGACTTTAAGTACCGGTGTTCCACCCGCATTCAGAAGCTCTTTCGTGATTCCGTCCTCGCCAGGTCATCATCATCATCATCATAATCAGCCAAAGGACGTCCACTGCTGAACATAGGCCTCCCCCACGGCTTTCCACAGCGACCGATCACTAGCGGTCTGCATCCAGTTTGATCCTGCGATCTTTTTAAGGTCGTCTGTCCATCTTGTTGGTGGACGTCCTACGCTGCGTCTTTGGTCGAAGGGTCTCCAATCTAGAACTTTCCTGCCCCAACGGCCATCAGTTCTTCGCGCTATGTGCCCTGCCCACTGCCACTTAAGCTTACTGATTCTCAAGGCTATGTCCGTTACCTTGGTTCTTCTACGTATCTCTTCGTTTCTGATTCGATCTCGTAGAGAAACACCGAGCATAGCCCGCTCCATCGCTCGTTGTGTAATTTTGAGCTTCATTATAAGGCCCATAGTAAGAGACCACGTTTCGGATCCGTATGTCATCACTGGTAACACACACTGATTGAAGACTTTCGTCTTCAGACACTGAGGTAATTGAGACGAGAAGACGCTCTTGCGCAGTTTCCCGAACGCTGCCCAGCCGAGTTGGATTCGTCGATTGACCTCTTTCTCGAAGTTGGACCTACCCAATTGGATCACTTGTCCCAGGTAGACGTACTCGTCGACAACTTCGAGAGTTGAGTTCCCAATGGATACTGGAGTGGGTACAACAAGGGAACTCGACATAATTTTCGTCTTCTCCATGTTCATTTTAAGACCTACTTGTTGGGATACTCGGTCGAGGTCTTCGAGCATAGTGCCTAGATCATCCAGCGTCTTTGCCACAACGACTATGTCATCGGCAAACCGAAGGTGTGTTATGTATTCGCCATTGACGGAGATGCCGAATCCTTCCCATTCCAGGAGCTTGAAGGCGTCTTCCAATGCCGCTGTAAACAGTTTCGGAGATATAACATCGCCCTGTCTTACACCTCTTCGCAATGGAATCGCCCTCGTATTCTGTTCCTGTACTCGGACCGACATGGTGGCGTTGTTATATAGACACTTTAACACCTCTATATACCTATAGTCTATGTGACACCGCTGAAGAGACCGAAGCACCGCCCAAGTTTCGATCGAATCAAAGGCCTTCTCATAGTCCACAAAAGCTAAACATAGAGGCATATTATACTCCTCGGACTTCTGTATAATTTGCCTTAGCGTATGAATGTGGTCTATGGTACTATAGCCTTTTCGGAAACCGGCTTGTTCGGGAGGCTGGAAGTCATCAAACCTACGTGCGAGACGATTCGTGATAACCCTTGAAAACAGCTTGTAGACATGGCTCAGGAGTGAGATGGGTCTATAGTTCTTCAATAAGGTTTTGTCTCCTTTTTTGAAAAACAACACCACCACACTCCTGTTCCATGCCTCAGGCGTGATGCCCTCTAGCAGAACGGAATTAAAGAGTCTCTGAAGGACTTTAAGTACCGGTGTTCCACCCGCTTTCAGGAGCTCTGCTGTGATTCCGTCCTCGCCAGGTGCCTTGTTGTTTTTTAGCTGTTTCAGGGCCATCCTAATCTCGTAGAGGCTGATGCCCGGGATGTCTTCGGTGTAGTGTCGGGTCAGAGCAGCTCTTGGGTCTCTGACCGAGCTGTTAACGGGTTCGGCAACTGAGGTGTACAACTGCTCATAAAACTTCTCAATCTCCCTCAAAACCTCTGCTTTTGTCGACGCTACACTGCCGTCCTCCGTCTTAAGCTTCGTCAACAGGCTTTGCCCAATAGACATGTCCCGTGCAAACACTTTGGAGCCTTCGTTCCGCTCTATTGTTTCTTTAACACTATTCGTGTTAAAGGAACTAATGACATGTCGCAGAGACTTCAATATAAAACTTAAATCCTACCGTTAGGACAGTTTCCACAACCCCGTTGTTTATTTCGTCCACTGATTGTCTGTATTTGACTACGGCGGCTAATCTCAACTAGAGAAAGTCGTTTCCGCGAGACAAATTATAGTGCTCACATGTGAGCGTAATACACAAGGGCACAGGTCTGTTTCTTTACTATAATAATTTGGTGAGACGGCAGATTATACATGTCGCATAAGAATTCAGGCGCAGGACCAACGACTTAACTTGCTTTTGAGGCACGGGGTAGTCAATATCGCACCCGGGTTCAGTACACACCCCAAACAAGTTTTATTTGCTATTGTGAATTGACTGCTAACGTGTTGCGTTGAATTTTAAACCGAAATTCGGATGCAAATTGCACCATCATCATTTTCTCAGTCAGCATCTATTTTCTCGTATTATTTATTAGTCACATCAGTATACATATAACTGCATCCATACTAATATTATAAATGCGAAAGTAACTCCGTCTGTCTGTTACTCAATCACGCCTAATCTACTGAACCAATTTAAATGGAGTTTGGTATGGACATATTTAATACCCGAGAAAGGATATAAGGTGCTTTTTACCGCGGGAAAATGACGTATACCCATTGAAAAATTCAGGTGGGCAGATCGCTTTAACGCCTAAACAACTGAATAGAAAAAAACAATTAATAAGGAGATAGTTTGAGACTTAAGAAAGTACATGAGTTATTTTTGACCGCGTGAAAACAACGCATTCCCCTGGGAAAAATTACTTTCCGGGGAATCTGATCGCTTTCACTCCTAAATTACCAAAGAGTTGAATTATATTTGGATAAAATTGGTATTACGGCAAAACGACACATTCCCTATTTCCCTATGACAATCACACTTAGTATGGCCCCAGATAATATAATACTACTAGTACAGATACCTCATCTCATACAAAGAAACTGTCCCGCCGTATCGGGCTAATACCTACGGGTTAAAATATGTTAGACGGGCTTCTGAAATAAAGCACATCGGTTGCTCGCAATGCAGTGTACTTGTTTTCTTACTTAATAGATGGCGCTAAACTCACTGCTTTTAATTTACGTGTGCTACCAGTGTCGGAAACTCTCAACATCCGTCAACAACCAGATGGCGCTCGAAACACGCTAAAACAAAATTGGTGTTTTCTTGTTTATAATGATTGAGAAGATTTTTTGAATTAAGCTTACAAATATTTTCACTATTTATTTGAGTAGGTACTTAGGAAAAAGATGGATGGAGAAAACTTTTTTCTTTTTTTTAATTCTGCTAGGTTTATGCTAAGGTATGGGACCATGCTGCCCGGATGGGCACCATGCACGGTCACACAATAAATAGTATTTAGTGTGTCCGCGGGGCATCCCGAAAGAAGGTAAAAGAAGACCTTTAATTATCAACAAAAGTTTTTTTAATGAAATATTTTATCTTTTATTGAAGAATCAAACTTGCACTTATGCAAAAACGCGTCTGAGTTCAAAAAAAGTTCAGACACAAAATGCAAAAAAGACGATTTCGGTATTGAAAGTATATTTCAAAAAGCTAATTGTTTAATTTAAAATTCATCTCCTTTATTGTTGATTAGGTCTTCTTTTATCTCCATTCAGGATAACATCTTATCCAGGGACATACTGTAATTTCTTTATTTACGTTTATATGAATGAACGTTTCAATTGGCGTCTTCAGCATAAGTTCTATAAACTTGTTTTTCTTATCGCTCGTTCTTTCACTATCGCCCAATACGGCTCTCGATAGAGAGTAAAGCGTACGGATATATTGGTTACTTACTGCAAGAGCGAGACAGTTGCACGCCTCCGCTCCGCCTCGACTCATGGGGCCTCGGGGAGAGCCGGGAAAGCCATGTTTTACATAGCAGCGCAAGCAGAAATGTCATTTAATAATGCCTTTACATTAATAAGACTTAGGGCCGATTTTTCAATAGTCAGATAAGAAATATAATATAATATGGCTCATTTGTAAACGTCATCTAATTGTCAGCAATCATACGTAAATCATTTATTAAAATCTGCCGCTTTATAATTTATCAGTCCGATAAGATTTATATGACCATTGAAAAATTAGCCTTTAGCATTGTTTGATATACTGATGTTTGCGGTTATTTTCAGAGAAATGTTAGTTTAAATTTTTGTAATAACTGCTTGCAATTTTGACTGACAGCTATTTTATAATCGTATTTCTAGACTGCTGAAATATAAAAAAAGGCCGATTTACGCTACACCGTGCTGGCGCCGGGCCGGGCTCCGGCCGGGGCGCGGTCAAACATTATTGTACAGTCGAAAGCACATCAGGTTACCCACTTTTGTTGCAAACTAGCCCCTATTACAACTGCAAAAGATACCGCATTTACCTTGACGTGCTGTTGTTCGTACCTATACATTTTTTAAGAATGATTCATGCCTGATTGCGTTGGGTGGGATGTCTAAGGGATTTTTTCCCGGCTCCGGCACGTTGTACAATGAATCAACCTCAATTTTAGTTTTGTCCATACTATAATAATAGTCAAATGCGTATTTTTAGAGTCGGTTATGTGAGATTTTTAAAAGACGGTATGCCTTTTAAGTATTTTTTGTTATTGTTTTCGTGTACGTCTCAAAAACGACTAATTTACAAATTAACTAAAAAACACAATTTTCATGAAACTTCATATCTTAGGGAACAATAGGTAGGTACTTTGTTTATTACAACATTTACAACCGGGCAAAGCAAGGACACAGTTACCTTTTAGGAGTGCAATTTAAAGTATAATGTTTTCTACAAAACGCTATAAATACTTTAACTTAATTTAGTTATACTAACTAAATTTTGCACACGTCGTGCTTGAAATTGTAAGCCTTAGGCCAAGTTTCGTAATCTATAGTTAACTAATGGTTAAAAGTCTCTTGTGCTTGAATATTTACGATTCTCCAAAACATGAACAAAAATAAATATCTATCAAATCGTAGGTAACAACATTTAACCATTAATATAATTTCGATTTCTTACGTTGTTTCGCTAATTAATAATAAATATGTGACAGTCTCCTGAAAAACATGGGTGTTTCGTTAATAAAGTGTAAATGAAAATTTTATTCTAAAGGTAGTTTTATTTAAACAGAAGTATTATTGCAAGAGTAAGATAGTTTTTAAAATCAGTTCCTCGTAATTCTTTACTGTGACTTTTGCGACGTTGCCAGCTTACCTAACTTCATTTATATTATTATAACACGTGCGGCAAACGGCCATAGCGCACGCCGCACGTTGCCAACTTTACTACAAATGTGAATGTTCGCGAATATGAGACCGAGTATGTATATGGTAATTGAATTATTTTGTAAGAAACTAGAAAATAATTAGAATTTTAGTAAAATCTTTTAACATTACCTTTATATATGTAGTCTGATTTGATGTATATCCTTAATTTTTGGGCTAACAAAAATTACACGTTGTCGGAAAAAGGGATAAATGAAGAGCAGTAGTAAGAATACTCATGGATAACAATTCCAATTTCCGCCACCAGTATTACTGGTGTGAATGATTCTCAATGCACTGCCCAATGTCGATATTCCTAATTAAAAATATATATGGGTAATATTGGACACAAAGCTGTCAAGCTGCCCCCTGTCACATTCGACCATGTAGATGTCACTAGGCTGTTAAAGGACATCACGTTCCTTAAAGCGAGTCTGGTCGAAGTGCACGCAAAGCTGGAGGCCTCAGAGAACACCATAAGTGACTTGCGTGCCAAAGTGTCGCTATTAAGCAACACTGCCCCAGTTAGTAGGTCACCTGAAGCCTGCAATGTCATTACACGTCGCGAGGCGCCGAATGCATCGCTCAGCAGTTTCAGTTCGGCGCGAAATGATGCGTCAACCGTCGCGGTCACTGACATCGTCGGCGCTACTGCGCGCCCCGCCGCCCCGCCCGCAGCACCGCGGGAAACATCACGCGTGTTGACGTCAACCCCGTCACGTGCATATGCTGCAGCTGCCGCTGGGAAGACCAGTTTCACGGCTGTTCCAATGACGCTGGCATCACATGCCGATAAATGTAATAACGAGGGCTTCACTAAGGTTGAAAGGAAGAAAAGGAAGCCCTCCACTCGTAATCAATGCGGCACCGCACCGACTGGACCCAACCACCTGCTTCGGCCCGCAGTACCAGTGACGCTGCTCTACGTGTCCCGGCTCCATTACTCCACAAAGGTCGAGGAGATTGTAGAGTACATCAGACTGAAGACCAAATACTTACTGAGGGTCGAACGGTTGGAATCTCGTCACAACACGAATTTCAATTCGTTTGTCGTGAGGGTTCCGACCGAACAGCTGTCGACCTTCATGAAAGCAGAGTTTTGGCCGAAGGGTGTTCTGTATCGTCGGTTTCGAGGACGGTTACCGGACACCAAGTTGCGCAATTCTACGCCGGCAAAATAGTGTTTTATTTTAATATTATTTCTGTTATGTTATATGTATGTTAGTCTGTAAGGTATTTATTCTATGGGCCTAATTGCTTTTGTAATTATTTGTAGCCTGATTATAAATAAATAAAAAAAAAAAAAAAAATATATATTTGCTACATTTTCTCCAAACAAACATGGTGCGCCACACGCACCCCTTGCGGGGTACAAGCGTTGGCCTATTTTTTCCTTCTTATGGACAAATTGATTCATAAGTTATTATTTCGACATATTTTATCTCCGAATTTCACTTCAATGGTGACTTACTAATAAATGGTCAGGCCATAGATCATCGGTGCACTGATAACAGATTCCCAGTTTTTTTTATTGTACCCAATCTCTGGAAAGATTGTTTTTATTAACGATTCGTAATATATATTAGCCGTTAAGCTAATTAGCTAAGTTTTCGTAACACACGTATGGTGCTTTGTTTCTTTAATGACTTAGCTATTACTTTTAAAAAAAAGGCTTATTTGATCAAGTACAGTAGCCAGCACATCAGGTTACCCACTTTTGTTGCACACTAGCCTTTATTACAACGGCATAAGATACTGCAGTGTTTACCTTGACGTGCTGTTGTCACTGTCAGTGTAATGAAATAAATTAAAATCCTTAAAAGATATCATAAAAACTAACTATATACTTAACTTGCTATCAACTAACCATACACAAATGGCAATAAACATAAATCAATTAAACAGTTTTAAAACACAATACAACAAAATAACAAAAAGCAGCTATATAATAAATAAATTAACCGATCAGATCAACTAAAAAAAAGACAATTCTTAATCACAGAAAATATCATCTTCAGATTCTATTTAAGACTCTTCGGAATCACTATCAGGAATTAAATTTTTAACATCACAAAATTCTACCAGGTTTTCTTCCAAAACTAACATTTCATAAGCTTCTTTGAACATTTTTTTCTTTTCTTTTTGATCGAGTTTTGGTCGTATGGTTGTCAGAACAGGATCTGAAGTAAGTAAAAGGTTATGTAGTACATCTGCGTTACAAGAAACACTGCTGTTTTTTCTATAACTTATGAATCAATTTGACCATAAGAAGGAAAAAATAGGCCAACGCTTGTACCCTTGCAAGGTGTGCGTGTGGCGCACCATGTTTGTTTGGAGAAAATGTAGCAAATATATATTTTAATACCATATAAAAAAATCAAGTCGAAACACGAAGAAAATCCGAAGATACACTATTTTTTATGCCATTTCCCATACTAAGAAATCATGTTTGGTGCCATAACTCTCAATATAAAATTCCAATAAGAAAATGCTTCATAAGTTTTTTACAGCTTATATTAGGCGTATACGATGGAAGGATTTGTTTGTCAAAAACTGACACATGTATATTTAAGTTGCCTATGTCCCTTTGCTAGTATGGCGTCGATCCACTGTGCGACATGGTGGCTTGTTATATAGACACTTTAACACCTCTATATACCTATAGTCTATGTGACACCGCTGAAAAGACCGAAGCACCGCCCAAGTTTCGATCGAATCGAAGGCCTTCTCATAGTCCACAAAAGCTAAACATAGAGGCATATTATACTCCTCGGACTTCTGTATAATTTGCCTAAGCGTATGAATGTGGTCTATGGTACTGTAGCCTTTTCGGAATCCTAAACCTACGTGCGAGACGATTCGTGATTACCCTTGAGAACAGCTCGTAGACATGACTCAGGAGTGAGATGGGTCTATAGTTCTTCAATAAGGTTTTGTCTCCTTTTTTGAAGAACAACACCACCACACTCCTGTTCCATGCCTCAGGCGCGATGCCCTCTAGCAGAACGGAATTAAAGAGTCTCTGAAGGACTTTAAGTACCGGTGTTCCACCCGCATTCAGAAGCTCTTTCGTGATTCCGTCCTCGCCAGGTCATCATCATCATCATCATAATCAGCCAAAGGACGTCCACTGCTGAACATAGGCCTCCCCCACGGCTTTCCACAGCGACCGATCACTAGCGGTCTGCATCCAGTTTGATCCTGCGATCTTTTTAAGGTCGTCTGTCCATCTTGTTGGTGGACGTCCTACGCTGCGTCTTTGGTCGAAGGGTCTCCAATCTAGAACTTTCCTGCCCCAACGGCCATCAGTTCTTCGCGCTATGTGCCCTGCCCACTGCCACTTAAGCTTACTGATTCTCAAGGCTATGTCCGTTACCTTGGTTCTTCTACGTATCTCTTCGTTTCTGATTCGATCTCGTAGAGAAACACCGAGCATAGCCCGCTCCATCGCTCGTTGTGTAATTTTGAGCTTCATTATAAGGCCCATAGTAAGAGACCACGTTTCGGATCCGTATGTCATCACTGGTAACACACACTGATTGAAGACTTTCGTCTTCAGACACTGAGGTAATTGAGACGAGAAGACGCTCTTGCGCAGTTTCCCGAACGCTGCCCAGCCGAGTTGGATTCGTCGATTGACCTCTTTCTCGAAGTTGGACCTACCCAATTGGATCACTTGTCCCAGGTAGACGTACTCGTCGACAACTTCGAGAGTTGAGTTCCCAATGGATACTGGAGTGGGTACAACAAGGGAACTCGACATAATTTTCGTCTTCTCCATGTTCATTTTAAGACCTACTTGTTGGGATACTCGGTCGAGGTCTTCGAGCATAGTGCCTAGATCATCCAGCGTCTTTGCCACAACGACTATGTCATCGGCAAACCGAAGGTGTGTTATGTATTCGCCATTGACGGAGATGCCGAATCCTTCCCATTCCAGGAGCTTGAAGGCGTCTTCCAATGCCGCTGTAAACAGTTTCGGAGATATAACATCGCCCTGTCTTACACCTCTTCGCAATGGAATCGCCCTCGTATTCTGTTCCTGTACTCGGACCGACATGGTGGCGTTGTTATATAGACACTTTAACACCTCTATATACCTATAGTCTATGTGACACCGCTGAAGAGACCGAAGCACCGCCCAAGTTTCGATCGAATCAAAGGCCTTCTCATAGTCCACAAAAGCTAAACATAGAGGCATATTATACTCCTCGGACTTCTGTATAATTTGCCTTAGCGTATGAATGTGGTCTATGGTACTATAGCCTTTTCGGAAACCGGCTTGTTCGGGAGGCTGGAAGTCATCAAACCTACGTGCGAGACGATTCGTGATAACCCTTGAAAACAGCTTGTAGACATGGCTCAGGAGTGAGATGGGTCTATAGTTCTTCAATAAGGTTTTGTCTCCTTTTTTGAAAAACAACACCACCACACTCCTGTTCCATGCCTCAGGCGTGATGCCCTCTAGCAGAACGGAATTAAAGAGTCTCTGAAGGACTTTAAGTACCGGTGTTCCACCCGCTTTCAGGAGCTCTGCTGTGATTCCGTCCTCGCCAGGTGCCTTGTTGTTTTTTAGCTGTTTCAGGGCCATCCTAATCTCGTAGAGGCTGATGCCCGGGATGTCTTCGGTGTAGTGTCGGGTCAGAGCAGCTCTTGGGTCTCTGACCGAGCTGTTAACGGGTTCGGCAACTGAGGTGTACAACTGCTCATAAAACTTCTCAATCTCCCTCAAAACCTCTGCTTTTGTCGACGCTACACTGCCGTCCTCCGTCTTAAGCTTCGTCAACAGGCTTTGCCCAATAGACATGTCCCGTGCAAACACTTTGGAGCCTTCGTTCCGCTCTATTGTTTCTTTAACACTATTCGTGTTAAAGGAACTAATGACATGTCGCAGAGACTTCAATATAAAACTTAAATCCTACCGTTAGGACAGTTTCCACAACCCCGTTGTTTATTTCGTCCACTGATTGTCTGTATTTGACTACGGCGGCTAATCTCAACTAGAGAAAGTCGTTTCCGCGAGACAAATTATAGTGCTCACATGTGAGCGTAATACACAAGGGCACAGGTCTGTTTCTTTACTATAATAATTTGGTGAGACGGCAGATTATACATGTCGCATAAGAATTCAGGCGCAGGACCAACGACTTAACTTGCTTTTGAGGCACGGGGTAGTCAATATCGCACCCGGGTTCAGTACACACCCCAAACAAGTTTTATTTGCTATTGTGAATTGACTGCTAACGTGTTGCGTTGAATTTTAAACCGAAATTCGGATGCAAATTGCACCATCATCATTTTCTCAGTCAGCATCTATTTTCTCGTATTATTTATTAGTCACATCAGTATACATATAACTGCATCCATACTAATATTATAAATGCGAAAGTAACTCCGTCTGTCTGTTACTCAATCACGCCTAATCTACTGAACCAATTTAAATGGAGTTTGGTATGGACATATTTAATACCCGAGAAAGGATATAAGGTGCTTTTTACCGCGGGAAAATGACGTATACCCATTGAAAAATTCAGGTGGGCAGATCGCTTTAACGCCTAAACAACTGAATAGAAAAAAACAATTAATAAGGAGATAGTTTGAGACTTAAGAAAGTACATGAGTTATTTTTGACCGCGTGAAAACAACGCATTCCCCTGGGAAAAATTACTTTCCGGGGAATCTGATCGCTTTCACTCCTAAATTACCAAAGAGTTGAATTATATTTGGATAAAATTGGTATTACGGCAAAACGACACATTCCCTATTTCCCTATGACAATCACACTTAGTATGGCCCCAGATAATATAATACTACTAGTACAGATACCTCATCTCATACAAAGAAACTGTCCCGCCGTATCGGGCTAATACCTACGGGTTAAAATATGTTAGACGGGCTTCTGAAATAAAGCACATCGGTTGCTCGCAATGCAGTGTACTTGTTTTCTTACTTAATAGATGGCGCTAAACTCACTGCTTTTAATTTACGTGTGCTACCAGTGTCGGAAACTCTCAACATCCGTCAACAACCAGATGGCGCTCGAAACACGCTAAAACAAAATTGGTGTTTTCTTGTTTATAATGATTGAGAAGATTTTTTGAATTAAGCTTACAAATATTTTCACTATTTATTTGAGTAGGTACTTAGGAAAAAGATGGATGGAGAAAACTTTTTTCTTTTTTTTAATTCTGCTAGGTTTATGCTAAGGTATGGGACCATGCTGCCCGGATGGGCACCATGCACGGTCACACAATAAATAGTATTTAGTGTGTCCGCGGGGCATCCCGAAAGAAGGTAAAAGAAGACCTTTAATTATCAACAAAAGTTTTTTTAATGAAATATTTTATCTTTTATTGAAGAATCAAACTTGCACTTATGCAAAAACGCGTCTGAGTTCAAAAAAAGTTCAGACACAAAATGCAAAAAAGACGATTTCGGTATTGAAAGTATATTTCAAAAAGCTAATTGTTTAATTTAAAATTCATCTCCTTTATTGTTGATTAGGTCTTCTTTTATCTCCATTCAGGATAACATCTTATCCAGGGACATACTGTAATTTCTTTATTTACGTTTATATGAATGAACGTTTCAATTGGCGTCTTCAGCATAAGTTCTATAAACTTGTTTTTCTTATCGCTCGTTCTTTCACTATCGCCCAATACGGCTCTCGATAGAGAGTAAAGCGTACGGATATATTGGTTACTTACTGCAAGAGCGAGACAGTTGCACGCCTCCGCTCCGCCTCGACTCATGGGGCCTCGGGGAGAGCCGGGAAAGCCATGTTTTACATAGCAGCGCAAGCAGAAATGTCATTTAATAATGCCTTTACATTAATAAGACTTAGGGCCGATTTTTCAATAGTCAGATAAGAAATATAATATAATATGGCTCATTTGTAAACTTCATCTAATTGTCAGCAATCATACGTAAATCATTTATTAAAATCTGCCGCTTTATAATTTATCAGTCCGATAAGATTTATATGACCATTGAAAAATTAGCCTTTAGCATTGTTTGATATACTGATGTTTGCGGTTATTTTCAGAGAAATGTTAGTTTAAATTTTTGTAATAACTGCTTGCAATTTTGACTGACAGCTATTTTATAATCGTATTTCTAGACTGCTGAAATATAAAAAAAGGCCGATTTACGCTACACCGTGCTGGCGCCGGGCCGGGCTCCGGCCGGGGCGCGGTCAAACATTATTGTACAGTCGAAAGCACATCAGGTTACCCACTTTTGTTGCAAACTAGCCCCTATTACAACTGCAAAAGATACCGCATTTACCTTGACGTGCTGTTGTTCGTACCTATACATTTTTTAAGAATGATTCATGCCTGATTGCGTTGGGTGGGATGTCTAAGGGATTTTTTCCCGGCTCCGGCACGTTGTACAATGAATCAACCTCAATTTTAGTTTTGTCCATACTATAATAATAGTCAAATGCGTATTTTTAGAGTCGGTTATGTGAGATTTTTAAAAGACGGTATGCCTTTTAAGTATTTTTTGTTATTGTTTTCGTGTACGTCTCAAAAACGACTAATTTACAAATTAACTAAAAAACACAATTTTCATGAAACTTCATATCTTAGGGAACAATAGGTAGGTACTTTGTTTATTACAACATTTACAACCGGGCAAAGCAAGGACACAGTTACCTTTTAGGAGTGCAATTTAAAGTATAATGTTTTCTACAAAACGCTATAAATACTTTAACTTAATTTAGTTATACTAACTAAATTTTGCACACGTCGTGCTTGAAATTGTAAGCCTTAGGCCAAGTTTCGTAATCTATAGTTAACTAATGGTTAAAAGTCTCTTGTGCTTGAATATTTACGATTCTCCAAAACATGAACAAAAATAAATATCTATCAAATCGTAGGTAACAACATTTAACCATTAATATAATTTCGATTTCTTACGTTGTTTCGCTAATTAATAATAAATATGTGACAGTCTCCTGAAAAACATGGGTGTTTCGTTAATAAAGTGTAAATGAAAATTTTATTCTAAAGGTAGTTTTATTTAAACAGAAGTATTATTGCAAGAGTAAGATAGTTTTTAAAATCAGTTCCTCGTAATTCTTTACTGTGACTTTTGCGACGTTGCCAGCTTACCTAACTTCATTTATATTATTATAACACGTGCGGCAAACGGCCATAGCGCACGCCGCACGTTGCCAACTTTACTACAAATGTGAATGTTCGCGAATATGAGACCGAGTATGTATATGGTAATTGAATTATTTTGTAAGAAACTAGAAAATAATTAGAATTTTAGTAAAATCTTTTAACATTACCTTTATATATGTAGTCTGATTTGATGTATATCCTTAATTTTTGGGCTAACAAAAATTACACGTTGTCGGAAAAAGGGATAAATGAAGAGCAGTAGTAAGAATACTCATGGATAACAATTCCAATTTCCGCCACCAGTATTACTGGTGTGAATGATTCTCAATGCACTGCCCAATGTCGATATTCCTAATTAAAAATATATATGGGTAATATTGGACACAAATTACATGCACAATGCACTTGTGTTATGGAAATCAGACAACGGTGGTACCACCAATGACGTAAAAGTATAGACACGTTCTACACCAACATTAAAGCATTTTAAAGTGGCGCAAGGATTACTCTATATACGAACGTATAGTTGTGTATTACGACACTAAGCGCTAATAAAGACAACAGATGGGGCATGCCTGTTGATAGAAAGAGATAAATATATAACATTGGTTACGTATTGATTGCTACTGAGCGCTCATTGGCGCGAGCGCGTGACATCTCGCTCTTCAGCCTAATGTCAGCCATTGCTAAATTGTGGTAAAGCATAAATACCTACGTGTTTTAAGTTTTAATACTTTTAAATGAAAAAACTATACTAATGAATGTAATGACACGTTTTTCTTATCTCTAACAGTTGCAGTGTAATTGGTACTACTCCTAAAAACACGGGAAGGCATTTTTACCAGCAAACGAGAAATAATTTAAGACGTTGTCGGCACGTATAGCTATAAAGAGAAAGTGTGCCCGACTGAATGCACTCCGGGCAATTACCTGCCTTTCGTGTTGCCATTTTCGAGCGCATACGTCGTATCTATACAATTTAAAAACAACATAAAAACACATAAGGTAGGATAAAAATAAAAAACAACAACAAAATCATATTTAACATTTATTACTTCACTTAAACATAGCTACGAGTATATTTTAATGCAATCTATTTAAAATTCAGTAATACCTTGAGTAACCTGGGCTGCTGCTTAACATTAGACTCACCAGACAGGCACTAAAACTAAAGTGAGCCTCCTTCTCTTCGAAATAAATGAAAAAAACACAGGCTCAACGTTTTAAAAACACGTCAAACTAACTGCTAAACTAAACTAAACTGCTGCCTAAAGTTTAATTAATTCATCTATTTTGCAAAATCCTTATTTAGAGGCTGCTTGTATCGTTTTCTTGCGTAATTTACAATGATCATTGATTTTAACTTGCAATAATTTCGTAATCAAATAATCAAGATGATTTAAATCATGGTAATCAAAAGAAGTGTATGTCTCATTCTTAAATTTATGTACTAAATCAGCAATCAAATTATTTTTATGCATTTCATTAACGTTATAAAAAATTAAAACGTTGTCAACCAATTGGTAAAGATAATCACTGGGAGATTTGAGTGTCGGTGTAGCAATATTTGAATAAGTTTTGTTAATCAACAATAATTGTTTTTTATCCGTCAAATCAACCTGATCTTTTAATAAAATCGTATTACAATCAGAACAATCAAATTTATCAATACACGATTTCCCCACCCACCCAGCAAAGTACACAACTGAGCATGTTTCCATTGTAACTTCTACTTCAGAAGATTCAGTCGTGTCTGTTGAAGTAGAAGTTGCAATAGCGCATTTCGAAGGTGCATTAATTGGTTGCGATGGTGGTAGAAGGATGTCAGATGGTGAAATAATTAAATCATCATTAATTTCTTTGTTGGTACTTTGCTGAGTGGATATGAACATTTCCTGATCAGATTCGCAGTTTGTTTTATCAAAATTCATTAGATTATTCAAAAAATTTGATCGAAAAATTGATCTTGAAGACTTTGACGTTGGATTTTTATTACATCCACCTTTTAATCTATAAATACCAAACAAATTTTCAATCACATCTTGATTTAATTGATAAGTCATAATAAATTTGACGCCAGTGCCCTCAGTAAATTCTTCTGCAGAAAGTTGACTAACAGCATTAATTGTCTGCACAATTCCATCAAAACATGGTGGTCGGGTATTTTTTCTTTTATTTTTATAATCACTTATCTTTTTCAATTTCATAAAAAAATCCCTTCCTTTAATCAAAGTTTGATTTACAATAGAATTTTGATTTTTGGTGATTGCACATCGATACGGATTAGAATCAAATTTATTTCTTGAATTAAGACAATCAAATAAATCATTACATAATTGGACAAAATCAGCTGTATGTTTACCAGTGCTGCTAATCAACTCTCCACTATCGACGGCTGTTTTGATGGCTCCAGCCACGGAGCTGCTAAGAACTTGTGCCGCAAGTTTTACTTTCATTTTCTGAAAATTATTTGGATTTATATGCACTGGCGTCAGTTTTTTTAAACATTTACTTATATTATTTCTATCAATATTATACACATGCAATATATCTTTAAATGAAATCCGATTCCCGTCGAATTCAAAATCATTATTAAGTAAATTATTTCTGATATTTTTAATCAAATGAGGTGTATCAAAAATTGCGTAAATCTTATGTCCATTAATAAAAAAAAATGGAGAATCAAATGTAGCACCCAAATTCTTCATTAATTTAACATTCGTAGTGGCTTGGTCGCACACTGTCGCCTTTGGCAACAAGCCACTTTCAAATAATTGATTAATAACAGAATCAACAATTAATTGTAATTTATTCGAATCAACTGTTTTAGACGATAGAAAGTATGCTACGGGGATCTTCCAATTGCTGTAGATCCCCCTCGCAACAAAAACAAGCGCATATTTAGCTTCATTATTTTTACGATCACCACCACCAAAATCTTCAAATCCCTCTATTAAATCATATTTATTTGTATATTCCAAATCAACCATTATGCTCATTTCATCAAAACTAACTACACATGCTCTCTCTTTAATTGATTTATCAGAAAATTTATTTTTAATATTTTCCATAATGTCTTTATTAATGCCAGGCAAACAATTAGTTTCTTGCAACCATCGTTGTATTGTTGATGGAGCTGCTAGTACTACACCTGAATTATATAAAAACTTGTAGGCAGCAGGGGATTTGTAATAAAGTGACATGCAAAATTTCTTTTCCTTTTCTGTCCACTGTTTCTTTTTATTATTAAGCTGCATTTTGGTTAAGATTTCACTACATTCACTTTTAAATTTATGTTTACTTAAATCAACAACATTTTTATGAGAAAGTTTCTTTTTTAAAATCGAATTCTGGGCGATGAACCTTTTAATTTTTTTATTTGTTTTTAATAAAACTGTTTTTAGTTTCTTACATTTGGGAGTTTCTTTTGTGTGAGTATTCTGCACCTTTCTTCTCTTTGGTGTATTAAATGAAATTTCTTCGTTTTCAGAAACATCATCGATGACTCCAAATTTTCTCTTGTTTCTATAAACTCTTGTTGGGGTCAGTACTTTGAAACAGGGGGAACCTACAAAATTATATATATTTTTAATTATATTTTTTTAACTTTTTATATTATTTGAATACTTGACACCATTTTCCGAAAATTTCAAAAGCAATAAATTTAAAAAAAGCATATTCATGACATTAATGAAATAATTCAAACTTAAAAAATATTAATCACATTAACGCAAAATTAAAATAATAAAAGGGAAGAATTTTGATAGTTGACAAAATGGTGTCAAGTAACCAAATTAATTACATTTTCAATTTTATTCATAGAGTGTAACAAAACCGAAATGTCTAAGGCGATGATATTGTATAAAGAACTAGATCAACGGTGAGACGCTAAAACATAGTCAAGCAAACGCCACCTCACGTTAAAGTAACGTCTTGACTTTGACTTAGTCTGTTTTTGATGACGTCAGCGTTCATACGTGTATCAATGCCTCAGCGCGCCTTAAAAACTTGCAGAAACAACTAACTAAATAAAAATGTTTCAGTTGGAATATAATATTTTCGTTGAGTAAATTTTATTTAATGATGACTATCATTCATAATTGAAGTATTTTCAATAAAAAAATAGCGAGTTTTGTTTCTTAGGCAACCCACGGACCAACATGGTTGATATTTTGTCGTCAAAAGTCGATTTTCTAAGACAGTGCCAAACATGGAGTAGTTTGCTACTATTTTTTTTAACTAAAATTTTTACTACTTTTTAATATCTTTAATTAAAGCAACAGCGTACACTATCACGGATCAAAAGATCGCCGGCGGTCGCGTAAACAAAAGTATAACAAAAGACTTCATAAAGATACCCGTCCCGCCCGAGCCTATTTTTTTTACATCTTTATGAATATAAAATATGACACTGAGTGTTAATAATACTCTAAAACTATAACAAAAGACTGTAGTTAACACATCCGTAAGAACCATTGTAGGAAAAATAGGTACGCTAGCTATGTTATTTGAAGGAAATATCCCATTTACATGATGCCATATGACTATTGTGTATTAATAAAAAAATTATTTATTTATTTAAATGCGGACTATAAACATTTTCAATAATTTAATTTGTAAAAAAATATACATGTGGTCTCGTGATCGTGAAAGCCTAGCAGTCAACGTGACTCTGAGGTTAGTGCCATGTCATTTTAAGCATTCATGAGACCCATTCAAATTGCATACAGAGATCAAATGTTGTAAATGTTAAATATTTTAAAATTAGTATGTTTTTGTTGATTAATGTACTACCAAGCTTAAGTGTTAATTAGCTCAGCGACCCTATTGTAATGTACCTACATACTTTAAAAATTTATTAAGAATGGTACTCCATGGCTCTGTTCCGAAACTGATGTCTGATGTGATGGATGTCAATCCATTAACATCCATTAATCAGACGGTGCCATATTGGTGCAATCTTTTAGTTCGCGAGGCGTCATCTACTTCTCAATACAATATCATTGATCTAAGGCAAGGAGCGCAGTAGTGACTTTTTGTCACTGTGACATGTCTCTTTTCTAAATTTATCTCTCAATACTAAAAGCAACATTTATGAGCCGTGATCGAATAATCGGATGCAGATTTACCTAAAGCACAGAAAATATAATAGTACTACGTACAGAAGGATCACTGTGCTAAGAATGATATAGTAAAAACAACTTCCGCTGCAACGCACTGAAGTGCAATTCACTTCGCACGATTTTAATTCATGGTTGTTTCATCTTCCTATCTATACCTGTCTCTTTCTAACACGTAACGCTTTCCCTGTTTCGCGGCCTTGAATGTGTCAGGGTTGCGAGCGGCGCGTGGCACGAACATACGCGTAGGTACACAACGCGTTACCTACCTACTCAAATAAAATTAATAGTCTAGAGGAGCTAGCACATTTCTTGACTGTGTTCTATCGGAGAAACTAATTGATAGTGTCAGCGTTCGTTTAATATTAAAATAAGTGTTTACTCTGTCTAATTTAATTATTTGGTACAAAATTACTGAATTCGCAGAAATGAAAGTACAAACCAAACACACATGTATGTACGGACAACAGCACGTCAAGGTAAACACTGCGGTATCTTATGCAGTTGTAATTAGCGTAAAAAGTAAGGGTAAAATTGTATAGTAGAATTATTTTCTCCGTGCTGTTTGGGTCATAAATCATAGCTCGGCCTCAGCCCGGTTAGGGCGGTGAGTATGTTGCGCGGGCGCACCGCCGTTTTAAAATTTATATTGTTTAAAAATTTTAGTTTATTATAAATAATTTCAATGAATATAAAATTTTATATTAATTTATTTTTTTATAAAAAAATATAGTACAGTATATTCGCCAGCATCTTAGGTTACACACACTTTTGTTGCAAACTAGTCCTTATGTCAACTGCATAAGATACCAGTGTTAATCTTAATTTGCTGTTGTCCGTACTTAACTACAAAAAAACCGGCCAAGTGCGAGTCGGACTCGCGCACTGAGGGTTCCGTGCCACCTTTTACTGGATTAGAGAATCCACTTACTTCCACTTAGTAAAATACCACAATATTTTGTTGACAGCAAACATAACTTTGTTTTTAGCATCATAATCTTGTTTAAATCATCATCATAAAATAGTGTTTGTATGAAGTACAAAGTTATGTTTGCGGTTGTTGAAAATTAACTATAACTCAAAAACTTCTTGTTCGATCTCGTCTGAACCAATTTTCGTTGAAAGTATTTGTTAAGATCTACATTATATATTTTTTCAAAATTTACCTTGCTTATTTTAGAAGTTAGATGGGGGGGGGGACATCCATTTTACCAGTTTGGAAGCGTCTAGCTATGAAACGTTAGACTTTAAAAGAAAATGGTTTTAGAAACCTCTATGTCATTTTGAAAGACCTGTTCATAGACACCCCACCCCACATGTTTAGGTTTAACTAAAAAATTTTTTTTTGGTTTTAGGTTCATGTATGGGAGCCCCCCTTAAATGTCAATATTTTAATTTTTTGTAAAAGGATCATAAAGCGGTTAACAGGATACACATTCCTACCAATTTTCAACAGTGTGATGCTAATAGTTACAGAATAAAATGGCTGTGATATACGGACGGACAGACAGACAGACAGACAGACAGACTTGACAAAACTATAAGAGTTCCGTTTTTTGCAATTTAGCTATGGAACCGTATAAATGAGAAAAGGTTACAGTGAAAAAAAACCTGTAGGTATCTATTTAAAAAGAACTATATGATACAATTAAATTTTTGCTATGTGTGATTCTGATTATAACTACCTAACAATAGTAACAATTACTTTGATATATTTAAAGTGGAAAAAAGCCTTGCTTACCTGGGGATGGAGAACTGGAATTGTTTTCATACATGTTTATATAATGATTGGGTATAGCTTGCCTTCTCAGTCTCGTTCTTTGTCCAGATTCATTCCGGATGAATTTTTGATCAAAATGATCAATGCATAAATATCTACATCTTAATGACTTTGGAGACAAATGTGTGATAGTCATGTTTCCTAGAATATAAAAGTTAGGAAGACATTTGAATGTGGGTTTCATCTAGAAATGTAAGATACATTTTTGTTTTACCCTTTCAGTATGGAGTTTTAAAATTTTAAAGTTTAAGGAAGTTTAATCTCATTATGAACTTCGTGTCAAAATAAAAACATTTTTATCAGATTTCTCTGAACATAAAAACAATAACTACTTTATAATATAACTGTACCTACAAGGTAGAAACTTATAATTGGCTTTTTAACAACCTACAATTATTATTTTTCAATACCAGCTGCGAAAGGAAAATCCTAATCATGTAAATTAAAGCTCTACATCTAGAAATAATTTTGTGTGCTAGGATAGTATTTGCTTACCACAATTATTCAGCCACATTTGCAGTCGACTACGATCATTCCATGGAAATCGGAAGATAGCTTTCATATCAGAGGTGCTAGTGCACCTGAAATATGCGCACTTGTGTACACCCATTTTATCCTTCTTCACAGCCGAGTCGTCGTACGAGCTATTATCAAAGTCCGGTGCGGAAAGCCAAGAGTCAAAGTTAATTACGCCAGCGCCAGAATCCAGTAACGTAGCCAAGTACAGTAAAAGAAGAGCCGTCGAAGTCCGTTATAGGTCCAAGGTAGTTCAAAATTACATCAAAACTTACAAGCGCGCAAACAATTCACAATGATGGCCGAGAACGGTGTAAAAGTGTGAACAAACAACATTCAAAAACTTTTGAAGAAGACCGGAAAAGTGAAAGTTCAAGAATCGCGTTTAGTTATTTAATGTTCATGTCATCTTGATCACAAATTTTTAAATCAAAATAAATAATTTTATAGAAATGTTCA
This sequence comes from Pyrausta purpuralis, assembly GCA_963924145.1. Classification (NCBI taxonomy): domain Eukaryota; kingdom Metazoa; phylum Arthropoda; class Insecta; order Lepidoptera; family Crambidae; genus Pyrausta; species Pyrausta purpuralis. Next base: position 14,933,458 of record OZ001647.1, on the reverse strand, counting down.
CTTATTCCATATCTATTATATATACTATCAATATTGAAAAATGACTTAAATAAATTTATAAACCTAAAATCGTAGAGATTTTAAATTGCATTTTAATCAATGGACAAACGAAACGCATTAATAAAAATGCGCCATCTATACTAGTTTTTTTATAAAGTTTCCATTCAAGCCACATAGTTTTATCGTATGCCGACAGAGGCGGTTCGATAGCAAGCATAGAAAAAAGCAAGGTAATAGCATGCTTTTATTTTATTTTTCAATATTTTTGCTAATTGTGGAAAAAAACAGTGATATGAAGTTTTAACTATTTTAAACGACTGAAAATGCTTATTAACATATTTTTCGGGTATTATCTTCATGTATCTTAGGATTTTATTCAATTTAATAAACATTCATTCCGCTAGCTATACAAGTATCGCCATCTATTGGGATAATTTACAGGCTATGTAACTTATGTTCCGAATGAGACCCCGTGGTATGGCCTTATCCCATCTCGGCACAATTCAAACATACATATAAAAATGTACAGCTAAGGTTTTTTTTCATACTACTATCCAAAAAAACTACCTAATGCGGACGAAGTCGCGGGTGCTACATGCTAGTATAAAATAAAATCTTTTACCCAACAGTTAAATAAAATAAATAAATAAATTGTTTATTAAAAATTAAAAGCTTATTAAATGATAACGGAACTGTAGCGTTGTCAGCTTGAAATGAAATGAAATGAAATGAAATGAAATGAATATTTTATTTGCCTTTGGAAAAGGGTACATTTTTGAAGGTGTTATAAATATTGCGGTTCAGCTTTTCCAGCTATCATAAATAGCATGCAAATATTTTACAATCTTACTAAATTATTGACTATGAATTATAACATTTTCATCACAATGTCTTCATTATATTATTATTTAAGTCACAAGTTTGCTACATCAATTACATAAAAATTATATTACAATTAAATTTATACCATTTTAATAAAAAGTCAATCAAAAATTATAGAATACCTAACCTACGTCATTTTTAAAAACTCATCCACCTTATAAAAACATTGTTCTTGTAACCACTTGAGAAGGACACATTTAAATCTATTTAAGGGCAAATCTTTTATATTCTGGGGTATTTTATTATATATAAGCGTGCACATATAGTAACAATTGTTTTCATATCTTGCACTTTTTGGTATGGCATCTGCAACAAGTCTATTGCCGTTCCTGGTGTTTCGCAAGTAAATCTCTTTTGCTTGTTTGAAATAATACATATTTTGTTTGACAAACTTGGCAATTTCAAAAATGTACAGACTTGGAAGGGTTAGAATATTTAGCGACAGGAATAATGGACGGCATGGCTCGTCAGGCGCAGTGCCACATATCGCCCTGATGCACTTTTTTTGGGCCAGAAAAGCTTTATGAGCATCAGTACTATAACCCCATATAATGAGTCCATAGCGCAAGACGGATTCGACATATGCAAAGTATGCAGTAAGCGCGGTATTTTTAGTGGCAACTTTACCTAATTTGTACAGAGCGTATGAATTTTTTTGCAGACATTTTCGATTTGATATTTCCAATTTAATTTGTCGTCTATTTATACCCCTAGGAATTTTGTCATGTTTGTACCTTTAAGTTTATGTCCATCATAATTAATATTCATTGATTGATATAATATATTATTAAAATTTATAAAATAAGTTTTGTCAAGATTTATTAGTAAATTATTATTTTCCAGCCATGCAATTATTGTTTTTACAGTATTATTTATGTCATCAATGTGGTTTTCAAGTGTATGCTTGCTATCTGTTTTGACTATCACAGATATATCGTCCGCGAACAAGATACATTTGTGTTTAATTACACTTGGAAGGTTGTTTATATATATCAAAAACAGCAGTGGGCCTAGAACACTTCCCTGTGGGACGCCGTATTCGTTTTTTTTATGGTCTGATTGATATTTTTGTAAAACATTTTTGAAGTCAGGTTTACTCACTTCCACAGCTTGTTTTCTATTTTTCAAATAAGTTTTAATCCAGCTCAAGGCGTTGCCTCTAATACCACAATATTCCAATTTCTCCAGAAGCAAATTATGTGAAACATAATCGAAGGCCTTCGACATGTCGAAAAAAAGAGCAGTTGTGTAGTGTTTTTTATTTAAGCATGTGAGAGTTTCATGTAAGTACCATATCAAAAATGGCATGAGCGGTTGATTTGCCCTTCTGAAAGCCATACTGGTTTTGCTTCAGGATATGATACTTATCAAAAAAAGAAATGAGTTTTGTTTGCATAACCTTTTCATACAGTTTTGATAGAATTGGAACCAAAGCAATTGGTCGGTAATTGTCTAAAATTGATTTGTCGTCTCTTTTGAATAATGGCTTTATCAAAGAAAATTTAAGTTTGTCAGGGAAAGTGCCAGAGACCAATGACAAATTTATCAAGAATGCCAAGACATGGCATATTTCCTTACTGCATGCCTTGATGACTTTTGTACAAACACCGTCATATCCTTCAGAGTTGCTATTTCTTAAGGACATTATTAATTTATGTATATCACTATCGTCAATAGGGTTTAAAAAAATAGAATTATTTAACATAAGATTTGATTTGTCATTTAAATTATTACATTTTTTATTTTCTTTATTTGTCAGTTCAATGAAATAATTATTAAATAAATTTGCAATTTGATTAGGGCTAGTGATAAGATTTTTGTCATGTTGAATAATGTCAATGAAGTTATTATATTGCGGCCTGATGTCTATTTCCTCCTTTATCACCTTCCAGGTGGCTTTGCATGTATTTTTACTTTTTAGTACGTATTTATTATTAGTGTTTTTTTGGCACGTGTTATACATTTTTTAAGTAGCTTAGAGTAAGTTATATATATTTGTTTATTTTTGACAGTTTTATTTTTGTAGTAATTTTGCCTAAGAACTCTATTTTTAACGCAGCACTTTCTGATTCCTCTGGTTATCCACTGTAAATTATGTTTAGTTTGTAATTTAACTTTTATTAATGGGAAACAGAGTTTGTACAGAAGGCAAAACCAATCATGAAATCTATTAAATGCCAAATTAGATTCCGTTTCGGTTAGGACATCAGAAAAAGAAAGGCTCGCCATATACTTTTTAAATTTATTTATATTTTCAGAAGAATAGTCTCTTTTATAAACATATAATATTTGCGGAAGGGTACGCTTTAGTTTACTACGAAAACTAAGTACTTGAGCAGTATCATGATCCGACAAACAGAGTGGGACGGTGATACCAATTGCACATTTAATATTGCTGAAAATATGGTCGATGCATGATTTGCCACGAGTGGGTACCGTAATATGCTGAGTCAATTTATAGTTATGGAGAATATTGGTTAAGTTCTGCGTTACACTGTTCTTTTTCAGAGTATTAATGTTAATATCTCCCAAAATCACAATTTTTTGCTTTGAGTGCTTGTGTAAATATTTGCTTAGTACAAGCTCAAGCTTTTCCAAAAAATAATCCAAGTGCCTTTTTTTTGTAGCCGATGAATATCGGTATACACAGACAATAAGTAGATTTTGAGATGGTAATTTTATCGCACAGCACTCAAAGTGGAAATTGGCTATAAAATCGTCAAAAATGGTAGTTGGTTTGAAGGCTATCCCTTTTTTTACCATAATACAGGTTCCACCCTTTTTTTTATTACGTGAATAGTGAGCAGCGAGTTCATAATTATGGATATTAATATTTTTTTCCTCACCATTCTTTATGAAGGTCTCTGTGAAGCAGAGCACGTCTGGAGATACGTCTTGATTCAGATCCGAGAGTGTAACTTCGATAAGTTCTTTTTTAGAAGTTAAGCCCTGTATGTTTTGATGTAAGATCACTAACATACAGTATTTTTTATCAATCTCACCAACTTTTTATTCACATTACCAATTAATTATTCTAGGTGTTTTAGGAAGTAATTTTATATAATGCGTCTCAACAATCACTTTTCCAATCCAGGCATAACATCAGCGACGCTCGCAGAGCCCTATACGACGCTGCCAACGAATGGACCACAGCGGTGAAGAAACGTGGCCGCTTCCTCGGCGGGGACCAACCGAACCTCGCCGATGTCACAGTGTACGGGGTCCTAAGCAGCATAGAGGGATGCCAAGCATTCAAAGACTTGAGAGACCACACCGACATCGGAAAATGGTATGATGACACGAAGAACAGCATCGAAAGGAGGATGGGCAAAGTATTAGCAGTACATGCGTAGAGTACGTACAATATTTGTTTTGGTTCGATTTTGTATTGCTGATGTAGCTGTGCGACTGCGTTCGATTTAACGGAATATTTCGGGTTCTAACAGGAAAGAAATAAACATTACTTAAATTTGTCGTCCATTTAAAATCCAGCCTGTAATTATAAACACACGTATAATGAAATAAACGCTTATAATTCTCGCATTCTGAGATTAGTGCAGTTAGTTACATAAATTTTATAAATCTCTTTATTTACTTAGTTTTAAAGAAAAGAGTCATAATATTAGAGTATTAAATGCAATTGTGATTTTGTTGTTTAGTTATAAATACACGTTAACGTTTTGAAATTAACTGATTTTTATTTGCTTGCTGCATAATCTAATAACCTTGAATTGTTACCCTTTTTTTTCAAGTCGGAAAAAGAAGAAATGTAATAATGTCGGAACTTCACAACAAAATAAAACACATTTCAAATCCGATTACCAGCTATCAGAGCTCTTACTAAGCTATCTCAAATCAATGTCGCCACGTTAAAAAATCGGTCAGCCATATGAGCTTGAGAAAGAAATGTTTTAAATATACGCTGCACACTTAGCGAACAATTTTATATAAACACTTTGATCTCAATTCCAATCACAACTTTGCACTCCTCGTATTGTATGTTAAATACCAAACGTGTACAGAAAGTTTTATATTATTTCCTACTTGTTAGCTTCTAAAGTGATGTCCCTGCGGCATCTATGGGACATATCTGGGACTTTTGACCTTATGGAATGGTTGGACTTTTGCTTACATCCAAAATAATCAGAGTTTTTTTTCGTGTATTTAGATTCGCTCTTTTGCAGTTTTTTTGCGCTAAGTATGAAGTAAAACATAGTTTACTTCACTTTAATGAGTATGTATGTTAAAAAAACTTTTTTCTCTGCTTCGTGAATATTGTGAACAATATTTCGTAACTTTTTTAATAATTAATGTCAACGACGAACAAATCCAACTTACAACCTTTTATTCGACTCAATTAACATTAACATTACATTACGAATACAAAAAACAGAGTATTGTAGTCGAAATGACACCCCAACGTTGCTGCAGCTGTACTGTTACAATGGCGAAATGAAATGAAAAGAAAAAACCTGTTTAAAATGCTTTATTTACACTAATATTTATATCTATAATATTCAAAAAGCAGACAAGAACGTCTAATAATTGTTTTTGTCTTCTTTCCAATCAAACACAATGTTAGTTTCCCTTAATAACTCTATGCATCAAGACTCGCAAATTTAAATAATTCAGTCTCAAAATGGTTTCATTTGTTGTCTTGTAGTCGTATAAAGTCCGTTTTTCTTAGCTAGTCGAATATGGTAAACAACCCTTTTATGAGTTTTAAAATAATATCTGTCAATAAAGTAACAAACTATTTAAAAAAATATCAGTGTTTAACTATGAACTACCTAAGATGGTGGTAATGTGCTTATCTATTTTAAAATGAATTGTTTCGATCAAGAGGAATGTAATTTTTTTTTTGCAATAGTCAACTAGCTAAGAAAAACGTTAGGTTGCAGTTTAAAATGTCAGTTCGCTATACGCGGTAGCCGCATTGCGCCCGACGTTTACTACAGTATTACTTAAAGCAATTAAGGCACTTTCCCACTGCACCGTATCATACCATGACTGTGCTAGAAACGTGTCAGGCACGAAAAGCAACACGTAAGGTTCTACTTTGCCCACTGCACGGATCGAAAGCTTTCTGTGCCCGAATGATGTCAGTATGCGTATGATGCCCGTAAACAAGTACCCGGTACTCTTTTTGGACACTCTATATATTGTTAGCAGGGCCCACCTAAAATGCTGACCCAAAAGTGTCGTGATCAGTCCGTCAGATAGTATCGGCGGTACTATCCATGCACAGACTAAGTTACGGCGACGGCTTTATACTGGTTAAAGCTGCTTAGGGTCAGGAACCCATATGCTGACCGGTTTAGGCATGTAGCGTGTCAGCAATATAACGCTTCGTGCATAGCACGCAACGGTGTTCGGTGACGGAATGGTCTAGTGGGCAAGGTGTCATAGTTTCGATACAGACATTTTTTTTGCGGACACGTTGCTTGCAAGGACATGGTATACTATGGTTTAGTGGAAAAATACCTTTATCGTAAATGTTTCCAACGATTGACCCAGCGGCTATCGCAAAGCGTGGTGGATTTATACTTGTCTGACGTGTCGTGTCGTGACGCATCAGAACGCAATCGGTTTCATACATTTAGTATGGAAACGTTCCGATACCATCACGACACGTCACATTACACTACTATAAACGTTACCATACTAAATGTATGATGCCGATTGCGTTCTGATGCGTCACGACATGACACGCAAACTTTCGCGTCAGACGTTTGGCGCAAAATGGAACCGCGCGCTTAGTTTCTCATAGCTTCATAGCTTGGGGTGCGTGAATGCTATTGTATTAGCAAGCGATCTGAGTGTACGTCAAGGAAAAGCCTCTATTTGCGACGTCGGGCGGCGAGGTGGCCGTGGCGCCTTCGTTGGCGTCCGTCACCGCGTAGATCACGAACGGTTTGCTCGCGGCTGCAAACAAAAGGAGTAATTATTAAATGTACTATTATTTTTGAAAACAATATTGGTAGTTTCTAATCAAGTAACAGTCGCTTAGCTGATCTTACAGGGTTATTGGTAATTCGGTCAAATAACCAATCCTTTTAAGGGTTCATAGAGGGGGGTCATTTGCAACTATTTTATGATAACATGTATTAGGCAAAAGTGAAACAGTTTCGTGATACTTTTTTTTAAATTCCCGTTTTCCGTTTTCGAAGATCGATTTAAAAGAAAAGTGATGTTCATATTCTGACTTTATGTAAAGTTTTGAAGAGACCACATACCAATCCATAATAAATAACATTAAAAACGTATTATTTTGAATCCAAACAGAAAATGCAGGCTCTAGAATAAAAAATATAACCAGTTTTCACAAATATTATTTGAAAAAAAAAAAAAAATCAAAAAAAAAGTCCCAGTGAAGTTTGTCTGCATGTTATTGATACCTAACGAGGTATTAAAGGTCAGCACTTAGTGAAACGGTTACAGAATAAGAAGCAATGAGAAGAAGTTAGGGAGAAAAATCAAATAAAACAAAAAAATATTAATAAGTGTTTTTATTAATTTATCATAACTGATTTTCGAAATGGCTTCCCCTATTTCTTAAACATGTGCGTATGCGCTTGCGCAATTGCGTTTTGACTAAGCTAGTTGTCAAAATAGCCCTTCTTTGGTCGGCTGCTTAATACTTTGACGCCTTAACTCGTCGATCGTAGGCACAGGAAACGGAGAGACGTCGTACACGAGGCTCTTCATGTGACCCCAGACGTAGTAGTCCACAGGAGCCAGGTCGGCACTCCTCGCTGGCCATGGAATAGGTCCTCCTCTGCCAATCCATCTGTTGGGGAAAGATCAAGCCATTCCCGGGTTTTACGTCTGAAGTGTGCAGGACAGCCGTCGTGTTGATACCCCATATTTCGTCGAGTTTCAAGTGGCACATCTTCCAGAAGTCCAAAAACTTCGGTCTCGAGGAAGTTCTCATACGCCTCTCCGTTTAAATTATTGGGCAGAAAGTGAGGCCCGATCGAATTATCCTCAATAATACCCATCCACACATTTAATGAAAATCTTCTTTGAGACCCACGTGTTCTTTTTTATTAGGGTCGAGGTCAGCTTTAGGTGCCCAATAATGAATGTTGTGAAAATTACATGCGCCATCCTGGTCGAATATGGACTCGTCAGTCCACATATTTTTTCGCAGAAAGGCCGGATTTTCTGCATCTGCGTTTAATAGGAATCTACAAAATTCCATCCTTCTCGCAGGAACTCTGTCTTCAATCACTTGGACTGGCGTCAAATGGTAAGGGTAAAGTCCAGCCCTATGTACCGTTTGCCACACTTTCCACTGTGTGACATAGAGACGTCGTGCTACAATGTTGTTAGAGGTCGTTGGATCCGCTTCGAATTGCCGAAGTATGTGCTCTTCTTCCTCCGTACGATAAGTACGAGGCCGACCAACATCACTTCGCTGTCTTCGAACACTACCAGTCTCCCGCAGTCGTCGATACACCCCATCAAACACACTCGCGTAGGGTAACCGACGGTCTGGGAAACGGGACTGATACTCTCTACGAGCATGTGTACGTCATTTGCCAGTCCATAACAAAAGAGTATGTCAGCATACTCTTCATTTGTAAATTCTTGAGTACGAGACAGTCGAACGTGGGGTTCTGAAGCCATGACTTTATCTTAAATCACGTCCTTTCTTTGTAGATTGAGTTGTAGATGTTTTATTGATAACATGCAGAGAATTCACGGGGACTTTTTTGCGTTTTTAATAACTGGTTACATTTTTTATTCTAGAGCCCGTATTTTCTGTTTGTATTCAAAATAATACGTTTTGAATGTTGTTTATTATGGATTGGTATGTGCTGACTAGCACTAAGTGCTGACCTTTAATACCTCGTTAGGTATCAATAACATGCAGACAAACTTCACTGGGACTTTTTTTGCGAATATTTTTTTTTTTCAAATAATATTTGTGAAAACTGGTTATATTTTTTATTCTAGTTATATTTTTTATTTTTTATTATTTTCTGTTTGGATTCAAAATAATACGTTTTTAATGTTATTTATTATGGATTGGTATGTGGTCTCTCCAAAACTGTACATTAAGTCAGAATATGAACATCACTTTTTTTTAATCAGTCTTCGAACATGTAAAACGGGAATTTTCGAACAAAAATTTAAAAAAAAGTGTCTTGAAACTGGTTCACTTTTGCCGAATACATGTTATAATGGAATAGTTGCAAATGATCCCTATGATCCCTTAAAAGGATCTGGTCCAATAACCAATAACCCTGTATAACTTTGTTTCTATGCCGTTTGTTGAACTCTTCTGCGCAAACCAATCTATATCAGTGAAATCTATAGAAATTACTGAGCAGTGGGGCAACTGATTTAAGCTTAACCTAACCTAACCCCCCTTAATCATAATAACGCAAACAGTCTAATAAACCTGGTTTAGCTACTCTCATATCGTTAAATTCAAAATACAAAACTCAAAACGAGTTTATATAGACGTACTTTATAAATAGTATATCGAAATGAAATTAAAAAAAATAATTATGACACTATTTCTCTAACAAAATAATGTTATAATATTTTTTTTTTTCATTACGATACAGATTACAGATTATAGATACATCTATTTATTTTTTTATCTGTGGCTGCGCGCGCTTTGGCGCATGCGCGGTGATAACGGGAATTTTGGCGTCGTAGTACGTTTGTGTTTCGGTAGATAATTATTAGTGTTTATTAAAATGCCTGATTGTGAAAGTGCAGAAAATTTGACGCCGCTCGACATTTTAGAGACTGCGACAGCAGTCTGTCTTAATCTACTACCAGTAAAGTCAAGAAAATTATACGATAAATGTTATCAAGACTTTTTAGCATGGAAATCTTTATCTTTTATTTGATATGTTCGTGTTCAATGAGAGTAGATAAAGTAGTGTATGAAACTGCACATAACTAGGTATTATGTACCAGTTTCATAAACTACTATTAACTATTACACTGTTTTGTCCCGATCTTTCTTGGCGCTGTCTTGATATAACAGAAAGAGACCAAACAGTGTTATAGCTAAAACAGATTTATTAGACTGTTTGAGTTATTATGAATAATCGATTGTTGAATAAATAAATCGGACGATTATTGCAAGCCAAGCTGTCGTACTCGGTCAGTACATATAAATGGGTTGGTAGCTGGTGGTGCAAGCTGAACTCTGAACAGTGACGAAGCCGAAGCCACAGGACCAGTTAGTACATTACATACCCCCGGGTGGGTTGCTGGTGGCGACGGTCATCATTCATCATCATCATCATCAGCCAAAGGACAGTCAGGAGATAAGACACTCACTCTGAACGGTGACGAAGCCTAGGCTCCGAAGCATTAGGTGCCGACGTGCAGACCGGTCGCGATGACGGTGGGGTTGAGGATCATCACGTACTTAGTCGGTGGTATACACGATAAGCTGTCTTTAAAGATTGAAGCAAATCTACCCACCTGGCACGAGAACAGCACCAACCAGGCGTCAACCATACGGAAGCACGTTACGTAAAGAGAACAGCAATGCCTTGGATGGTATCGGCACCGGGTAGCGAATGCCTCGTCTCGGATCGTGTTTGCTACAACTTAGGACAGTTCTCTTTGTGAATGACAGCCCGTTTGACAGGGTGGACGGATAGTCGTCAACAAGCGGGCGGCGCGCCGAAAGCGCGTTACAACGCATGCGCCGCTGGTCAAGAGTGGGTCCCGAGTTTGTCTCGGTCCGAGGTGGTGACGTTATGAAGTTGATAGATGTGCGTTGTATGGAATTTCATGTAAATAATACTGAATGCCTCGAGTTGATACGGTGTTGTCACCGTGACAGGTTGATTAGTGGGTTTCAACGTTTAATCTGGATAAAAAAACACTCACTCTGAACGGGGACAAAGCCAAGGCCACAGAAGCGGTCGGTGCCGACGGGCAGACCCGTACCGGTGACGGTGGGGTTTCGGATCACCACGTACTTAGTCGGTGGTGCACGCGATAAGCTGTCTTATAATCTGGATCAAAAGACTCACTCTGAACGGGGACAAAGCCAAGGCCACAAAAGCGGTCGGTGCCGACGGGCAGACCCGTAGCGATGACGGTGGGGTTGGGGATCACGACGTAGTCGGTGGTGCACGCGCCGTTGTTGGACGCGCCCAAGTTGGTGCCCAGGACCGTGTTGTCAGCGCCCTCGACGTCGCCCGACACCGTGAATGAGAACATGTCGTTTGCGGCCTAGAAAAAAAGATGATGTTATGAAAAATATGGGTGAACTTTACAACATGACAACTGCAAAAATATAAAGCTCAAAAAATCAAAAGAACCCAACATCCAATATTTCTACGCACAGCAACAATTTTGTAATGATAAATTCATTATCATTTGCTTGTGATGCGGATTGAATGTTTGATCATAAAAACCTTTTGTGGTAGTAATTTTGGATACTTTGAAAAATGTATACGTACTCTTCTACCTCTAGTATCTGTGCTCAAAGACGCGTACCTGTGCATACTGTATAGAACAGAAGCCAGCCTCCATCCTAATACATATCCCGTAGTTGAGGTTCACCATCTGCCGGGTGCCCGTGACGAGGGAGGCGCTCAGCACCGTGTTGGCCGCATCGCCGAAATTGAAGCTGTTTATCGTGCCTGTTGTTCCTGTGTAGTATTGGAGACAGCCGTTGGGAGCTGGAAAAAAAATTAAGTTGCGGAGCTTTGATGAGGAAAATCACTTTAGCTTTTCGATATTTGAGGACTTCTAATTTAAAAAAAGAGTTATTGAATAAAGTTAAGACATGTTTCATCGTAACATCTGTAAATACTTCGCTGCTTAATTCTCCAAGTGGACCCTTAATGACAGCCAGTGAAATACGAGTAGAGAATGGGTCAATTGAGATCATACCAACAATAAAGAATCGCAACGTGCGAGACCCATCCTGTCATTAGAAAAACATCTTTCAAGAACGGAAAAATAAATTGGGTGGTTTATTGTGTTCAAATTACGTAGACAAAGATATTGGATATTGGAGAGAAGGATATATGGATCGGACCTCGGATACTCCAACCACGTATTCTACGGTAATCGTTAAAATACTAGTCAAAGGCGGGTCACATCTTCACCCCTGAGTTAGAGGCATTTTAATAATTCACTTTGCAAAACTTTCGTTGCTCATTCAGACTAGCATAATTTTCTTTGTCTTCTGTAACCCAAACACAAATGACACCTTATTTTAAAGCTAACAATATTTGATAGCATTTGATGCCTTATTTGATACCATTACTAACCAGTGATATTGAAATATACGTGTAACAAATCCTTGTCAACTTTAAACAATATTTTCAAACAAATAATCAATTTTGTTTCCGTATGTGTAGTTAATAATAATATCAAAATAATAGAAATTTTATCAGCTTTAAAATGAAGTGTCATTTGTGTGTGGACAATGAATATTAAACGAGTTTGAATGAGCACCGAAAGTTTTACAAATGAATTTCTAAAATGCCTCTCACACAGAGGTGTGAGGGATGCGACCCTTCAATAACCGTAAAATATGATAGTGAAACATCGGTGGTCCGGTAGAAATCATACTGTATAGCTTACCAATGCCTGGACAGTCACATCCCAACTGCGTCAATCTTATATTCCACCGCCTAGCAAAAGTAGTAGCCAAAGTAGCGGTAACAGTAATGGTTATAGCATTATTGCCATTAAAGTCCACAAAAAGTGTTTGGCCAGTGTTATCCCCGCACAGCACAGGTACCACCGTGTTGCCTCCCGTGATGGTGACGGAGTCGGTCACGCAGTTACCGTCGCCGTCTGGCTGAGAGAGCACCATGTCTAGGAAGTCGATTCTGAGCTGGTGGAAGAATAAGATAACATTTTAGGGTCAGTGAGTGTGTTCGCCGTAGAGCAACTTTAGTAAGAACCTACTATAAAATAGAGTTTTTTAGCAGCACAAGTTTTATAATTTACATGTTAGATGTTTGATGATGTTTCTTTTATTGAAAGAAGCCGATGTTATCGTAAATAGCAAAAATTAACGAAATCTTGTTCAAAATTGGGGTTGATCTAGTGTGAGTTTGGATCATGATGCATTGTGATGGTGGTTCCTCATAGAAGTATTAAGGCAGATTGCGTGATATTAAGTTTAAAGATCTTCGCTTTTACGTACCATAATACTTAAGAGGCATTTCACATTAAAGCGCGAATTTCTAAGATTTATGATTCTCGAATCTCTATCCTTTGTACACCTAGACATTATTTGAAAATTGCGAAAGATAGATCAATGTTTGGTGTTGATCATTAATGTAACACACTAATTTGATTAACTGTCAGTGGCCAATCTCCCACAATCATTTCACTGAAAAATTGTCGTAGACTTCATTGCAAAGTCATTTATCTGTTAATAATGCGAATAAAAATAGCCTGGAAATATATAGTTATCATTGGACATATGTTTTACTTGTTACTTATTGTAACTGATTTTTGAATTATTTTGCCATTAGAGAGAAAAAATAAATAAAGTAATTGTAAAGTTTTTGAGATCAACGCTTTATGTTATCGTATTTTTTCAGTTTTAATATACTAAAATAACTAAAACATCATTGGACCAATATATAAAACGTTCTTTGGAGAATTGATTGGCATAATTATTTTTCAAATATTAGAAATATTTATTGTCAATACATTGATGTTAACATGGTATAAATTCCAAAGCGCGATTGGGCACCGATCAAGAGCTCTATTTTTGAAACACTCGGTTAAATAAGGCGAGTGAATTTCGTTCGAAAACCAATTAAAAATATAGACATAGGTACTCACAAAAAACAGTTATGTTTTTTCAAATCACTTTTGCGTGAAATTATACTAGTTTGATGGCTCAAGATTTTTTTGTCCATCTTATGTTGCGTACGTGAGACTAAGACACGTACACATAAACAATAACGTAGTTTTTACTATTCTCGCGCGTAATAACTTTGTGGACTGGCTCTCAATTGATAACAAGTGCACAAACAACAACTAATTTCAGCTACATATTATCCAAATTGTACGGTCAGCATCGTAAGTAGCTTTACCCTTATTTACCGTACCAAGTACTGCTTGTTTCTCATTTTGAAATGTTTGAACCTACACAAACTAACTTGGTACAAGTGTTCAGCGTCTTATTATGGCGACAGTACCATAACTATGTATTCTCACCTGGCAGATGTTACTGTTGCATCGGTTGACGGTGATCGTGCAAGCCGCGCCACCGGCGTATGCGGCGGGGTAGCCCGGGCTCGTGAAGTAGGTGTTGTTCACGTTAGTGGTTGAACCACATGTTCGAGTCACTGAAATATATCAGATTGAGATTTATATCGATAATCAGCATTGAGACGGATAGGAGGTAATCTATTTTTCATACTGAAAAACTTTCGTCTGTTAATTTCCGAAGTTTGTTTTGTATTTGTTAATATATATATATATATATATATATGTATATGGACAGTGTGTTGACTATACAATACTTATTATTACTTCAGCCTAAATTTATGTACAATGTATAGTGTGTGGTTATTTGCTATCCCAAATAAAGAGAAAAAAAGCTGCTCAGGGTTGTTTCAAATTCAATGCATTCTTCATCTTCAGGTTTTCTTACCATTTTTTGCAATTTGCTGCTGGTTGGTATGTAATGGGCTGGTCATCCATGTAGCTCTCACCGATAGAAAGATCTCTGCATCTCTTGTGATCCTGTGATCTTAGCAAGGTCTATCTTTTCGTTAGACACCCTACATTTTGTTTAAAGGGTTTCGAATCTAGAACTCTCTATCCCATTGACCCCACTGCAATGCCACGAGAGCTTAAAGATCCGCAGGGCTGTGTCTATGTCTCTATAAATCTCCTCATTCGATCGTGTATAGAACACTCGTATCGACAAACCTGCCTCGCCTGCTGGCGCAGACGCCGGTGATGGTGCTGTTCAGGTTGATGCACTCGCGCCGAGCTAGGCACGTGCCGTTCATGGTGCTAATGTTGGACCAGTCCGTGATGGAAGGACTTGGTAATAAAGTGGGGCTCACCTATGCAGCACCTGCCTCGCCTGCTGGCGCAGACGCCGGTGATGGTGCCGTTCAGGTTGTTGCACTCGCGCCGAGCTAGACACGTGCCGTTCATGGTGCTAATGTTGGACCAGTCCGTGATGGAAGGACTTGGCAATAAAGTGGGGCTCACCTATGCAGCACCTGCCTCGCCTGCTGGCGCAGACGCCGGTGATGGTGCTGTTCAGGTTGTTGCACTCGCGCCGAGCTAGACACGTGCCGTTCATGGTGCTAATGTTGGACCAGTCCGTGATGGAAGGACTTGGTAATAAAGTGGGGCTCACCTATGCAGCACCTGCCTCGCCTGTTGGCGCAGACGCCGGTGACGGTGCCGTTTAGGTTGTTGCACTCGCGCCGAGCTAGACACGTGCCGTTCATGGTGCTCACGCTGGCGCAGTCCGTGTTGGCAAAGCGAACGATGCTCACGAATGGGAACACTGGGAAATGGGTGAAGTTTAAAAAAAAAAGTAACAGATGCTTTTTTGTGAGGAATAATACATACAACTCTAACTAAAATGAATGACTAACTTACGCTTGTGTAAGACTGGCTAAGTATTGAAAAGACGGAAAATAACGTATATTTCTGGTTTGTATATTATGTTAGAACAGATCCACTTTGACACGCAGTATTGCTTAATGTTTAGGAAGTGGACAAAGTCGCAAAAGCTGTTGCTACTATTGATAACAAAAAGTAATATGCCTCTGCGTAAACGCAGTAAAAATATAACAAATATTTAAATATGTAATATATGGACTTAATACAAAAAGCATTCTCAACTAGTCAAGCATAGGTTTGAACAGAGATCTGATCTTTAGAATTTCAAAGAAAATGCACCGTGATATTACCGAATCATACATTCAAATATTTACGACAAAAACAATTAACTCGAATCCCTGCCGGTAGAGAAGAAATATAAGCAATAGTGGCTCGCAACAGCAGTTTCATAAATGTAAAATAAAATCAAACATACTAAACTTGAGGATCATTTCGTACACCTCATTTGAATACTCACGTATTCTCCCTTGCCGTTCATTGTACTCCTCTATTTCGTCGTCTTCTTCGTCGAATTCAGTTTCATAGTTCCCATGCACCGATATCGCGGCGACCGTCACTAAAACTACGCCAAATACAACCCAGATCGTTTTGCACCACATATTGAAATATGGACAAGTGCTATTTACGTCTTTTTTTTTACAAATTCTTCATTCCTCGTACTGTACAACGCCTAGACGCAAAATGAGAGTGAACATGCCAATCATCTATTTATAAAGTGGGTGGTAAATAATAACGGGCCCTGTTTGAGTAAGGCATTAGGGGTGTAACCGTTTGTCGTTTAGCGGTCGCTGAGAAGACGCGCTAAAATATTTACTGGGTCATTTAAGAAAATTTCGGATTACCACGAATAGCACGAGGCCGAAAGTGTTTTAGATGTTTGGGCGCGAAGAATACGGGTCAAAAATGTACTGTGTACATTAAAATTCTCATATTCATCCACGCAAAGTGAAGTTTGAGGGAATTTGTTTTAGATGTTTGGGCGCGAAGAATACGGGTCAAAATGTAATGTGTAGGTACATTAAAATTTTTATATTCATCCACGTGACGTTTGGGGGAATTCAAGTGCGAGTCGTTCTACGAGTATGAGGACGGAAATATTTTCGTTGATGAGATGTTCAATCCAGATGCGATTTATATGTGGAATTATGTGTGTAACGAATGAAGGTAATAATGGATATGAAAGGCTTGTTCAAATCGCACTAGTAGTTACTAAAATTTTAAACAAAATCGTCAGCTTTAAAAATTGTCTAAAAAGAAAGTTTGCGTTACGCGTTATATCGTAGGCATTATCCGATTTTGGTGCGCACGAAGTGTTTATTAGGGTTCCGTAGCCGAATGGCAAAAAACGGAACCCTTATAGATTCGTCAAGTCTGTCTGTCTGTCTAATAAATAAAAAATAATGACATTTAAGGCGGGGCTCCCATACATGAAACTAAAACCAAAAAAAT
This sequence comes from Pyrausta purpuralis, assembly GCA_963924145.1. NCBI lineage: Eukaryota > Metazoa > Arthropoda > Insecta > Lepidoptera > Crambidae > Pyrausta > Pyrausta purpuralis. The sequence continues at coordinate 14,916,511 of OZ001647.1, read as the reverse complement.
TTTTTTTAGTCAAACCTATACGTGTGGGATGTAGAGGTTCTAAAACCATTTTCTTTTAGGTAAAGTCTAACGTTTCATAGCTAGACGCTTCCAAAGAGGTAAAATAGGCGCCATCTAACTTCTAAACTAAGCGAGTGTAAATTTTGAAAAAAAAAAACATATAATGTATATTTTAACAAATACTTGCAACGAAAATTGATTCGGATAAAATCCAACGAGAAGTTTTCGAGACATAGCACATTTTCAACAACCGCAAACATAACTTTGTACTTCAAACAAACACTATGAAAAACAAAGTTATATTTGCTGTCACAAAATATTGTGGTATTTTACTAAGTAGAAGTAAGTGGATTCCCTAATTCAGTTAAAAGTTGGCACGGAACCCTCAGTGCGCGAGTCCGACTCGCACTTGGCCGGTTTTTTTATAGTCATTTCCATAAAGTACCTTGGTCTCATTCGTTCTTTAGTCTATAAAACTTCACGTTAAGGTGGGAAGGAAGGAAGTAAAATTATGACACGCGGTTGAAGTTGCGGGAAAGCGCTATAGTTATTATTATGTGGGTTGAATTTTTCATGTTATTGAGAGTAGTTTTATCAAGTAGATCTGAGTTTTATAGTTTAAGCATTAAATTTAGGTTATCATCTACTTAAATGATTTCTTACATCGCGGCGCGCCGGTGCATACAGATAACTTATTAGTTATCATAATTTTATTGTCTCACAGAAAGCGTGAAAAGCAGAGTATTCACCTCGAACCTCGAGCATAAAGGTGTCTTTGTCTTGGGAGAACTTAAAGCTGTCGCTACACTCAGGATTACCTATTACCTCCCTCGCTCACGCTCGGGACCTACCTACCTACTAATAATCCTACTAATGCCCTTGCTTCGCTCGGGCCTCAAATTTACAATCCTCACGCTTCGCTCGTGAGTCAAGGTGGTGTCCGCGACGGAAGAGTTCACTTTACGCCCTGGGTGAATAATCTACCATTAACGGATTCCAACAACTTTTAGACCTGCGCTAGTCTTAACGGAATCCAACAACTTTCAGACCTGCGCCATTCTGAGTCATCGATCCCCGCACAATACAAACATTCGTGTGCATGAACATGTCTGTTTGTATTGGTCTGGGTGTTTTTTTATGTATATCATGTATGTATTTACAAACAAAAAGTATTTAAGTATTATATCCATTGTCTAGCACCCATAACACAAGCTTTGAACAGCTTACTTTGGGACCAGATGGCGATGTGTGGGAATGTCTAAAGGATATTTATTTATTTATTTATTATTCTGAGTCTGCCATCATAGAAGATAAAATAATTACACTATGAACGTACCATTTGATAAATCTTAGGCACACTAGATAGATAATTGATGAGGTGAATGTGATGTATAAATAAATAAACACAAAAGAATGTGACTATATTTAATTTGTTCTGAAGAGTTTTAATATACAGTATTGAAGTAGGTATGTCGTGTTGTAATTTATAAAACATTGTTACGTACTTATAACTATTATCTTAATATCTCAACGACTGCAAGGTGTCTTCAAAATTAGCTTGTTGTTACCAAGTAACCTTTTAAACATAGACATGTAGCTTTCTTAAAATACTGATATTTATGTACAATCATCGCCAAATTAATCTATGCACAAAATGGTGTGCAATTGCAAAGAATTTAAAAAAAAGCTGCTACTACATTTAAGTAAATCCATCAGATGAATTATGACGTGGGCTAACGTCATATTAATGACCTTTTTGTACAGTAGGGCAAGCACGAATATTTCGAGTAAAAGTATTCGTATCGTTAACGTAAAAAAATGTAAGTATGAAAATTGTGAGAGCGCCTCTATCAGACATACCAAAATTTGGCAGCACGAATGCCTGAATGCCTTTGCGTTAAGAGGGGAATCGGAGGAAATTTGACAAAATATTTTTTTTTTCGTGAAATCGTACGTTTTACAATGAGACGTAAAACGAAAACCAAAATGTAAACTAGTCCAAAAAATATAAAAAGAAAGATTAGATAAGAAAGAAATGGAGATTAGTTTGACACAGACGCATCGTAATGTATCATGCGATAAAGGTCTCCTATGATGTTTAAACTGGCTTCTATTTGACGTACCTACAGAATCGTGAGTGCCGATAGCTTGCGACTGTAGGTAATCGTCTAGTAAACTCTACGTTTACGTTACGAACGAATACTTTAAAATTCGTGCTTGGGCAACAATTTACTATTACGTTATAGTGCGGTTTTAATACTATGAATCTACAATGTACACGGATTGATAATAGCTGCATTTAAAAACTACACCTACACGTTGATTAATGGCATAGTGCGTAGCCTGAATTTAGAAAAAATCATAAAGAATCAATGGCACGAAATCATGCTGCTAGCTTTTTTTTTAGGCAGCACCTAGCACTAGTTATCTGATTTTTTATTAGATAGACCAAAATGACATTTGGAATGCCACTTTTGCGTATTTAAAAATTGACAAATTCTGTCTTAAATTATTACAAAATAATGAAATGGATTTATTTTGAATTGGTGTTGTGCAGAAGTTCATTAGCAAACAGTGCTATTACAAAAAATCTACAAAAACTAAATCCGTTATACCTACAAGAATATCGCTGCAATTAATCGCCTACAATTGAATTGTCACAACACTATTGCACTACGCTTGTATTATGAAAAATAAAAAGTGCGATTGCAGTTGTCATTCTGGTCTGTCTCATTAAAATCAGAGTATAGTATTGTAAAACGTTTAATAATAATTTGTTTCCGGCTCAAATTTCACGATGAATCGATCGTTTATTTTCTATGGGCTCGATTGTGTAATGCTATTGTACAACAGACCTTTAAAATTATTGTAACTAGCTAGACATAGTATTATTTGGTAAAAATATATTTCTGATAGTTAAAAAGACGTTTCTTTCAATAGATTTTAAAGTGAGAGATGTCGAGATAGGCACTTATATTATGGCAAACAAGTTGTTAGTAAATCACTCATCTTGCTACTCCTACAATTATATATTATGTTAAACACATTTAAGTTCATATTGTCCGTCCAATGAAAGCGCGACCTAGAATTTTCGTAAAAGTTTGACTATGGCAACATTTTTAAGATGTTTACAGTTTATAGCACTTCATGGTCTGTGATAGCAGGACAAAACAATCTTGATCATTATTATTTAATGTGTCAAAGTACGATTATAATGATATACATTTGATAACCGGGATAATATTCGAGGACTCATAATTGGACAGTGTTATGCAAAAGGGTGTCAAGTGACCAAAAATCAGGTACGGAGTTATTGGTACCACTGGATCCGCAAAAACGTACTCTAACTGGGTCCTTATTTATGAATCACTTGCGTCAAGATGGCGTGTGATATTCATTGTTTAATGTCTGATTTTTCAATGAAAATAAGTTTAATTTCACGTGGAGGTAATTTGAAACAAGGTAAATGAATTTTGTGAGTACCAACGCCAATATTATGCGTGATTTTCATTGATTTTTAATTTGTTTTCGAACAAAACTCACACGCCATATTCAAGCGAGTGATTCAAAAATAGAGCTCCTATCGCCCAAAGGTCTAACTTCGGAAAAAAAAATATCATAAGTTATTTCACAAAATAACGTATTGTGAAACAATCAATTGGATATACTGATATTTGCATAAAAGGTTTCAAGTGTTACTTGATTCTGCTTAGTGATTTATAATATATATTTTTTTCAAAAAGGTTTCAAGTCCATGTTAATCGATAGAAATACTTATGACACCCTGAAAATAATAATCTACTATCACAAGATGAATACCCAAATACGCCGATTACTTAACGAATCGCAAAATTCCAAAAAGTGTGGATACTCCAGCACGTAAGAACTATTGAAAGTTACGCTTTAAAAAAAACACTCAAATATGGAAAACTATGTTGAAACTGTTTGACCATTCTAGTACTAATTTGATTCTTTAAAGAGTTTTGCAATAAGGGTTTAAAGTACTTTAAAACCTTTTAACATTTTTTGCAACGATAGCCTATTTAAGCAAAAAGGTTTTAAGTGGTTTAATTGCATTTACTATTTGTATGCTGATTATTTACACAAATGCATAAAATATACATTGCATTCTGAAGTTATGCTAATTTCCAGGCATGTTCATCGTATAAATACGTAGTTACAGCAATTTTAAAAAGTGACGGACTTATACGAATATTCATAAACGCGTTTATTTCGGAATGACCAATATGTCACTTGACACCCTTTTGCATAACACTGTCCAATTATCATTATTAATTTAACATTATCGTTTAAGAATAAACCAAATGTTTACACTCGTTTTCTATTCCTCACATCCATGCCTGAACGAAGTATTTTAAAACCAAAGTATGATTTAGTTTTCTCCTTCTATACTTAGTTGTACCATATACAGTTTTTTTTTTATTTCCCCGCATTTTCTCAGGTCAAGATTTCGTTGGAAGGACTTTAACTATTTCATCAAAATATATATTTCAACTTTTTACACTCAACTATACAAAAAAATAAGCATATAAAAAGATTTTAAAAACTTGTCATTGGTAATAAATTATCTTGTGACTTAGTCAACATACTTAACTAGGTACTTATAATTAACTTGTGATATAAAAACAAAGACATAAAAATATTTAAGAAACAATAAGTTCAGGGAATAAGCAAGGAGATAGTGAGGTACTATACTTGGTTCTATACAGAAAGACCACTTATGACTAACTGTCTTCTTTAAGACTTAAAATTAATTTATTTTAACACTGTTTTAATTATAAAATATGGCATCTAAAGACACGTTATGGCAATTGCTCAATTTAACTCCATTTATTATGATTTTTGTAATGACACTTTACAACTTATGTAGATATTCATGACTGATCGGACCTATAATGTCCGGTGGCTAATAATTAAGTAATATAATTAATTCATTCAGGAATGATGGTATGGCAAAATCAATCCTTAACATAAGCAAAATCAGTAGAGATGCATTTTTATATTCAGTATAACAAACTTTTTACATTTCTCTTCTCACAGACACTTCGCAAATAATATGAATAGCTTTTGTGAACAGCAAGCAAATCAATCAAGCAAAGTAAAATATAGATACCATCTCAGCCCACAAACCCGACCAAATCTGTTTTGGATCGGACTACTTATACTTTGACTACTTATTCCACGTTAGAATTTTTTGCTACAAAAACATACAAAGCAGGGTCGAATCCCTTACCCTCTGATGGATCTGAAAAAAATGATGGTGCACGGATCTCTTGGATTCATATTTGTACGGTACATGCTTGAATACCGGTATCTATTCTTACTTTGTTTTTTTTTATGTATTTTGTTCACTTATATAGATAGAACCACGTTTCACAACAGTGTGTAAACCTATCACAACAGTGTGTTTGTTGAATTCAAATTTTATATTGAAGTACTGATTTTATAGCAATTAATAGAACGACTCATTTTCTCTCAAGTTGATAAAGTACATAACTATGTATCTATCAAATTAGAGTTGCATTTGAACGGGTACCATTAAACTCTTGACAAAATGGTTCAGACTAGATGACGAATCTTATGACACAGACACTGCCGTCACTTAATCAAAATCTATGTTAAATTGTCATTCTGAAAATAATCTAGCACTCATATACCTTTTGGTTTAAATTCACATTATTCACAGTTATTATAAAATTACAGAACTTATATTTTTACTTAAGTAGGTAAAGTTTAATAAAACTAAATGCGTGATAGCGTGGCAAGATTATATGTAACTATCATCATTGATTGATTATACATATAAATAGAATAGCTACCAAAAATACAGTCCTAATCGCTTTTATCTTTTGTGAAAAATTAGTAAGAAGGCAAAATAGTAGATAAGTTTAGGATACAAAGCGTTATTTATTTATTTTCAACCTGCCTGCAACACCTGCTCAGCAATGTTAGGATATATGTCATGATTGGTGAACTCAGTGACTGAATTTTGAACTCAAGATCGAATGCACGCGCGAGCACATACCAAAGAGGACCGCCCTGACAAAAATACCGGCCAAGTGCGAGTCGGTCTCGCGCACAAAAGGTTCCGTATTGACTGGGTAAAAAACGTAAATTAATAATTCAAGTGTCTACTTTTTGCCATTATTGATTTTAAAAACAGAGCAAATAATAGCTTTTATTGCATGGGACGCCCTCCCAAATATTTATTTTATTTTGGTTGAGGTATTTATTTATTGCAGTAACCTTAACAGAAATATATTATGTCTCTAAATTTCAACTGTCTAGCAAAAGCGATTCTTCAGATACAGCTTGGTGTCAGACCGACGGATGGACGCACAGACAACGAAGTCCTAGGACTTTGCTGTCCGTCCGCCCCAAGAGGGTAAAAATGGGACTCCATTACTAATGATAGATCCCGTATTTACGTACGGAAACCTAAAAAAGTATAAAAATATTTGTAAATACTTCGTGATTTAGCTGTATGACTTAATATTTCATTGCCTTTTTGTTTGTGCAAAACAATAATTGTCATTGTTTAGTAATTAAAAATATAATAAAAGAATTTATTTAGATAATTAAATAATTACATTAAGGTTATGCGGGAATGATTTGTGTTTGTACTTAATTATTTACTGTGAGAAAATGTTTTTATAGATGGAAATGTTACTTAACCTCATCTTGACCAACACATCCAGAAAAAAAGGCGGGCAGATAGTTTCAGATCAAAATAAGATTTAACTTCTTATTTAACTGAATCGTAATTAAACTGAAGTAACTCTAGCAAGCTATAATACAGGGCGTTGCGTTCAAGAGAAAATAACTTAGAAATAATTGGTTAATATTTTATACTGCCTCGCAGGTGTTGTGAAAAGCAGAGTAATCATCTCGGGAATAAAAGTTTCGTCGTCTTAGGCTAGTTTGAATCCCTCGCTCGCTTCACCCGGGAGTCATAATTATAATCCTTTCGGTTCGCTAGTGATTCAAAATGGCGCTCGTGACGTAAACACTACTTTATTCTCTTAGTTAATAAATAGTGTTATTATCGTGATAAGTTAAAGTTATTTTTTGCTTTGAAGAAGAAGTTATGTATAAATAATTATCTGTCATGCTTTAACATTAATAAGTTATAATTAAAATACATAGAGTTTTGCACCTGCTCGTAAGCTATCAATATTAGCAAAAAAAAAAAGAAAATCTATCAATGATTTTTGATCTACATTAGATATGATGGTAGATAATAATTGGCAATGTTGTCAGTAAAAATATGACATGACGGTAGATTTTGAGTTGCAGTTGACAGTTCACACTGATATTACTGCAACCGTTAAGTATAGCGACTCCAAAATCAGTATTTTCAGTATTAGTCCCAGTGGACCAGTTTAAAGACGAGTAAATTAAGTTTTATCCAGATGAAACTATTAATGATACACTAACGACGTTGATCGAATTACATCGAAATGGAGCTCTTATAGCGATATGTTAACATTATGGTAGTTTATTATACAAAGGCATGTATACAGACTTGTCACAAGGCACTGTGTTACATGTTTTCTCTGGACGGAGGCAATAAGGATCATTCAAATATTCATTTCTACATTGCCTAAAGTAATTAATAATAGGTAGTATCTACTAATTACACGTCTATGTTTGTACGTATAGGTAATATAAATACTTAAGGCACCTAACGAAACGTGAGGGAATATAAGGCGAAAGCTTGTTAGTGATATTTTGTAGGTAATATTTTGAAATAAGAAAAAACTGTATTAAATCGAGACTAGAAAGTGTGTTCAAAGCATACCTCAGATATAACGACTTAGAATTGATACTTCCTTAGATCAATAGTCTTATGAAGAGTTATACTACTCAGTCATGCATTCAGACAACGTGATCATTTGGCAGGCGACATTCTGTCTGATTTTGTTATAAGTAAGTATGCAAGCAATAAGCCATTACATCCGAGAATGCGCCGTGTCTACATTATTTTATGTACTAACACCTAGAGACTAACTGTATTCATCAATAATAATATAAAGATAACTATAATATCTTGGATATTCCTTGCTCTCTTAAAAATAACTTACAATAAATTAACTAATCATATCTAATGAATACTTATAGAGCTTATGTAACGGTGTCCTCAGGTGGTCGGTGAGCAATTTATTTAAAGAATAATTATTATTCGATTACCTTATCAAAAGGAGACAATTTGTTTTTGAAGTAAAACAACAGATTTGTTATCCGAGGTCAAGGCGAATCTGCGCAGACGCATCGAATGGTAAACAAGGGCTCGTTGACAGCTTATGAATTTAAAATACGACTTTAACGCGTAAATCCAAAGTATGTAGGACACTGACACGCGTATTTTTGTTTTATGCGGTGCATTCGTTCCATAAATTTGAATCCCGATTTGATCGCTTGGAATACGTTAGAAGTATCATAGGCCATTAAACACTCGCACGCAACGAAATTCGCTGTCAGAATATTTTAGAGAATTATTCCAAGTTGACATTGACCCAGAGTTTTGAGGGCTAAATATACGTGTGCAGAACACACTATTGCACTTAGGTGCATTGTAAAGCAATCTCCTAATGTAACAATACCTATTCATTAATAAGGGACTGTACGTTTTATGGTTAACTGACTCCGTGATAGGCTGCTTTCAATTTACGAGTAAAACATGGCATTCTTGTAGACATGAGTTAACTTACTCAAAGCTCACGATTTAAATGGGTAAACAATTTCATCATAAAAGTGCATGACAATACTGAAATCGTTCTACTGAGAATCAGCACTGGGAAGATGTTATACCTACACATTTCTGCGTAGAGCATCATGAGGTTTGCTTAGATAGTAGCGGCGCTTACAAGTTTACGTTTGGAAATGTACAGAAGAATACATCAGCTGTTGTTGAGGGGAGGGGAGGGAACGGGTCTGCTACAGGACTCCGTAGAACGAGTCCATCAGACTCGCGTCCAGGTCGCACTCCAGGAAGATGCTTTCACTGCATTCCTCCTGAAACAGATACCGTTAATTCTGTATTAAACATGGACCTAGCTAGAGCATAGTATATTCTACTTGGGATCTCACATTAACTTCCTTTCTAATAATACTACGCGAGTCTCTTCTAGGAGATAGAGACAATAATGCGATGAGCAAATAACTTCTGACTAAAAGGATACTAGCCCGTAATAGTTGAAAAGCCCCAGAGGGTTTTTTTTCTCTAAATTCTGCGCCAGCCTAACATATGGGAGATAGCTTCCGCACTGTTAAGCGTGCCCTTAAAAACGCCTCTTTTTTGAGAGCTTGTGCTTGGTGGAATATTTTCATAGTATCTGGAGATCCAAACCTACGAAAAAGCTGAAAGATCAGTTAAAAAACACGACGACCTTTTCAACTGGCTGTGAGGCATCCATATATACAGTATGTTTTAGATCGGATTTCCGATACTTCGGTAGATTTTATAGGCAAAGGAGGGTCGCATCTTCCTGAGTAAGAGGCATGTTAAAAAATCAATTTAAAAACTTCCGTATCCCATTCTAGCTTGTTTAATTTTCTTTGTCTGTACCCCACCCACACAAATGACACAAAGCTAATAAAGTTTGCTTTCGTTTGATACCTTAATTAATCAGACGTACCGAAAAATACAAACAAAAACATAAAATATTGTTTAATTATCGCGCATATGCTAAGTTATAGAGCTTTATCTAAGCAGCTAAGTCATATAGCAAGCACATATCATTAATTTTCTCTTAAATATAAAGAGGTAAGCATACTAACCTGAGTGGAGTGAGACTCGGGCGGCTGCTCTCCGCCCCTCCTCGCGTGTCATTTGGACGCCTTAGGAAGGTGCCGCTTCATATGCAGGGCGAGGTGATCAGACCGCGCGAATGACCGCTCGCAGACCGCACACTTGAACGGCTTGGCGCCTGTGTGCTTGCGGTAATGCCGCGTCAGCTCGTCCGACCGCGCGAACCGCCACTCGCACTCTGGCCACTGGCAAGTATACGGTTTCTCGCCTGGAAAAAACGTGTTTCTATATGGTGTGCCGTTTGATATCTGTTCATAAGTATCCAGTGCATGGTCACTTAAATATTTAACCCGCGATGATTATGAAAACTGTTTTCTTTTCATAATCGAGATTGTTTGATAAAATTCGATGCAAAGATTCATATTTTTTCCATTGTACCAGGCACAAAATTTTCAAGCTTATTCTGAATAGCTTTAGATAGGGGTTTAAAAAAAAAACGATTTTAATTTCATCAGATTTGTACAATTTATTAGAAAATCTCATTTTTGCAATGATAATTTGCGGATTCGGTCATCAATCACAGTTTACCTTGAGTGATTCAAATAAATTTACATTTTCTGACAGCCAGTTTTTCTGGCAATGGTTTATTTGTCTAAGGAGCGATCTTAAAGTTTACGCCGATGCGAGAATTGCGCGATCGTGCACTATGCACTTTGCGGCCTGTCCTAGGCCTTGTGCGGTGCATTGCCACCTCTCACCAGCATTTAGCACATCAGACTATACATTTCCGTTGGAAATTCACCCTTATGACAACTGTCTGTGATACCGTAGTGCTTAGCTTCAGGTGATGTTGACCGTACTATACTTGTAGCGATTATTGTTCGACTCCGCCCGGGTTAGTACGAGTATTATAGGTTAGTGTAGTAATTTAGGTACTTGTATTTTAGCTGCGTACTTAGTACACCTTTTGGTTGTGTTTTAATCAATAATCAATAAATTTCATAATAATGATAATCACAATCATAATTTTACTATCACTGTTAATACTGTGTACAAAAGGTGGTAGCAATAATTTATTAGTAACAACAGTTTTGGTTACAAGTAATCGAAGAACGAAGCTATTAATTAGGAATTAAATAAGAATTAAAGAATATCACATTATTTAATCGCTCAGCTTCATTTCTGTTCAGACACAACAATGAAAAAAACAGAGGCTTATTTCACAGGGATGTAACCACAAATAATAAAATATCGTCTCTATCAAAATGAAACATAGATTGATACCAATTTATGCAAACAGATTTTCGCTAGTGCCTTTCGTATTATTTGTAATTTTATTTTACCAAATTCGCTGTTGCCATGCACACGGATAGAATAAGTCCTTATTAGGAAACATAGTGATCATTACCTGTGTGTATTCTCTGGTGGGCCTTCAGGTGCGAACTCTTTGTGTAGACTTTCGTGCAACCTGCGAATACATTTGATTTGAATTAAACATTAGTAGGAATGTGTTTACCAAGAATAATAAATTCAAGTGTCATAAACAGGGTCGTTCTTATAAAAAAAATACCAACACTGAAAACAAAACGCAATTCGGGGTTATGTAAGTACCTTTTTTCCAGCGTGCAGTGTTAACGACGCGACTTGTGTAAAAGAAGTGTACGTAAACAAAACTGTGTTATTGTTGCCACCAGTCATGTTATTATCGCTGCTTTATTTATAGCATTTATTGAGTTCGATATTTATTTATGGATATTTTAGCTACAAAGTGCGTGCGAAATTGTATACTACATACATAATAAGTATTACCAAGAAACGAGTCAGTCCTGCGCAACATAGACAAATTTTACGCTTTTCAAAAAGTACCTAATACTGCGCTTCTTAATGATTGTAGGTACTGCTGCGAAATTTCTGGTCTCTTAAGGATACGTCATTACACGTGACAACGTGGCGGCAGAAAAATCTTATTTTATTTTTATGAATATAAATTCGGCTCCGCACCGACCGGATCGAACCACCTAATGCGGCCTGCGATACTAGTGACGCTGTTATACGTATTCCGGCTTCATTTCTCTACAAAGGGCGAGGAGATTGTAGAGTACATTCGATTTAAGACCAAATACACACTGAGGGTCGAATGGTTGGAGTCTCGTCATAATACGAATTTCGATTCGTTTGTGGTGAGGGTTCCGACCGAACAGCTGTCGACCTTCATGAAAGTAGAGTTTTGGCCGAAGAGTGTTTTGTTTCGTCGGTTTCGCGGACGGTTACCGGACACCAAGATGCGCAACACTACGCCAGCAGAATAGTGTTTCATTTGTTTTTATTTTTTAAATATTATTATATGTATATTATGCATGTTAGTCTTTACGGTATCTATTGTATGGGCCTTTGTTGCCTGTAATAAATGAATAAATAAATGAAATGATAAGTTATGACACTGTGAGTGTTAAAAACATTCTAAACCATCTGTTATGTTCCGTGTCGATAGCAATAATTCACTACGTTTGAGCAGCCCCTTAAGTTATAAAAGTTGCGATGCGACTAAAGTTGTGTTTGATCAAAACCTTATGCACTACTTCATGTCAGTCACCAACTCACCGATGAAATCACAGTGGTGCACCCTCCTCTTCTCCAACTCGGGGTTGTTCCGTCGATTGTACTTGACGGAGTGGGGGGAGGCCAGCCGCGCGTGCGGCATCGTGTGCGTCAACTGCGGCGCCGGCGCAGGCATCTGGAGAGGCGGGGGTATAGCCTGCTGGAGGAAAGTGGGGAAAATACGTTGAGGTTCGTTTCGCCTTTTACAAATTAACAATAACTAAGGATATCAATCTGACGTGGAACGTTTTAATGGACAGATGACGCTGACAAGAAATTATAAGATCTCATTGTTAAACAGTTCTTACCGACATGAAAAAGGATGTTTTTGTATGTTTGTCAAATTAAATGAATCTTGAATCTTGAATCAGGATTTCTCACGAGAAGACATGAGTAGTATGATGTTTCTTTTTATAAGGTTAATCAGATGTAGTTCAATTTAGGGTACAGTGTAAGTTTCATTAAAACCGGCCCAGTTGTTTTTGAGATATGAGTAATAAATAAAAATCTATACTAATAATATAAAACTGAAGAGTTTGTTTGTTTGAACGTGCTAATCAGTGGATCTACTGGACCGTTTTGAAAAAAAAATGTGATGGATAGAGCAAACGCATAACGCGCGGGGCCGATAGACCGTTTCGATTGTTAAGCTTTTAAAAACCAACATTGGCCTTTGTCCAGGTCCCCATCAAAACAAAGATAGTGTTTAAGGATTTTATTCAAACAAAAGCATTCAGATTCGAAGTGAGTAAATTACTAACCGTCTCATAAACAATAAGTATTTACCTACATAATGCTTACGTTTAGGATCTCACAGTTTGTTAATTAATAAGACGAGAGATAACCTTGGCAGGCGACATCAACCACTTGGATTTTCACTGTTACAACTGGCCACCGTAGCCTAATTTCCTATGAAAAATCCTTTGGAGATTGTAGCATAATTGAAGGTTACCGTTTAGAAATAACGAACCTGGGCATGATGATGAGGATGTGGCTGCGGGTGCTGGGTGACGTGCGGCGCCCTCAGCAGCGGCGGCGGGTGGTAAGGCGGGGGCGGCGTCCGGCGCGGCCCGCCCTGCAACCAACGTGGCATTCACGCAAACGCGCCGCGACCATGCGCAAGAGCATGTGCTACATTGTCACGTTACATTACAACCAACGCGGGGTAACGACACGTTGCGACTGTATGCAGCATTGTAACGTGAGGGTAACATAGCTGCATTTAGTAAGGATAGAGTGAGTCTTTGTTTCTGTTTAGGATAGTATGTTTATATAGTTTTAATTACCTATAGATTCCGTGAAGCATAGGGCCCTAGAGCGAGAGATACAGAGATAAGGTGAATCATAAAAGTAATCACCAATTTTTATCGTTAAATAGTTATGATGTATGTTATGGTTTGGCGATCGAAAGTTATTTTAAGATTTAGCATTATGTCCTTTGTTTATCATCAGTCAATTCTAATATCATGGCAGTAAATATCAAGGTAGTAAATATCTGGTATAAGCTTATTCCTAAGCTTATACCAGATATTTACTACCTGAGACGATTTACAAAACATTTATTCAGGACCTACTCACGCACTCTTCAGCCCGTGCCACTTATTATCATAACAATAAATCACATGCAACCTTATGTCCTTCTGAATTCAGCAATCAAACACAAAAAAATCGCATTGCAGAAGATGGTACCATCCGTCGCAAGCTTTCGCACAGCATTTGAAATTGTAGCATAATCGAGATCGATGCAAATATTTCTATGCGAGACTACGAAATTCACTATCCAGATGCTTAATAAGTTTAAGGCGGAAAGTGAAAGGCGTAGTCACGCAACGACGGGTATTTGCACGACTGTGTACCTGCATCGTGTTTCCCGGGCTGCCCTGGTCGGAGCCGGGGGGCGTCAAGGGGGACATGTAGCCCAGTCTCGAGGGGGGGTACTTGGCGAAGGAGGGCGTCGGCTGTGGCTGGTGATGTGGCGGCTGTGGCTGCGCGTACGTCGGCGGCGCGCAGAGTCTTTCCGTCTTGATCTCCAGAGGGCTGAGTAGCGGAGTGGCACACTCCTCCAGTAGCTGGTCGTCCGCCTCGAGCTTGACGTGTGTCGCGCCGAGAGGAGCGAGCATATTCGCATTCTCAGGGTCGATGTTCCTGATGGAGGAGGCGATGTCCTCCCAGAGCGCCGGCCGGAGGAACGCATCGTCGCGGGAAGAGGGGCCGCCATCGAACAGGTCCATGTGGGAGGGCGCGAGTGAGGCGCCCTCCTGCTTGCAGAGCAGCGACTCTAGCTCAGATGTCTGAAACAACACAACACCGACATCAGATACTACGCCTAGAACATCTACATAACTAACGAGTAGATACATGGTGCGTATTGCAATGTGACTTGGACAGCATGTTCGTATTGCGATTTCATAAAATCTACTTAGCAGATTAGCGTGGGACAGCACTACACGAGTGAGTGAAATAGAAATACTTTTAATGTTTCATAAGTTGCATCGCAATGCCAATTCGGCGCCTTACCTAGTTGAGTGCAAATTGAACTGCCTGGAACCTAAACGGATTAAATCAAGTTCGCAATACTCCCCCTCGAGCTTTATTTTTGTATCACTAAGCAGTATTTCGAGTGATTTTCATTCGAAAATTAATGAAAAGTCAACGAAACCTTTCGTTGACTTTTCATTAATTATAGCGTTAAATAGAGACGTAATATGTAGCTTGCAAAATTGTGTCATCTTTCTTTCAATTGCTTTCGTGTAATACTCTGTTTTTTTTCGGTTATTATCTCACACGGTGTGAAAAACTTTAGATTTTTAATTAGATAGAATGACAGCTTTATATTACAATTTTTATTTTAAATGTTGCAAGCGTCGTAACAGTAGGGTTGTGACAATTGTACGCAATTAGTTCAACTTGTGATAAATGTAAATTCATTGTGCATGTTTTTTTTGTACTAATGATAATACAAAAAAATCATGAAAAACGTTACCCAAAGCTATAAAAAAAGTAATAAGAGTTTTTGTAAGCAAAAAATCTCTATTTACTTTGCTTGCAATAACAATATTCTTTTATGACTACCAGTTTTTAATTTTACTATTTTCTATAAATATATTATAGAAAAAACGATGATATTTTAGGAAATCATGATTTTTAAACAGCTTTAATTCTTGTAGTTTTTTAGGGATACTGTAATAATAATTCATGCTATTAAACTTCTGCGCCACATAAATTCAAACTACAACTATTTAAATTTTATAATCGATAAAAACAACGATTGCATACAAATTGAAGATTATACTATTTTTTAATTACTAAAAAGTGTCTGCTCACCAAATGATGATTTAACAGATTTTCATTCGAAAATCAAATTTATATCAAAGAATATCACACGCCATTCTGGCGCGAGTGAATATAAAATGGAGTCGCGTGTATTTTACGCACATTACAATTAATGGTGCAAAGCATGCGGTCATATCTAGGACAGATAAGTATTTATTGCGGTAAACGGTCTGAGAGAAGTTTTAATAAATCATATTTTAATTTATCTGGCCACCGTTTATGGGTTGAAAATTGCTGGGTATAAATAAGTGTTGGGTTTTAGTGTCCATAAAGTCTAGCCGCTAATTTTCTATCGCTATAATATGACCCAAAGGGGACAAAGGTTGGACACAGTATCGCTTATAATGATGTAATTAAGTAAGATACTATATCTGCTACTCTGGTATATGATGTCAAAGCTAACTTTTGATTGCATGGCGAGAATAAATTTTATTTAAGATTTCTATGTCACCCAGTACAAATTGTCCATTCAGAAGTCCCGACAAAAAATCAGTCCGGCAATCTGGGACTGGTATTTAAAGCTCGTGATTGATTAGCTTCCACTCGTGAGTGGAATACAGGAGATGCCATTAATCATGGCGAAGCGAGATGAAGTTGACGATACAGTGTCACTTCCAATAATTCCCCGCGCGCTGCACTCGTCCCGGCGGATTTGCATACAATGGCCGCGGCCCACGCGGCAGGTGACGAGCCGAGGCTTTCTTACTCGCTACATAATCCATTTAATATTATTGTAAGCCTAAAACTAGTTCAGATAGGGTCAAATAATAATGTGCGCTCCACAGGGAAGCGCACGAAACATCCACATGCCTACGCGCGGATTGGACGCGACAACGTCAAGTGTTCAGGAGCTCTATTTTTGAATCACTCGCTTCAAGATAGCGAGTGATTTTCGTTCGAAGATGAATTAAAATTCATAGAAAAAAACTCGTAGTCGAACGAAAATCACTCGCCATTTCGAAGCGAGTGATTCAAAAATAGGGCCCCAGAGCCTTTATTTTTGAATCACTGGCGTGGCAATCACATATGGCGTGTGATTTGCGTTCGAAAACGAACAAAAATCAACGAAAATACCGTGAATAAAGACGTCAGTAAATAAATAAATATTTCTTCACAAAAAGATTGACATAATGTGTACAGTTAGGTTATGGAATGGTGTTACAGATAAACTTTTGTGAAGACTGGTGCTTGCTTTGGATTGAGACAATCTGTAATACCAGACTCGAGGTTTCCACCTCCTAAATTCAAAATATCCTTTATAATATAACAGTAGTACATTTTTATGTATTGTATCTAAACTAGTATGTACAGTAAAGTTTTTTAAGAGAATATAGAAACAACGATAAGTATTTTAAGTATAGGCAGATACATAAACAAAAAAAATGCAATTAAATTTACATGTTATTTAGGTAAACTTATCATAATACTAAGACATTGTAAATTCGCTGGGGGTAAGCGTGTGTGTCAGTGAGTGCAGCGAGCTAAAGCAGGTACTTACAAAATTTTGATATATTTTTTCAAATCCCTTCTGAATGGATTTTCAACTAGTTTTCATTCTGGAGTGTAATCAATGAATGTCATACGCCATCTTATCGCGAGTATTTCAAAAATAGGGCCTTAGTAGTTCGGTACGCTGCGGTCGCGAGCCTAGCGGTTTGCCTGCACGTGATGAAGTACCCTGATTGACATTTGTAAAAGCAGACTCGCTAGCAACACCCGGCTTACAACTTTGCATGCTCATTTATAACATTCTTATTTATTTCCTTGGAGAATGCTTCGTGTTAGTTATAAAATTCCGACGACGCAAAAATCTGAAACTTGCTGCTGTAACAAATCAAATGTTTTATCCGTTTTGTAATGTCATTGTATAAAGATAGTCATAAAACTGATGAAACTACGAACCACAGAAAAATGAGTTCTCGAATGAAAAGTTGAACGTCGTACTTTGATTAAAGTAGGTCTCATAGCCCAATTTCCATATAATCAATTATTATTATATCGTTTGGTATTACAAATTATCTAGCGGAATTCCAAAGTACCTATGCATTTGGTTTAACTGAGTCTCTTCCGCGATAAGAAATATGTAAATAAGAACACTTATCGATAAGCTTGAGTTATTTTATCTTTATTTACCTACATTGGTATTGTTAGCTCATAATGGAAAGGGGAGGGGCTTTTCTTTATGTTTTCATTTACACACAGAGCGGATACGTCGAAATTGGTATCGAATGATAATGACTGAAAGTACCTATACCTACTATTATTTATTATCGGCAAGTCCCATATAAATAAATAAAATAAATAAATATCCTTTGGACATTCCCACACATCGCCATCTAGTCCCAAAGTAAGCTACTCAAAGCTTGTGTTATGGGTGCCAGACAACGGATATAATACTTAAATACTTTTTTTTTGTAAATACATACATGATATACATAGAAAACACCCAGGCCAATACAAACAGACATGTTCATGCACACAAATGTTTGTATTGTGCGGGGATCGAACCCGCACCCGCTGCGTAGTAGGCGATTTCTCGACCACTACACCAGACGGGTCGTCAAATTACAAGTATGTTTTATAATTAAATTGAAAGTGGTAATAATCATTGCGACCGATAGATATATAGGTCCTTGCCACTTATAGCAACGTCACTACTAAGCAAGATTGCCGGCAGAAACGATACTTGATAGTTTGCGTGTCAGGTAGGAGTTCAAAGAGATTGTCTATGGTTGCCGTCCGCGCCGCACGCCGGCTGAAACCTCGGAATAGAGTATAGAGCAGCGTTTGTTAAACTTTTACCGAATAAGTATTGTACCCCCGGGGTCTATTGACAGTTTACATACAATTAGCGGACCCGTCGAAATTTGTATCCCCAGTGCTCATTGTGACATCTCGTCCCATCCCTGTAAATTCCGATATTTTTATGCCAAAGGCGACTCCAATAAATTAAAAATAATTTAAATCTGTCTAACCTCTCTCGAGTTAAACTACCACGACTTTCCTCTTTAGGTATATACGGTTAGCTGTATATACTGGGGTATACAATCAAATCCTGGCTTAAGCAGGGATCCAATCACGTAATGGACTTGTGGAGCACAGGTTAAGAACCGCTGGAATAGAGCATAGACAGAGTATTGGTGTCGCAACCAAGCTGGACCGCGCAAATTCCTTCCATGACCTTTGCGGATCGAACGATTGCGCAGTGGCTCCTCCACGCGGCTAGACGAGCTTGGGCAACCGCCCCACAGATTATGCCGTGTTACAGATCGACCAGCGTAATATTCTGCTAAACAATTACTTACTATACATGCCCCTTTGCCACGAACTCTTAGTTATTTAAAAGCTTGTTTCCACGAATAAAATTGTAAAGGAGATGGACTTTATGACAAACACATTATCTCCCAGTCTTATCTGTTGATTGATGCGAAATGATTGTAATGGGCTTTGGAATCTATCCTAGTTAAAATTCCTTGATTTTAACGCGCTTTTTAGCACACAAAAAAAATCTCATAAATAGGACAGTTTAAGCAGCAGCAAAAGCGGGATAGTCAGAGCTGAGGCCGAAGTCTGAATTATTGAAATTTCGCATTTTCAAGCACGGTAACAAAATTTTTGTCTAAGAATGTTTCGAGCGACACCTGGTAATTCTACAGTGATACTTTGTCGAGTCTGCCGTACTTGCAGGGAGTTGTGTACCCTTTAATTTTTTAAAGGCAACACATAATAAACAGAAAACCCACTATCCATCGGTCTAAAGTAAAATCAACTAAACGGTGTTTCTAGGTTTACGACGCTTTTGATAGGTGATAAAAAAGCCAAATTGACATCTCTATAGAGAGTCTGCATATTATAATGTTGAGACAACGAAAATATTTTCTCCTTGCCATGACTCACCGTCGCCAGTTGAGCTTTTAAGATTTGTTTTAAGCAAAGTTCAATGAACTATGATAGAAAATTTCACTTGTTTTCGCTGTTTTTAGCCCATTAGTACTTTTTTACTCTAATATATTTATATTTACGCAAAGAAGATAGTTCCTATATGCCATCTTTGATTTAACTGCAAGAAATTACAAAAAACTCTATACAATAAAACGATACAGCTATATTTAACGTTAAATGGTGAAATAGAGTCTTGAAAGTTACTTGATCAGTGTTTGTATTGGTCTGGGTGTTTTCTATGTATATCATGTATGTATTTACAAACAAAAAGTATTTAAGTATTATATCCGTCGTCTGGCACCCATAACAAAAGCTTTGAGTAGCTTACTTTGGGACTAGACGGCGATGTGTGGGAATGTCCAAAGGATATTTATTATTATTATTTATTTCTTAAAAATCCCTCTTAAAATAACGGCACGTTCTTTACCTGAAATCAGCACGTATTTTAACAAAATGGAGGTAGGTAGTGCAATATTCTTTGGCGCGGGCGAGTCTCAGTGTTTTATTCGCTTCAGTCTAGCTCATTTACGAAGGCTGCTAAATCAGCCGGTCCGCTGAGCCCAACAGACAGCAATTGTGAAATGGTCGAACCTCTGGCACAGGTTTGTGAAGAAAGACGCACTTACGTGAGATATAATCTCTGATCTATATTGTTGCGCTGTTGCCTGTTGTTATTTCATCTGGCTCGATGAAATCTGTGCGCGAGGTCAATCAATTATTTCGTTTGAGATAGAACTGGCTATCACCTGCTAACATGAGTACTTTGGTACCCATCTAATAGTATTTAGTGTAAATAAATTATTGTGATCGGTGCAATGAATTTCATTAGATTTAATCCTGTCAGAAAGTTCAGCGGGCGAAGTCTGATGCATCAGTTTTGACATTTCGCGTCGTCAATTTCAATTTTATGATTTTCTAATTCATCAAATATCATTTTAACTTACGTAGCTATATCTTTAATAAATCTTAAAAAAAATTTGTAGTTTTTTAAGCATCATTCAAAAATTCTTCTCAATCAATAAATTCACGAAAACACCAATTTTGTCTCAGCGTTTTTCGAGCGCCACCTGGTGGTTTTACACGGAACTATGTCGAGACTTCCGGCACAGGGTAAAGATGAAAAAATATAATAATAATGCCTAATAACTAGAGTTTGAAAGTTCGTCGATCTGTCCATCAATCATGATTTATTTATTTTTTACAATTTTTGAAGGTTCATTAAAAATCCATTGCTACCTGGTGGATTTACAGGGAATTGTAGAGACTTCCGTGCTTTCGTAACCGAATGACTCTGAATACGGGGGCTGATCTTCAACAAAAATATATAGGAAGTATTATGGCTTTTTATTAAATACAATTTCGTTGTTCTACTTAAATTTACTGATATTAAGTACAATCAAAATACGTTAACACAAGCAAGATATTGTGGGTACGATTTCATGTCATTTCAGTGAATTACATGACTAAGACCCTGCGACACTGGTACTTTTAGCTGCAATGCAGTCGCGATGCAGCATCGCTGCAATCAAAACTTATAACCTTTATATACACTTGCGCTATCTTTAGCATCAATACAGTCACGCGTTATCGATGCAGTCTCGATGCAGAAGCTTGACGTTGGCAAATGTATTTGTATATTAGCGACTGCATCGATACTAACGCGCGTTGGCATCGATGCAGTTGTGCTTCTGCTTCAATACTAACGCGCAACAGCATCGATGCAAAAATCTGTACATTGCATGAGACGCGCTGCTGTCGCATGTATCCAATACACGCGTCTGCATCGATGCTAAAGTCGCAGTGTGTAAGGGGTCTAATGATCAGCAATTATGCAAACAAAGCCGAGCCGTAATGACAATACGTTGAATGGTGCTGATACAAAATTGAGGCACATAATGTAAAAACACACGTAATCTGATTGGTTGGTTTTAGATAAAGGCTGACGTAACGCGCCGCGACGCCCGCCCAGCCACCCGAGCGCAGCCATAGACTAATTTGAGCTGATTCAATTGAAGGCAATATCTGTTTAGTTGCATGTAGAATAATGGATATTCAAGAATGGATAAAATCCTAATTCAGTCGAGATGAAAATATAAAAATAACAACCCTTTTAGTTTCATTAATCAGTATTTTTTCTTAGGTAGATAAATAACTAAAATAAAATGATTTTATTTGCATACAAATGTGTATGTGTCCATTACATATTTATAAATGAAATCATCCTATTAAGTAATTTTAGGAATGCTTGTGTTAAGGTTTGTTTCGCTCAAAGCCCTTGCAACAGTAAGAAATAGGTATGCTAATTGAAAATTAATTGCATGACAAAAATTAAAGTAATATCTTAAATTGACGAAATATTCAAAGTTTTGATAGTAGTGTGTGTATGTATGTATGTAATTGTGTTTTACTGTTTGTGTTATGCATGTGTGTATACTATGTATGTGTTGTGAGTGCGTATGTACCTTAGATTAGAAAGATTATTATTATCTATTCGATCGCCCGACGAAATTAATGGAATCTAAATACTTCGGTTATAGTTTGCCTAAATTCGGCCGGTGCAACCGAACCATGTTTAATCTAGCAAGGTACAAGGCACTCAGATGAGTCCCACTAATTTAAGCCCCACGTGCAAAGCATGCGCGCGCGCATCGCAGACGAAGAATGAGCGGTGGGCGTGCGGCGAAATATGGAAATGGAGCACGCGCCGACACGTTATACAAACAATGCCCTAACGGGATGGGACGGTAATTTTAATTCTTTTCATACGATAATGTATTATTGAAAAGGTCGCGTCTACAGGGAGGTTGGTTAAGGCACAGCACTGCGGTGGAAAGAAGGAATGACGCAGTTTCGTATATAGGTACGCACAGTGGCGGCTGGTGGGTTAATCGAACTGGTAGTGCACTTTAAGAAAATCGAAACAAAAATTAAAAACAGTTACGGTAATATAAATAAACAATAATTAATACGTAACGTATACAGTGAAACTATACTGGTAGTCTTATAACGAGATGTCAATCATGGCTGCCGTCGTCGCGTCGTCTCGCGCCCAGCCGGCCGGCCACTTCGTCAAACATCGGGTGCTCTCGGCAATCCTCGGTTCGCCCGTGCGGCGCTCGAGAACCCACTCATTACTCGGTACATTTCTATGGACTATCTTTTGTTTCACGCGTCAGGCGTATTAACTCGTATCTCCTACAAGTTATATTAGCAGTCCTCGTGCACTCGCCGAAGCGCACGAGAATTTGTCTTTACAGGAAAATAAGTCTTAATAGTTTAGTAAAGCGCTCAAACTGTTCTACCATAATAGGAGATTTAATCTTTTATACGTTTTGTATGTTTAAAAATAACTATAAAAATTGTAATTTAAAAATAAAGATGAAGTTTTTAATATTTTGTAATTTTTAAATCTTTTGTATTGGTGGTTCAGCGCACGAGCGCACTTAAGGTACAGCCGCCACTGGGTACGCATGATATGTTCCGAAGATGAGAGGTCTGATTAAAGTATGTTTTCATAGAAAAAAGCAAGGGTTTCGCAAACCATCAAAAAGAGATCATGTATATGAGCCTAGGACTTGGGCTATGTGATTGTTTTTGATCAACCATTGACTAATACAATGTATCAATAATACGTATTTACCCTTTGCATAGCTGAAGTTTCCTGTACCTAAACTTCAGCAAAAATGGAATCGTTGGACACGATAAGTTTAGGCAGAACACAGACTTACTAAAGCTTAAGGTCTAAACTTTGACACATAAAACAAGTTACAAAATAATATTTCCGCAACTTGATATTATTAATGTAATAAAAGGCTTTCAAAAGGCTCCTCTAAAGCTCCCCCTTAAAACCTAATTACCACACAGTCCCAACGGCAAAGAATACTTGAACCAATATTTGTATTTTACTGCTGACACTATTTGACCTTTTTAATGTAATGTGTTCAGTTGCTATTAATTCGAGTTCAAATCTTGTAGTAAAACGTTCGTAAAAAATTACAACATCCCGAGTACCTACCTACTTACCCAAGCTAATTTACAATTCAGACAGAAGTAATTGCCGAAAAAATAGTGACCTATATTGTTTTATATTGTTATTGTATGTATGTTTGTCTTTAAGGTATATATTTCTTTCTGGTTTCAAGTCGTCGTCACTCCGAGGTCCCGGGTTCGATTCCCGGTCGGGTCAATACGGAAATAAAAAAAATCTATATCGTCTCGGGTCTGGGTGTTGTGGTACCACCGTTATGTCTGATTTCCATAACACAAGTGCAATAAGCTACTTACTTTGGGATCAGAGCAAAGTATGTGATTGGTGTCCAATATTTATTTTATTTTATTTTAATTACTATTTTCGTAGTAATCTATTCGATGCTTTGTTTAAAGCCACTCTTGGACAGACTTCTTCTTTATATTATGATCTTTGAACAAGCATGCGAGTGTAACGAATACTTACCCGATGGTTAAAACACTTTAAGGATTCTTATCGTACACATTCATCTGAATGAAACGTCTGCCGTTGCGGATGCTTCACAGCCTCCGTGCTCACAGGCAAACTAAGACCCGATTGCGTGATCGATAGTAATGTTAAAGTGTCGTTAAGTAGCAATGGTTGAATATTTACGATTGTGATGTGTATTGAAGAAAAATAATCCGTAATCCAAACCAGGACAATATGTTGTGTTAATCATAATCATCACTAGAAAATGAAAAAAAATCGTAATGGAAAGTTCTCTTGTAGGTTTACTATGTAGTTCACTACCTAAGTAATAGCTCATACTCAACACGCCGTGGTTTACATAATCTTGGGTTTGAAACCCATTAAACATAATTGGACTAGACAAACGAAATTCAACGAAATTCAAAAGACAAACATTTATTTTACCAACACAACACCACCCAAAAAAATGTTTCAGTAGCACGTATTAAAACTTACGAGTACAATAAATAATAGCAATAACATTTTTATAGTCACACACACTAGAGCGCCGAGACGCTGGGCGGGCGGCGAGGGCGGGCGGCCGGATCGATAGAGGCCGCCCACAGAAGAGGGGATGCCCTCTCTTATAATGTAAAACTTTTATGCACGGCCGGGCCACTACTTATATGGTAAAGTAACACAAACTATGTGACATACTTTAACGAGAAATGTGAGGCACAAATTGAAAATTATGAGTCGACTTTATTACGAGAAACGTTTGTCGATTGACAAGTTATAAAAATAGGAAGCTAGTTCTAGAAATGGGATAGGTTTTCGGTTAAATACTTACTGAACCATTGTGTTCATATGAGGACAAATGTTTTGTGTAATAAATAAACACTACTGGCGTTATACTTATTGGCCTACTAAAAGGGCGATGCCTGTCGCAAATGAAGCATGAACACTCGATTCCTAATAACTTGTAACTAGTTTATAACGGACTCCCACGGGCCCCAAAATTGTGGAGAATAATACGAGTAAAAAGACAAAGTAATTCGAGACTTGTTTGCGTTTCCCATAATTTTGGGTAAATGTTGGTCGAGGGGTGGCGGGGTGGCCGCTTGGCACACAAAAATGAATTGAACAACTCGTTGTCGCACGAAAAAATGTTTCTAGGAACGATTTTTGCCACCCTACATTATGATTATCGTTTAGGTAATGCTGAGGGCAGTGGGCTTACTAAACACCATTTTTCCCTACTTTTGTGTGAAAGCGGAAGATTGTATACTTACCGCTGGTGGGTACTTTCTTTACGAAACCAAATGTGCTTGAAGATTTTTTATATCTTCTCATGAATGTCCTTTCGAATTTTTGTGATTGAGTTCAGCATGGGAAGTTAGTTAATAAAAGTTGATGATTTGACGGAGGAAAAGTGTCCAGTTGATTTATTTCCTGAATACAGAGTATGATTAATGAATACCTTGTGTCCTTGGATGAATCTAAAGACCTAAATTTGTACTAAAAATAAAGATAAGCAAAAAAATTCAATCAAATACTTTAGACTCTAAAAATATTGAATAAAAATGTTTTCTTTTTCGTAATAATTTCTACAACATTTTAAGTCTACTTTCATCTCCTATCGGGATTTCACTTTATCACACACTATATAAGACACCATATGGAGTACACCATATAAGATCAATATACCACTATATTTGTTTATAAGTTTGCGACTTGATTGAAGTGCGCCGGCGCCGGTTTGCATAGATGCTGTTTGCTCGTCAACTCCGGCCTGTAAAGTTTTAGTCAGTAAGTTGCTCCTCTTTATTCCGATCACGTCCGTGTAATCAGCATAGTTGGACGGCCTGCGCCTGCGTTACTTGTGTGGCCTACTGGGCTATTTGACGGTCAACAAGATGAGGTTGTTCGTTTTATGTAAAGAGACAATGAATCATATTAAATAGAAATACATACGAGTGTAATAATAAGAATCGATGAGTTCCTACACTGCTAAAGTTTACTTGACTAATGGCATAGCTAGTTGTTTTTTTTATATTGAAAGGAAATAACATTTTCGTTACTGTATACAGTAACGATTTACATACTACTATTTGAAAAATAAAAATATAGTAACATAAAGTTGCGTACGAACAGAGTATAAGTTGTCTAACACTTAGTTAAAATTAATCAATTCGATAAACAAAGTTATGTCTTGTTTTTCAACTGTCAAATATGTACCCAATAATTTTAGGTATTTCTAAAATAATTTATGGGCAAAAGAATATAACGAGTGTCCCCAAAGCGAGTGTAGTACGCACGCCAGCTGCCTCGCATGTCAATTACCTACTTTTGACGAGTTAATTAAAATGTGAATTAACCATGATTTACCGCGTTTCAGCAAAGCACACTTTATTGGTTCAACGCCGATTAAATTCATAGAGCATAGTCGTATCTTTTTCAAATTTGTCGGGCCTAGTGCAAACGTGATCTTTATAACTAATTCCCATTTTTTTCTAAACAAGTAGGTATTATAGGACTAAGGCCTGGTTTCGTGATCGTTTATTAACTCATCTAATGGTTAAATATTGTTACCAGCGATCGCATATTTACAATTATGAGTGTTTTCAAGAAAATATACCGTAATCAAATTTCACACAATGGCTTTTAAAATGGTTAAAAGTAAACCTTTGGTTTAAGTATTTTTTGTTCAAAGCGATTCGAAGTGCGAAGCGAGCGAAGATTCGTTATTATTCTATCAATGGTAACGAATATTAACCATGAGCCGAGTTACCCATTGACCAGGAAACCGGGCCTACGATACTTATGATTCTTTTGTTATTTAATCTTTATAGTCATAATAAGGAAAGATGACAGTTAATAGGTATCGTACCTTCGTGTTAGACCCTTTACACACTGCGACTTTTAGCAGCGATGCAGTCGTGATACCAACGCGCGTTAGCATCGATGCAGTCGCAAAATGTCAACCTTTACATACTGCGGTACTTAAAGCATCGATACAGTCGCAATGCTAACGCGCAATAGCATCGCTACAGTCTCGATTCAAAAGCTGGAAGTTGTCAAATTATGTACTGAATTTTGGCGACTGCATCGGTGCTTAATTTAATATGCTCATTGCGAGAGTCGCGATACTGGAGCGCGTTTTCAAAACGCGCGACTGCATCGATGCTCAAAGTAGCAGTGTGTAAGGGGTCTTAGAGGTGCGTTTCGCTGACAGTCGTCACGAACGACCACAATCAAAGCTCGCCAGTAGGAAGCAACTTTCCAGATTGCAACGTAAAGATACCTCGCTCGACACATTAGTGCGGCATAAAGTTGACAATAGTACATTCTACCTCATAGAACTAATGGGATAAACATGTCCGCAGAACTTTTTGAACGCTCTGTGTAATTGGTATTTATTTTAGTTTCTCGCGTGACATCGAACTACCAAGAACATTGTTTATTTTCCTGTTATATTTGAGTTATCCGATGATGCGCCGAACTTTTTTGAGCTTCTGCGTACAGTTTTCGATACGTAACCCTATGGGCCGTTTCACACGGCGAAATCCCACATCTCATGCAGGTACTGTTTTCTGCAGGACGCAAATTAGTTGAATACGTGTTTTATGGTATTATTTACAAAGATATCTCGTTTGCAGTGACCCGAAAAAAAACCGGCATGTTTATAATTGATCCAGATTTCAAGCCAGCAAACGTTGGTCTAGCTAATTTTGACTGCCCTGGGAAAGTAGGTTTTAGTCCTATTAGATTGCCAACAAAGACTTCGGTGTATTAATTAAATTGAAGTATGTGTAGTATCATAAAAATTGTTTTTTTTTGCATTCAAACACACTTATTTATTTATTAACAAACAAGAAAAAGTTAATCTAAGACATGCAACATAAAAAAATAACTTAATATCCACCTATTCGAAAACGAAACCCTTTCCTTGCGGCAAGGAGGCTATGATGCTGGCTGCGTTGCCGCGTTGGATAGCTATGCTGATCCTTTGAGCTAGGAACCAGCCAGCTTTATTATTGGCTGTTAAAGAATTTAATTTTGGCGCAATTTTTCTAAACACCAATTTAGCAGAGGGTCCCTACGGCCCAAAATTGGATTGAAATAGTAAGTATGTATATTGCGTTGCATTCCTCAAGCTTATGTCAACACAAAAAAAACTCATACGATTAAGTGTAGCTATTAACTTTAGGATGGTAATTAAAGTATAGGTTTAATCTCTGTATTTATTTTATATTGGCCATATTATAAACACCTTTCTTATTACTTACGTTTTTTTATATATGATTTTCTGACGCATCTCAGTTTGATGTGTGTGTTGGGTATACTAAAGTTGTTATGAGGAGAAAACACTTGAATCACTGGGTACGTGACATGTCATTGTGTTGAGTAAGTGCAGCTTAAAACGAAATAGAATTTATACGACTGTGTTGTGGCTTCGTACATGGCATTCTCCGGGGAAAGATGCAGACGTATATGATTGATCTGATATCTGTGAGATGAAGCAACAGTATCAACTGCAAAGAAACAGATGAACCGGTAGAGTGACGTAAAATTGCAATTTCTAGTGTACAACAAAGTAGGTAAGTGCGAGTCGCATGTTAATGGAGCAACGGTAATAGTGCTATAAACAAATCACCGCATAAATATTCATGGGTCATCCCCTAGCGGAGGAGCAATACGTAGGTTTAATAATAAAAACATATTAGCCGCATCGCATGTCTGTGTTTCCGTGACCGGGCAGTTTTACACCTGGCCGAATGGGGAGATAGAGCGCGGGGGTGGGTGGTTTATGGGGATAATGGGGTAAGGGGCCGTAGGGGGGAAGGGGGGGGGGGGCAAAGGTACCGTTTGTCAGCGGTCAGCTATTAATGAATGCGGCCGTAATGTTTATTGAACCCGCGGAGCAGTTTTCGGTAATGCCCGTAACTCATCGTTTTGTAAATTAATATCATGACTGTCTGTTGTTGCGATACGTATCGATATCGAGCACCAAACATTTTTTTGCAGACAGAAATGTTTATCTAAATGAACTAAATTAGTTAAGTTTTGTTTTAGTTAGTTTAAATCTTTTTTAGTTTATTGTTATTATATTTCTTCAAAATTAGAATACAGTTATGTACATCTAAATGAACCGATATGTAAAGATATACGATTATATTGATACCTACCGGGGGTTTAAGAGCTCGCATAATTATTTCAAAATCTGATCGTGTCTTGGTGACTACGTCTAAAAATTACATTATTATTGCTGAAAACAATATAATCGTCTATGCAAATGCATATTAACGTCAGATAAAGAAACTAATGACACATTAATAATGTAGTAGCCATCATACGGCGCCAGGGCAGGGGTGACGCACGTGCCATCGTTTACACGTTTGACTCCATTTTATTATAATAATGAAATTATCAGCGCGGGTCGCGTGACCCCAACCCCCATCTCTCTTTGGATCCCCATTAACTCATTACCGGATGATACACCGGGCAGGTTACCCCTGGACTTTTTAATTTGATGGCGTTGCGGTCGAATATTTACGTGTTGTGGAAGGGTGTGATTTTTACAAGGAAAGCAAACAGATTTATCGCTCTTTGTTAGAACGTAGAGACGCGAGGTGGAAGCATTTCCATATTGAACACCTTTTTTCGTAAGTGAACAGTATTTTATTACTCTTGTAACGTTGTGTCATTTCTATGTGCAGTTAAGTGAGTAAGCAAATAAGTCAAAGACATTTCTATATTCTTCCTTCTTTCATAGATAAAGTTTGGGGTAGAGAGATGATGATGAGCTGAACTACATTGTACATATAATAATGTGTGAAGAATGACAATATGGTAATTAGCCAATGGATATCATATAACAATATAACTAGCAAAAGTTACTATCATTTTAAGCTGGATGTACGGTACAAATTGCGCATAACTCGTCGATTAAAATAAAAAGGTCTTTAAATTCCGCCGATTTGTTCATTTGGTTTATTCAAAGAGGGTTCATTAGGCCAATCAATTAGCGCAAAGACGCGCCACAATCTGGCAAGAAGGGTGCCAGCGCCAGCACCGACTAATTAGCTAATGGACAATGCCCCCCCCCCCCCCCCCCCCCCCGACCCCCTCCTAGTAATGGATTGTGACACGCTCGACATTGGCTACATCTCGGATTTCGTTGGCGTTTGCGTTTTACACTTTTTAAAACCAAAAATGATACTAGTACCCATAACAATTTCACCCGTCGCGTCGTCGACTAAATTTCCATCTACACTTGCATTCGACATTCAGTAATGTATTCGATACAGGATTTCAGAAATGCAAGCGTTGCGTTGAATAATTTGAAAATATTCATCTCATTTTCGTTACACTAACAAAAAGCGGATTTTTGTTGAAAAATAGAAAAAAGTAGATATCGGTTAAATCTAGCAGAAACATGTTTTCTTGTTAGATTATGGATGAATATGTATCCATACCTATTCTAATGTATATACTATGGTTGCGAGATATTTATGATTACATTTTTGTTTTTATAGTGTCACTATAAAAAGTTAGTAATATAAGTAGCATTTGTAAAAAGCAACTTTGGCTGTGCTGTGACAGACGAGGAATCGAACCCCGTGTCTTAATGCTATCCATATAGGCATACGCCCGGATAGCGTAAGACACGGGGTCCGATTCCTCGTCTTTCACAGCCAAAGTTGCTTTTTACAAGTGCTATTTATATTACGAGATATTTTTATATATTTTACAAAAGGCTCGTGTGGAGCTTTGTACTTGTTGCGATACTGGGCCTGAGACAGCGCGAACGCATCTACGACCCTCGTTGAATTCCAAGTACTTCTTTCAATCTGCACTTTACAATGAAGAATGGATTTCCATTTTATGGCTCGAATTTCGCGGAATCAGCCGTACGTACGTCTGTTTCCTAGTTGTCCCTAGTATCTTATAACAAATTATATCGTAAAATCATTGGCAATGATTGCCTCTTCTTAGCACTAACTCTACAAGTACATTATCACTCGATTTACGACAAGTTCGGAGGGAACTGTCGGAAATCAATTTCACGGAGTGTTTCTATAGTTTAGTTTCTCTTTTGCAGTGCGACGGTGACATTAAAGGACAGTGTAATGGGTTTCCGAGAAAATCATATGCCTATCTCCAAATGTGGACTTTCGACCGGTAAGTGCCGGCTAGCCGGCCGTGTAATCTTTGTAGGTTACCATGAAAATACTTTTTGTATACGAAGTGCGATTTAAACATGGTGACAGTAGTTATTTTTAAGTATTTCGTAACCTTTATGGCCCATGGAAGTGCTAAACGTTACCGCCGAGTAGTATACCTTTTTTGAGCTCGCAAACCAGATACCTATAAGTAGCGGTATTTACTTTAAAGTTCCACTACATTCTTTGAAAACAGCTGATAGCTAGGTACCTATTCGCGTAATTCCTAAAAACAAAATATGCTTGCAATTAGTCAAGTCAAGTCATACTCATAATACGAGTATATCAAAAGTAGAAAATAATGTTTTCTGGTATTGCAAATTATGAAATTATAATTCCGAAACTTACAATATGTATTTAGAGATTATTACTACCTACTTTTTGTAGATTGCTTGATACAACTATTTCTATTTTCATCTCTATCATATTAGTACGAAGATAATATCAAAATAATTCCTCATAATAATCGAACAGACAGTTTTATAGTTGAGTGCAATAAAAAACGCATAACTTGTTGGCCGCAAATTGAATGGGCTCTAGGAGGTGATAGGTAGTGGTGATGCCCCTGTGCACCTTATAACAAAAGGGATAAGATCTAATTTTCCTTGGCGCCAATCGGGACTATAAAGCGGTATGGGGTAGTGCGATAGATGTTGTATCTACAAATATATTTAGAAATAGAAGCCAATATTATGATGGAGCTGCAATGATAGCAAGGTATCAGCTGATGAAATGGATTAAAATATATTTAGTACCTCTACTTACACGAATTCAGTTTAATTTCGTACACTTAGTTTCGGTACCTACTCTAAGTAAAGTTAACCTATAACGTCCCACAGCTAGGCAAAGGCCTTACCTCAACTATGAGGTAGTTAAAGCCAAACTTCACCACACGGGCTCAGTGCGGATTGCTGGAAGGGTGTTTGTAACCTTCGTGCTCTGACTAGGCTTAACAAATATTATCAACCGATATTTGCCGGGACCAATAACCTAACGTGCCTACTGAAGCACGTAGATGCTCGTGATATACGTCACTCATACGGTCGGATTGGTCACCCATCAAAACATGACCGCGCCGTAGGTTGCTTAACTTCGGCAAATACTACCCAAGTAGCCACTATAACTGCGCTACGAGCACCTCTCTACACTTAGTTTTCTGAATAAGTTTAATAAGGTTACACGTAGGATGGGAATCCAAAAATATTAGCTTAGGTCAATTCCGCAAGATGAATTAAAAAATCAAGTTGCGTAAATCTTTTTTAAGAGAACCCACTCCAACTACCTTCTAAAAGATTTACAGAAAGATCTAATCTACTGAAAAATGAAAACTTTTAACATCTACATTTTTTTGTATAACACTTATTTAACTTCAGTTAAGACACAATCGTTTCGTGATTAATTGCATTTAGAAAGTAGTAAAAGTTCCTATATTTGATCACAACACCTAATTTTCGTTGAAGTATGCTTTAATTCAAATTAACTATAGAGATACGGATCAAGTTCTCGCTATGCCTACCGAAATAAATATTAATAAGCTGGCTTGACGTAATAGGATGAGTCACGCGAAAAGGCACGCTCATCGAGAGCTTTCAAAGCTGGCAAAAAGTCGTACGTTCACGGCCGGCCGGTACACTTTTGACTGGCTAGATTAATATAACGAATCTAGTGGCATTATTATGTCATCCTTACAATCCAATGTACCCAATTGAATGTATGATTAATCAGTCTACTAATGAATAAATGCAATGCCACGCGAAAAGCATTCAAGCTGGAAAAAAGCTCGTAAGCTCGCGGCTCGTAAGTGCTCTTGTTAACTCAAAAGAATTAATAACGATTCTATAGGTCGACCGTAAAAGTGAGACATTTCTGACGTCAATTTTGTCGCCTTAATTTTTCATTTGCCTCCCAATTTAGGTATGTACTGTTTATGTATTAAACGATCTTTATAATTTATGAAGTTCTTAAATTGAAATGTGTATACGACACAAGTGACGGCAAAAACGTCTCAGTTTCGCGGTTTACCTAATGCTGGTGTCGTTATTACGTCATTTTTGCAGTCGGTTATGATAAATCAGTGATTAAACGCAATATACATATAATCTCTTTCCGTCTGTAGATGGCTGGTGAGACCAAGCGTCTCGCTGATGTTTCTTATTCAGGAACCCTGATTCACCTCCTATATTTTGATAAATAAACATTACGCGTCAATTTTTTCGCTCTTTCAAGCTACAAGTACTATTTTTTCTTGGTGAAATCAGTCCATTGGTTAGGCGTGAAAACGATTCTGACATAGATTCAGATTTTACGTCAAGGGAAGCGGTTTTAATAAAGATTTCAGTTAAACAAAAATTCTCTCTAAAAGTTATTTATCGGGGAAAGTAAAATATCTGGCGCGCCTTGAACATTGTGCATACCTAGAACACACATCAAAATAAGTTTGCTTACTAGCATAAGCTGATTTTTTAGTTTGGTTCAGTATACTACAACTTAGGGTACAGTAAACTTTCATCAAAATCGGTTCAGTAGTTTTTGAGATATGGATAAATAACTAAAAAAAAAATTAAACCACCTTCAAAAACCTTTTTTTTAAATGTAACTGTGCCAAGGCAACATATCTGTTCTGTTATATGTTTTCTTAAAATATAAAAACATTGTCATAATATAACAATGCCAATAATGTGAAGGTCATAATATCATTTACCGTAAAAAAAGGATTTTGATATTTCAAAGTGAACGCAAACCTTTTTTGGGTGTGTGTATTTCTTGCAAAGCCACATTCTAATTTTGTACTTATGTCCCTGTATAATCCTAATTATTCCGCTTTTATCTAAGCAGCTCTGTGTGTTAGTTCGTAGAGTATGTGTTCTATTTCCCTATGTCCCCCTTTTATTGTATTGTAGCGTGTATATAAATCCATATTCGCTTATGCGTAATGAGGTATGCGCGCGCATGACGTGTCATTGCCCCCGCCCGCCCTACTCTGCGATTGGGCGGGCGGGCAATAATTATAAATATATTATGTACGTCGCTTGCGGCGATTGCTACAATGCTGCAATGATTCTCACGGGATCTAGATATTTGTGTCACTAGTATAAGGTTATTGTACATGAAGTGGAAGTTTGTACTACAAGTAAATAGGTCATATATTTGTGCCAATACACCTAACTAAACGAAAGCTCTTACTCTTTATTGTTAATCGTCATCTACACGAAAACCTTTCAGAGCTTATGCATTATCTTATTTATTATCAATTAATAGGTAGTCAGGGAGGCTGTATGATCTCGTGATAATAGTCACGTCCTACATACGAGTATTAACTACTTTGTCGAGAAAGTACCGGGAATTTACAATAATACACAAAATGATAGTTATTTGTCCAAATTATTTTTATCACCATTGAAGTATGCTCCTTCAGATATGAAACACATACACAAACAAATATTTTTTACGCTTTCTCTGGAACTGAGTTCCGTCCTCGGCGCGGTAACTTTATTCGTTCTTCTTTCGAAAAAAAAACCAGCGGGCGAAGTCTGATGCAAATTTTTTGTCATTTCGCGTCGACAATTTCAATTTTATGATTTTCACATTCATCAAATATCATTTTAACTTATGTAGGTTTAATGATTAATAAATCTTTAAAAATATTTGTAATTTTTAAGCTTTATTCGAAAATTCTTCTCAATCAATAAATACACGAAAACTGCTGAAACAAAATTACTTTTGTTGCAGCATTTTTCGAGCGCCACCTGGTGGTTTTACAGGGAACTATGTCGAGACTTCCAACACAGGTGTTACTATGTGGCAATATAAGTTAATTAAAAAAATTCGGTTAGAGCCATATTTAGTGAAAAAGGTGGTTTATTGATGGTGTTAGTAGATTTTTGGTCAATAATACGTTCGCAATTATGATTTAGTGCGAAGTTTTTTGGAACTAGTCGAGTGGCAACATGTTCCATACCCAAGTGAGTCTTTAAAATGGTATCTACGAATCTACTCATGAGACGCGGAAAATTACGAGGCTATCTCTTTCCAACTTGAATGAGGTTTTTTATTATCTTCAATTTTGCGATGTTGTCTTCAGCTAAGGACTTGACGTCGTACTAGAGTGAATCAAATTTTCTATCACATCTCTACCGCCCTAATGGCTTTGTAACACTCACACAAAATACTCATACTCCTGTTTTTGATAAATTAAATTCACCGAAAGCCATCAGGGGGCGGGCGTATTGCGATCCATTTTTAGCCGTTAAATTTCCAGGCAGTTTATTTCCGACTCAGTGTAAACGAATATATAATACTACAATGGTAGGAATATTAATATTTATGTTGTTTTATTATAATGGCATTATACATAACATGCGAAATCGCAAAACGAATTGTTAATTTGACGGTAAAGTTAAACCGCTTACCTATCAAAACTGCATCGATAGCAATACGCGCGTAACTTCAAACACGAATGAGTGATGCAATTATTTTTTTACCACACTAAAATTCGCAATCAACACTTGAAATGATGTTATTGAAAACAGCACTGTGTTCAATCTCAGAAGAACTCAAACTCTGCGCCAAAATAGGAAATGTTGTGCCATTTAACAACAACAAAATAATCAAAAAGAATGATTTGGAACCACAAACAAATCAACTATTCCCGATTCATGAAAGTATAGGTAGGACATAGCCTTGAGAATCAGTTAGCTCAAGTGTCAATGGGCATAGCACATAGCGCGAAGAACTGATGGCTGTTGGGGCAGGAAAGTTCTAGATTGGAGACCCTACGACCAAATACGCGGTGTAGGACGTCCACTGACAAGATGGACAGACGACATTGTAAAGATCGCAGGATCAACTGGATGCACACCGCTAGTGATCGGCCGTTGTGGAAAGCCGTGGAGGGGTCCTATGTTCAGCAGTGGACGTCCTTTGGCTGATAATGATGATGATGATGATGATAGATAGGAACTGAGCTATTTGCACTCGGTAGACTGCAATGTTGTGATCATCAACGTTATTTCTGTGTGAAATTTGGGATCGTTTTAGCTTCGACTGAAGTTTCAGCTAGCTGTGACCTTTTACTTTTTTAATCTCAACCATATCATTACCCTAGATATCACCTGTTCCGTAAAGCACAGGTGGAACGCTTTCCTGAGGGTGGCAAGTGCAGTTTTCGTAGGAAACCGAGCGAGACATTGCCTCCCACGTTGAAAATAAAAACACTGGTGGGAGTCTGTCCAATACTGTTTATTAATAACATGTCTAAACTCAACGTAACTAGCTCCTGAAGTGTTGCTATTTCAACCATTTTTTATGTGAGTCTTTTTAGTCCTGAGTGAGATTTTTTAGTCCTGGCAAATGATTAAAAAAAATAGATCTCTTAAAAAAACATTATTTTTTGATAAAATTATGGTGCTTCATCACTTATACTTATACACTTTATTACCGGCTCTATAAACCTTTGACCTGCATAAGGGTGTAGATATGACTAAGTTCTTGAGCAACATTGAAACCCATTGTTCTTGAAAGACCAGGAGCCCTATTTTTTAATCACTCACGTCAAAATGGCGTGTGATATTCATTGATTATTGTCCGATTTTCTTATTTAAAAAAGTTGAAATCGACATGACAGTACAATAAGTAAAAATAAGGCTAAATGTTGCACTACTTTCGTTGTATTTAAGTCTGATTTGGAACGAAAATCACACGCCATATTCAAGCCGGTGATTTAAAAAATAGAGCTCAAAGTCTTTCAGTTCGTTTTGACTACTGTAGAATGCGTACAGTGGTAGGAGACAAAAACGTGAGACAAAAAGCTGCAGATAAATAGAAGGCTGTAGGTGCTGTAGGTATGTATGAATGAGTACGCGGAGGAATGCGTCGCACGCGACACGCACACGTAGAAGACACATCGACTCTACACACACACGCACACGTAATATGGGGCTCAAGCTCAAACAAGTTATTTTGTACACAAACGTAGACGACGCGTCTGCATTTGTGCACACATAGTGAAGGTATAAGCAATCACAGAATTCTTAGACTTGTAAAGTTAATTCCGTTAATATTATAATTTAAAAAGCATCCAGGAAAGTTAAATGCAGAAAAATTTACCGAATCTTCCTTTTCATATGTGCAATATATAAAAAATGATTTTCAAGTAGTGGTTTTTGGTGTTCATTTTATAAACGGAGTGGGATTTATTAAATACCAAACAACTTGCACGGGATTAAAGATGTTGTTTATTTTCATTTAAGATTAACGTCAGCAGATAACATAAAAATTGTTCACAGAAATTGCAGTCTCGATAGAGAAGACTAACAAACGATTGTATCATCCTATTTTATCTTCTAATTCTTTTCATTCAAATACATATCTCAATGTAGCACAACATTTTTCACGCCGATTCATCACACGGATGAAGATAACCAACTTTAATAATTTTAATTTATGTTTCGAAATGTAGGTATGCTAATTCAACAAATTATAGTCATGATTGTACGCGTGCTCTTGAATGGCGTTGTCGAGACTTCAGATTACTATTTGCCCGTTACTTGTCTCAATGAATGGTGCCTCTCGATAATTCCCAAAAAAGCCTTAAATATTCCATTGGCGCAAGCAAACTTGGACCGAAAGACTCCCAAAATAAAGTTCATATTCAAAACATTTACTGAACGCAAAGAAGGCAAGATTTTATGTAGATTGAAAGATTATGATCCCAAGAGGAAGTGAGTTGTGCGAGAGTGTGCGAAGTGACTTTTTCAAACAGTTTCGGGCCGGGAAACGAACCTGGGACGCCTACGCATTGCCGGAAATATCGTATAGATGTTATCTGGTTTTTCAAGTAAGCAGACAACTCACGATTCCGTCATTAGAACGAATTGTATATTTTGCCTCACAAGAAAGGAAGTTAGATTTGATAAGGTCCCATTAGATCATGAAAAGGTCTACGACCTTTCGAACTGGATGGAAACTTATGTCCAAAGACTGATAGTTAAATGAGCATCTTCTTAGAAAAAATCCGCTTTTTCGTAAGTTGAATGGACTAATAGAAAATGTAGAGTCACTCGCTGATCGTTGATCAAAATAATATTGAGTAGGAAGGTAGGAAAATGAGGCCCCACTTTACTATATATATATTTAGGTAGTATATGTATTACGTTTCGAATTTGAAAATATTGATGAAACTAGGAATCCATATCACGTCGCACACGTGGCACACCATATGCAACTCGACGGCACATTTGCGCTCCTAAATACAATGCTAGCGGTCGCGAGTTCCAATCCCGCAAGGGGCAAATGTTATAAGCACGAACATTTGTACCTTAGTCGGAGATGTTTATATGTAGGTATTTATCGGAGAACATTTCTGGTATTTGTAGCACAAAAAAGAAAAATCATTGGATCGAAACCAAGACAACTGCTATATTGCCTGGCGCATATTATTATATTACAAATAATTACAGTTACTTTGATCAAAATAAAAATACATTTTTCTTCAGTGCAAAGACAATCGTTAGTTAGTATTTCTTAATTTTTCGAATATTGTAAACAATCTTTTTATAACTTTTAGACCTTACACACTGCAACTTTTAGATTCGATGCAATCGCGAGTATTGACAAGTTGCGACTGCATCGCTGAGTCGCAGTGTGCAAAAGGTCTTGAAGTAATCAGTGATAAAAAATAACTAAATGATCTCATCTCTCAACGAAGATCTCAGCGTTCAATGAATAAATACCTGTATAGGCGGTGAGTTATGTCTTTTTCGTAATAATTTCGCCTAAAAGGAATGTCAAGATTGTTTACAATATTCGGAAAGCAAAGAACACTTCAAATGAAGAAATGCAAATGCTAGTAACAATATCTACACAAGTGAACTAGTAGTAACACACAGAAAATAATCGCGCCACCGACGCGTCGGCGTCGTGACGTGACTTCACACACGTCTGTCAGTCAGTCTGCCACCGAGCGCTGGCAGGCTCTGATCACTTAATCACGATAATATTGATATGTAATGGCTAATAATACTCTATTATTACTTATTACACTTCCTAAGTCAATATATTTTTGAGTCCCCTTCCCCACAGTTTCACTTGCGTAAGTCTGAGTTTCCTGGTTCAAACTTTCGGCCACCTTTTTCACATTAAAAGTAGAAAATTTACAAATTTATTCTATGTATATATGTAATTACGGAATATGTATGTAATTTATTTCGTCTCTATCAACCATATTTATATCTAGGTAAAAATGCTCAAAATCATTCTATTGGCGTGAAAACGGAGTATTTATCCACTACATATGCACTTTCGCATTTGCAAAAAGGGGTTCCATTATTTTTAATGATGATTGAACTATGCTTTGTTTATTAAATTGCTAAAGTCAGGACAACGTAAATAAGAAAAAAAACCTGCTTACTAAATTCTACTATCCCACGCAAGTACCTACTATCCTAAACCTTTTCTAATTTGATTCAAAATAATTATAATAATTATCTTTCTAATATGCGGTAATGGCGGCCCTTATAGTTTAGGTAAGCAGGAGATAATAAGCTGCCCAAATCTGTGCGCAATACACAGATGCACTCTTTGTTCCTTCACTTTTATTAATTTGGTGAGACATCAGATCAGGGGCCCTATTTTTGAATCACTCGCTTCGAAATGGCGAGTGATTTTCGTTCGACAACGAGTTTTTTCTATGACTTAATTCATCTTCGAACGAAAATCACTCGCCATTTTGAAGCGAGTGATATAAAAATAGAGCTCCAGGCACAGGACCAACGACTCAAAGTGCTGTCCGGGGCACGGGAGGGTTTCTGTTCTCGAGAAAAAATAACAGAAATAAATTTCGACTCGACCCGGGGTTCGGGACCTCTCGGGTAGTGACATAGGTAACCGCTACACCAACAATCAATTACACTACTTATGCATGCGTAGTGTCAGATTACTTATACCGAATCGAACTTATACCGAACCGAATTAGATAATGAATGGTGACTTCGGAGAGTGTACCTAAGTCGTGTCTCTAATAAAAGTGTACGCTTACGAACTCGCCAAGAATAACTGGTTGTAAAATTTGTGCCTCATTTGTGTAGTAGACGAGTCGCGGTCAGTAAACAGTTAAGCAAACCACTCTCGTGTACACTTAAAATGATTCTGTTTGTCTCATAATTAACACTTATTTTGCAAAAGTTTTATGTGTTCTCATTGTGTATTATTTATTAAATATACGTAAATTAAAATCATTTTAACCTCCAGAAAATAGCGACAGTAATTTATTCAAATATTCGAAGAAGCCATTCCCGTAGTTTTGATCCCCAGCAAAATCAGTTCACCTAATTTTAGTTTCTCAGTTAGGTAATATAGTTTCCTCCAAAAACGTATAATCCTAATGTGTATAATATATTAATATAACAAATGTAATTTAAATATTAACCACAATCTCTTGTAGCGATCACGCAGCACATAATGCTAAGAAACTTTTATGAATGGATTCGGCCATCATGTCCGTCGCTAACGGAACATCTGCCAGACTTATTAGTATTCGTTCATAAATTACTCTCAGACCTGTAAATACGGAGGCATTGTCTCTTCTACCTCTAATTTATTGCCAGGCCTTTTCTTAAGTTATATTAAACAATTCAATAAAAAAACATGATCTTGTGTGTTTGGATATGAGTGCTAAACTTTTTAGGCCCGATTTTTTCATAATCAGATAAGAAATATTCGTCGACTAAAATCAATACACCTAATTTGAAAACGTTACCTATTTGTCAGCGATCATTTATGTAAATGTCATTTTAAAACCGGTCGTTTTATACTTATTTGGACTGATAAGTCTTATCTGACGTTGGATAAATCGGCCCTTAAGATAATATTAATTTGCATACCTAGATAATACAGTACTTATTCCTGAACTAGACTTCTATAGAGGTTTCATACCTCCTATCATAATAATGGCAAGGCTGTATATTACAAAACGAGTATTTTAAAGATTTTATGTAGTTACCCTTATGCAGAAGTCTGTGGAAACTAACGACCGGGAACTGGAGACCAGCACGGATAGACTAAGACTTTGACATGCTTGAAGTTTTTGATTTTAAAAACTTTTGGTTGAGTTACCCTAAAAGGTAACACCGTATCTAAGGTTAGACCATGGGGTCGATGCGTGAGATCATAAGGCGAAAAATACGATTTATGGTACCATAAACGAGAATACTAATTTCTGACAATCACATCAATGACATACCTAGGTGGTGTGTACATAGCAGTTAAACAAAAAATACAATTCTAGCGAAGTATTCCAAATAAGTACTTCAGATTCTATTTATGAATCGTTTGATTAGATTTCTACTTAATAACGTTCGAAAATTGTTTCAACAGCGGTCTAGATATAGCGTTCGACTCATTTCGAGTGATTTAAAATTGCTCCAGATGTAAAATGTAGAAGTCGCGTTTAGAATGAGCGTGGCTTCGCGCTGATGTCATCTCTGGTCGAGTGAGCTGACTCTCGAGACCTGATCTGGGGAACGAGACATTTTTAATAATGATTTGAAAGTGATCGATTTTGACGCATCGCGTTTTATAGCTAGGGGCTAGCTTGTCTTAATCATGTAATGTAAAAATACGGATTTTACGGATTAACTTTTCGTGAGTTTATTAATTTTATTCCGACGTTTCGAACACTTAACAGCGTTCGTGGTCACGGGTAGACTTAAAATTATACTTCTTATTTAAAAGTTTTACCAGAAATAGGTCATGTACGTTCTCAATACATTATGAATTAAGTGTACAGTTTTAGTATTATGTACGGTTATGTGAGAAGAAATAATCAAAAATTTAAGTTGGTACTTCATATAATATTTATAGCCTTTCCTCCATTGACATTTAAAATCGAAACCGACGTTGCCTTATTCGTAGGATCAAAGCCTACTAGCCTACATTCCTCGAAAAAGTTCTCAAAGTC
The DNA here is from genome assembly GCA_963924145.1 of Pyrausta purpuralis. Classification (NCBI taxonomy): domain Eukaryota; kingdom Metazoa; phylum Arthropoda; class Insecta; order Lepidoptera; family Crambidae; genus Pyrausta; species Pyrausta purpuralis. Next base: position 14,874,269 of record OZ001647.1, on the reverse strand, counting down.
ATCAGAAATATTCGATTCCTATCTATTACCGGTAAATTACTGTTCCGAATAAACCTCTTAGATCTGTAAATATTCGTGGAGTGCATGGAGGGCTCTCGAGCGTCCTCCAGTCGAGTGGAAAAGCGAACTCATTCTCACGAGCCTTGTGAACACTGACACTACACTCTACGGTAATTACACAATATGGTTTAAAATTTTAGTTAATAGAAATTTAAGATAATAATTAGAGTCCACCAAGCTTTAAAAGTTTCATCCACATAAGTACTAACTTAAAACTAACAATGCGTTAATTATTGTATAGAATTCTCAATGTAAATAATACGGAAAATTGTGACCATCTGCAACAAAACTTACAAAATTGATGGAGTGCACAAGATAAACAGGATTGTCCTTAGTTATGAATTTAGGAACTCAGGTAATTTCAAGGCACTCAAACCTCGCAGCAGATGCTTACAAAAACAATCTTCAAGGTGTCTTTAAAAGTTTAATATCACTTATAAGCAAATTGTAGTAGAAACTCAACTAGGTTATGCATATTATACAAATTTTAGTGTTCTTTCTATAAATGGTTTTAGTATGTAATGCGTATACGCAGGGCGTAATTCAATGCCTGCTCCACCTATTTCAAATGCCACCCTGAAAATATGGACTGGTACTTGTCCATTATTGAAATATACCTGTGCTACTGAGGAAACTCACTAATGTACACCAGACACTGGTGATATAAAATTAGTCGAAAAGCTAAAACTATGGCTATGCAAAACACCTGACAAGAATGCTAATCTATTGTTATTTGGTGGATGAGTCATTGTCGCGAGGTTAGTTCGGTATATTAATTTGCGGCATCAACTGTAAAACGAGTTACTATGTTGTTGTAACATCAGGCAAGCACTACAAACAAGTCTTAATAACTAGTAGCACCTGACTTAGATTACCATCAGGAATAAAACTGTTAACCCTTAAACCCTCGCCAAAAAAACGCAAATTACCCTGTGTCCCATGTCCTCGAGGACAAGAGGTGACAAAAGACAAAAGTCGAGACAAAAGACACGACCTGACGATGATCCGATGGCGGGTCATTAGGAAGCAGAGCGAACATTTGAACACTTGGAGGGCAATCTCGTGCAATTCGTATACTACAAAAGTTCACCGATCGAATTTTCTTTGTTCAAGAAAAAAATGATTTTGTATTCGCAGGGTCAAGATTTCTATTTATTTAGATTTTATTTGTGTGCCATTTATTTAGGGGTAGATATATCTTACTGGATTTTATTGGTGAGACTGTTAAACTTGCAATCGAATTACCACACTAAAAAAGTTCGACTGCCGCGAGTATCGACCCCCTGACCAGCGGCCAATGGGGGGTCATCAGAGCTTGACAGTGCAACTGCAGATGTTGCGCCATATCGAGATATTGATAGCTTTTAGGTTGTAGTCGAAAATTGGCTACTGCCGACCCAACATCGACGACTGATGCCGTCTTAAGTTAAAACTGATGTGCGCAATAAATACCTAAATCGTTGATCTATTGTGATTAGTATAATGGCACGGATGAGTCATCGCCGAGGTTAATTCGGTATAATCTGGGCATCAGCTGGTGCGGAGTGGATATGTTGGTATAACTGTCGGCCGCTGGGAACAGACGCCCACGCGCGCGCGTCGCGACCGGTGCCTGTGAGTACCATCGCTTACAACATGATTATTTCAACTACTTATGATTTTTTTTTTTCAGTTTAACATTCATCTAAGACACGGCTTCAAATATTAATCGTACATCTTTCTTATTACCTTATAGGTACTTGCTTTTTATCTTAAATAGATGTAAACCTACTATTTGGCATTGTTACAAATCAACTACTTTGGTATACAAACTACAATTACGATCATCTGATTTTTTTATATAGTCCTGCTCACGTATTATCTAGAGACAGCGATTGTATGTCTTTATGTTTCATACTAGATTATCTTGATAATAAAAAAATACTATGTTTAAATATTATTTTGAATAAGACATTTTGCGATCGACTGTACATGACATCATTTGGGATATAAGCGCAAATTAAAATACTAGTTTCCTGTTTATATTACATTTTTAGTGTTTATCTAATTTTTAAGCTAATACAAATTTTGACAATTAGGTATTTAAGAGTTAATGAATGAAGAAACAGTCGAATAATCTGAATCACTTAGCGAAGTTTAATGAATACCAGTAGAATTATCTGCTTGTACCTGAATGAAATCGACATTGTCTTCATTTATCAGTTTGGGATATAACTGTAGCGACCCCTTTTAAATTAATTTATTTGAGCGGTATTACTACCTATTACGATGGTGCAAAACAACAATTGAAGATAAATATTAAAAATCGAATAAAGTATTAATGAAATCATTAGACAGGTTGAACAGAAATGTACATTGAATGCCGGTTTAGCCTACAAGATGATGTTCAAATTGTGCGAATTCCTGAAAGAGGTTGGTTGAAAGTTAGGAAATAATAGTAAACATATTTTATTGAGAACAAGTGGTCTCCCGCGACTTCGTCCGCGCGTTTTTCGATATTTTCTCGCCTTTTAAACCTTCCCTAGACCTCCACGAACATTTCAAGACTAAGATAAGAAAATCCGTTCCGCCGTTCTCGAGTTTTAGTGAGACTAACGAACAGAAATTAATTTTTATATATAAAGTAGATAGAAGATAGATAGATAGGTAGGCCCTATCCCTACACTAATGATAGGTAGTTGCAACTAGCCTATTAACCGTTTTGGGAGCGTCATTAAACTCATAACATGTACGATACGCACAGCATCACTGTCGAAAAGTGGGCCGATCAGATGAGTTTAGTTATCTGCCCGATCTCGGCACCTGTTTGTCTGCCACTAAATCTTCATTATTGTCGGTTCAACTTTTACTGTTATGCCGCGTATGCGTCGCTTGAATAGACCTTATTCTGTAACAAGATGCTTATATGTATTCGGATTTAGCCGCCTCTTTTGCTCTCGGACCGTGAAGACCGCGCTATCTTGCATGTTAAAGGGAAGGGTATTCATAAAAAATACGGGCAAAGCTTACGTTTAGCGCATCAGAGATGACCATAGTCTTGAGACGCTGTGCCCTTTTTCCAATAAGTATTTGTAACTTTTTCGATTTTATTACAAAGCGAGGTAGCGCATTATTCCTCGTGGCAAGGGGTATTCGAACCTGCAACCCAAGACTTAAGTCTGGAGCGTCGGCGTCTACAATAAGAAGGTCGTCATAAGTATGCAAGTGTGTCGGGGCTCTACTTGGATTGGCGACCCGGAATATTATTGCCAAATCAAGTGCACACTAAAGCACAACAGTAGGGAAGCGTGTTTCAGCTTTTTATGGCCGATGCTGTAAAGTACCAACGTGTTGGTTTGGTTTTGCCGATAAAGCTATTAGCTCTATATTCCTAAAAATAAGTAAGCGCGTAGAATAAGTTCTAATTTACGTACATGAGTACTTATGCAGTGTTTTTTTTATAATTATAGAAAAACGTGTAAATAATAAGTATGATTCGCATCTTTTACGACCTAGAAGTGAACCAATAAACCTGACTCAAATTCCTTAACTTACAGTCCTAATGTTCTAACCGTCCATGTTTCGTTTGCGGTTACATTCGGTACTTCAACCGACCCATAATACCGCATTTAGACATTATTAACTATCAGTAAACCACAACCAAATTCCGTTTAACGGAGGAATTAAGTTATACGCGAATGTAAAGTTTCCCATCATGATTAGTTTTCTAGATATCGCTTCCACAAAACATCGAGTTAGTATCCATCAAACAGGTTGCATGGTTAGAAGACTGAGTTGGACGTCATTAAATGTGACCAAAAAGGATTTAGCCCAGTCTTAATAAGGAAGGGTTTAGTGGTCACCGGTAGAAGTACTGCAGTAGTGTTCAGTAGCAATGTATTGTGTTGTTGACGTGGGCTCGACCGGTGCGCTTTGCTGCTTAATGATATTTTGACATAAGCATTTTTTAAATAAATCCCAAATCTTTTTGTTATTTTTAATTTTTACTTCAATGCATAGTATTTTGAAATTGGCTATTATTATTGTATTTTAATATTGTTTGTCTGATAAGACGGGTCACAATGAGACATCATATTTGTGAAGATCATAATATGTACCTGTGATCCACAATATATGAATTTGATTTGATTTGATTTTTAACTGGACCTTATGAGAAAAGCGAAAACGTAGAGATTAATATTTCTCTCTTAAGTTCTTCGTCCTCTTTTTGTTAACTTGATTTATTTGATATGTCATTTTATTGATATACGAAGACAATACCATTGGTTGAACTAAGAGCTGTGGGAATATTGTGATCTTGCTTAACCCTTTTATGTTCCAGGTAGTTTAATTCCTACTCAGTGTAAACGCTATTATTATTTATGTTATAATTTGAAACAATATTATCAATATAATGCGTAATCGCAACACGCATTTATAACACGTTTAAAAGAATAGCTGCTCAACTGTCAAAGCAACATCAACATTTACACCCTGATCAATTGACGACGGAGAAGGAAAGAAAGTTCGCTTCAGTTTTGCGAAACACTGATATATCGGAGCAACAAATTGAAAGAAAATTACAATTCTGCCAAAAGCTGTACAAAATGAACCTCTGGAAAACATTTCTACTTACCATTAGAAAATGCCGCCGAATGTAGACCGCAGATTACAAATACAACTCCATCGATATTCAGCCACTTACAATTCCATTCAAATTAGGGAAAGCTATTACAGAAACAGATCATACTTCCAGATGAATTATTGTTTGTGAGCGAGATTGCTGCGCGTTTCATAACGAATGAGGTTGTATTCATTTGCGTAGATGGTCCTACTGTGATGGCGCCCCCAGCTATACGTACTGGTATAAGTCCTCAGATGCAACTTTCTAGCTTAAAGATGAATTGGCCGAGTTATTTAATTAAAAATTTATTTAATTGCTATTATTATTAGTTTATCTAGTTACTAGGTGCAGTACATTATTTACATTGGTATACATTTTATTTTATTGGGTGATTGACTTTATGTCATCCTATTGTATTTTTCATGTGAGTAAGTGAATCAGATCTACAAGATTTTAAGAAAAGCGCTCATACATTCCGTCAAAAACCGAGTAAATCCAAGATGGTGCAATTTGGGGCGTATTGCGACATTGCTTAATCCGTTCAAGTTTCAGGAAGTTCAATTTCCACTCAGTGTAAATGAATATTATTAATATAATATTCATATACAGTAATATTAATATTTTGTTATATTATCAATAAAGTGCCAAATCGCAATCCTAATTCGCTAATCTTGCGGCAAGGAGGCTATGATGCTGGCTGAGTTGCCGCGTTGGATAGTTATTATTAAATTATTAAAATCTCTTTATTTCGACCAATCACAGATCATAGTTATACATAGCTCAAAATTATTGTTAGTTGTTATTCAAAATTATAGTAATAAAATAGTTTGTATCATTAAATTAAATGAAATTAAATTGCAAATTATATTTAATTTTATTTAAATTTATAATTATTAGTCAGGATATGAATCATTAAGCAATGATTCAGGTACTGACCATCCAACCTCGAAGCAAACATGCTCAGGACGCTGTTGGAGCTGGCCCGAACCCTGCGCACCATGGAAGTGCATCGCTTACGCATTGTTGTGTAAAAACAGTCTACACGCGCTTCTGCAAACATCCACGTTGCACTACAGAATCGAGGCAGCCCCATCAACGCCCAAGTTATGCTGATTCTTTGAGGTAGGAACCAGCCAGTATTATTATTGGCTGTTAGAGGATTTCATTTTGGCGTACTTTTTCTAAGCAGCAATTCAGCAGAGGGTCCCCATGGCCCAAACGTTTCAACGCCAAACGGCGCAAACACATTATGAGAAAATTGACTTGAAGATATGTTCCGATCACTTGGCCGCAGTACTCATCGTCGACGTATTGTTTCCACATTAATGGCGATAGGTTAATTTGATTTCATTCATCTCACAGCGTCGGTTCACACGTGGGTCTTACTATACCTATATAACGAGAAAGAATGAATCACCCTTGAGTGATAGCTTGATTAATGGTTGGAGGATGGCCCACAGCACTGGATGCTGGACTGATTTAATAAATACAACATTTTATTACCGGTTAGTATCAGATTATTTGTAGTGGAGCACAATTTTTAATCTTTTGATTACTACTATAATTTATTCTTTTTTTCTACAAGCGTAAAACAACCTTACCTTTACTTAGATGGGCAATGGAAAATTTGACCGGAAGTAATATGGCGATACTCGCTATTTTCATGGATATTATTAATTCTATCCAAAATAAAGCTTTGTATTGTTACGATCTTTTTGAGCTCAAGCGTGTCCGCAAGTTTCAAATTAGCATCATCACAGATGTGTATCACGCTCGTGCCTCTTATCACTTCTCAATCTAAATCGGCTTAGCCCTTTGTTCACTGAAGTTCGACTGATTGTCGAGAGTTGCATGCATCTCTGGTTCGGTATTGGGGCTTCTTTGCGAGTTTCAACGACCAGTAGCGATGGACCGTCCTAATGAGGGATTACAATTGTACTTCAAAAGTGCGTGTTGTACTTACAATGACACGGTGAGTTTTAAATCATTTGTCATCGGCGAGATAGTCACTGCTGGAATTTCTGGTACTGACAATTGGTCATTCGTTTTCGTGGTAGGTATATTAATATTGAATTTATACTACGGCACATGTGCATTCGAATGAGAATGAGTTGTACCCGAAATGATCAATACCCACTCGCTTGGTACATAGTACCTACTGTACTGTGGGAATATCAACTAAATTTAATGTCAATAATTATAAAATAACAATTGTGAAAGGTTAAAAAGTTGCACCAGCCTACGAAGTTTTAAAAAAAACTTCGCATTTTTCATAAATATCTCTATCTAGATAGTACAATCTAGGTACATAGTAAGTTACGAACAGAGATCACGCCTAATAAATACAGTGAGGTCAAGAGGGTTTCGGCAGCGTATTATAATATCATGTTTGATGATATTCGATTGCTATCACACATAATGTAACGAATATTAAACAACATAAGTTAATAGCAGCTTTGCCATCTGCTATCATTAGTTTAAGACAATTTAAGCTATCATCGCGATGAAACATGAATTTATTAATTCACATCGAGTACCAATATTTTTTGTAACGTTTGCATGTGAAAAAAATCGTTTGATGATTGAATAAAATCGAGTTTTTGTCCGCGGACGGACGTAAATTATTATGAATTGAATGATTTGATCCGACGAATTCACGATACGCAATAATCGTATGTCAATTGTTATGGCGCATAAAAGGTGCATGGCTACCAGTGTTTAGCGAGGCCTATAAAATTCCTGGCTTTACTGGCTGGCCACACTGACCGCGAGTGGTTTGATGAAATCACGTTGTAAACTTTTAATATCACTGGCACACAATTGAGTTCATTTCACTGATACAAAAGGCAAAGATATTTGCTCACTACGTTGATAACGACCTATTTCATATAGTGAGCAAAATGCGAGATATAGCCTGAAGACTTGTTTTAATTTCTCCTGGGAGCTGGAAGGCCGAAATGGATTTATGAATTTAAGTAAATGAAGTCCCTGAAAGTACGATTATCAAGAAAACATATTTGCATCGTATATGTGTATAAATCCGATTCAGTTTATATATATAATTTTATATATTCAGTATATAATATTTTGATCTGGAACTATTATTGACACATACACAAAGACAAAAAATAATATCATTAATGTGCATAATTCATTACATATGGTATGTATTTATATTTATTATGTAATCTTTAGTTACAATGCAGATTTCACGAACAAAAAAGCAATGAAATATGGTGTCATAGAGCCAAATTACCAAGAATTTACAAACTTTTTTCTTTTCGACGCGGGGCGTGATAATCTCGATTTTCGAATTATGACCTTTTTGGTGCAACCTCGCGCACATTGCGTCTCTTCCAAATTCTAATATTATTACATTTAGAGCATGGGTCGTGATGAATTTTCATACAATATTTCGGCCTGTGAGCCTAGATGATTTTCGTTGATGATGATGATCGTTTGAAGACTCAAAGTGTCTCATCCCGTCACATTAAATGATTTGCAGTTGAACGTTGCCGTGTTACGATAAACTGTTTTCCATACTAGTGTTAGGCAATATAGGTAGCATAGCATAGGTATGGAGACCTATATTACGCTAGCATATATCGATTGCTTAGCTCGAAATCGGGGCGTAGCGTGCCTTGATGGAGCCCCGTATATCGTGTATTTATTTATTGAAAAGATATTTTTAGTTATGTAAATATATATATATATATATATATATATATATATATATATATATATATATATATATATATATATATATATATATATATATATATATATTTATATATATATATATATTTATATATATATTTACATTAGCTACACAAGTCAAAAGGTTGATGCAGCAGAAAATTTATGTTATCACTGCGAAATGACAAAATATTGTCATTTCTTGTGCTTCAGACTTAGGCCGCAGGGCAGTCCCAAAGCAGATCTGAGCCTCATGGTAAGTCTGATCGGTCGTTATTTAAGCAATTTCAATCGCTGCCTCTTCTCGGCTAGTTAGCACAAGGCTCACCTTTGCAACCAATAAACATTATCAGCCACTCCTGGTTCACCCCGGCCGACATCTATTTATTGTCCTATTCATGCACGCAGACTGTTTCTTACGATCACATCTGGGTTTTAATAAATCCAATCTTGTCCCGACTTGAAACGACATGTAGATGGTTTGTGAAATTAAAGGCATCTTAATTAAGGGCTGTGGAATCGGATTTCAATTATCGGAGGTGGTAATAAAATCAACATTGAAAGAAGTGCTTATCTTTTTTTTACCAATAAAGCAAAGGCTTTTAAATTAAATCAGACCCTGAAAGAAAATTGCGTCTTCAAAAAAGTTATCATAGAATCGTTTTAAGTGGTTTATGTCATTCATCATCTACCTGCAGGAAAAATACTAAAACTATTTTGCTTGAGGACAATGTGTACTATTTTTTTTATTGTTATTTGATCTGAGTAACTGGGGGCACATTCATATGAAATTCGTATAGGAAAAACAATTCACCGATAGAATTTTCACTGCCGTAAAAAAAATAGGTTTTTTATTTCCCAGGGTCACGATTTATTTAAAATAAATTAACTATTTGGTTTAAAAAGGAATGTCACGATTGTTTACAATATTCGACTTGCAAAAAAAAAAACGAACTTGTAGCAATTGAATTACCTACTCGTACCATACGAAATAAGTTCGATTGACGCGAGAATTGCCGCCCTGACTGCAAACCGTCTCGAATTAATAAATTGAATAACGAAAAAACGTGAATAATTTTGATGACGATATTTTATGGAAACAAAAGATGTTGTGCAAGTCTTTTGTTTATTGACTTATCTCTTTAATACCGTGTGGTAATTGAACCTCATCAAAGATATACATAACCGGATTCATATTAAATTCATAGGTTCCTTCCAAATTTGCATTGGGACAATACATTAACATTAACATATACATATTGATGGCACATTTTGTACTCCTATTATTATCACGTGCCTGATGTACAGTGGACAACGCATCAGGTTACCAACTTTTGTTGCAAACTAGCCTTTATTACAACTGCATAAGATACCGCAGTGTTTACCTTGACGTGTTGTTGTCCGTACTATTGCAAAAAAATAATAATAAGTACCTAGTAAATGTTTTATCCTTAAGTCCCATACTAGGTCTTGTTAGTAATTGTATTGTGTACCTAAAACTCATTATTTAGGAAATATATATATACGTGCATTTCTATAAGGAGTTACAAGATGATGACGAAAGTGCCTTTAAAATAAAAGTTTAAAATAGACATGATAATTAACAAGCACTATAGAATTACTCGTACATAGGAAAGCCTAGGTTATCTCTCAAATAATATAAATCCTTATATAATTCTCTGTGTAAATCCAGTTGAGCACATACTTTATGAATCTAGGTATTCTACTCGTAATATCATTGTAAACGTAGATATATGATAATAACAAACAAAATTAAGTTAAGTGAATATCTCTAAATATCGAAATCGTGACTAGATTCTCAACTTTTCAAATCAAACCTTATTGTTAACAATTTAGCGTTTAATTTAGTGCGTGCATGTGTCGCTAACATTTCACTATATCGGTAATGCTATCCTTTTCCAACAACGAAGGCGTGATTCGCTATTCAAATGGAATGACGCAGCGGTACTACGTAACATAGAGCTGTCCCTGTCACACATAGAGGCGACCTATGACCTAAAGAATCTATTGTACTGAATGTGGTCAACTCAGTTTGTGAATCGATTAATTATCTAAGTAGCGGAGCCGAGGCTCACTGCGATAGGTCGGAACTTGCCTGATAGCAGTCAAGGTATCTTAATTCAACTAATTGCGGTGTGATAAAATTTGCCAAAATCACTGAAAAAATATCCAAAATAATCAATTTAGGATCAACCTTAGAACTGTTAACTAAAAGTAGTTATTTCTTTTATAGCCAAAGTAAACGATGTAACGTAAATGAAATGAAGAACTAGGTAATTTATCGATGGTCATCAATCATGTGAGTAGTCTCCGTATAGGTATCACAAATGCTCAACCAAATTTTCAGCACTTTGTTTTGGTGCAACAAAAAATGACATTTGGGTTCTCCTACAATCACCATGAAACCCTCGAGCCAAATATTAAAAGAAAATACAATATTTGATTTTTATTTATTATTCTTCTTTATTTACACAATTAGATTTCTAATGGCTCTGAAAATAGCAAATAGTGCGTCGGTTGAACACAAGAACCTGTGCGACGTCATAAATTTAAATTTTTCAGTTATTAGAAAGTACGTCAACAATTTGCGGTGTCAACTACTAGCCTATTTATCTGCGGTCGAAGTCTGAAGCAAATTTTTTGACATTACGCGTAGACAATCTCGAATTTCTGCTGCATCAATGAATGTCATTTTAACTTACGTAGGTATATCTGTAATAAATCTTATTTTTTTTTAAGCTTCAGCCAAAAATTCTTCTCAATCAATAAATTAATACACGAAAACACCAATTTTACCTCAGCGTTTTTCGTGAGCCACCTGGTGGTTTTACAGGAAACTATGTCGAGACTTCCATCTTAATATCTGGATCACTCGCATCAATGCTGATTGATTTTCCTCTCCAAACCGAGTCAACAAAAATCAAACGAAATTTCGACGATAGTAGGTGTAACAACTCTTGACTGTCTATTTTTACCTCTATCGAAATACCTATTTTTCTTAAAAATTACTGTCGTGTAGATCAACTGCATCTGCACCCAATCCAAGCTTTTCATTCAAAAATCGATTTTTCCGCACTAACAATCAAACGCACATATTGACGTAAATAATTCAAAAATAGGGCTGCTGAATGAAATATCAGGTTCTAATTCTTTAACAAATAATGTCATTCACGAAAGTTCTAAGCCTGCGGTGTAGTCTGAAGCAATTTTTTTAACTTTCGCATAGAAAACGCTGAGACCGTCTGGCGATGAAGCTTAAAAAATTACATTGTATTTTTATGATTTATTAAAGATAGTATATCTTACGTTACGTAAAAAATATATTTTAAGAAAACAGAAAATCGAAATTGTCGACGCGAAATGCCAAAAAAATTTCTTCAGACTTTAACCGCAGGAAAGGAAAGATAATATGCTTACATATCCATACATACGTTTGGAACACAATTTTTGACTTCGTTACTTTGTTCAGACTAGTTAGGAGGTTAACATATCAAAAGTCTCAGCCCGTAGTCCTCTAGGTAGTCCTCTTGAGCCGGAAGGAGGGGAAAGGTATGAAGGTTAATTTTTTTCTAGCGACATGAGGCCTTCTACAAAATGAAAGCTAATAAGGTTTGCTGCTAGTTTTACTCAGTCAAGTCTACGGGTCGGGATTAAAGGCTATGGGTTTGGGACTTTTGATATGTTGACCTCCTTACCAAAGATACGAAGTCAAAATCGTGTTCTTTTAAATTCCCTCTACAAGTTTTAACGATACTTATTTAACTAGCCTATTCCTGTATGTTTCAAATAGTTCACGTGTCTGGCATGTATCTATATCAGTCAAAATCAATAGTGACCGTGGTCTCAGCCGACGCTCTGTTTACATAAGATACTATACGATAGCAACACACTCAATAAGAATACTGCAAGAACCCTGTAATGATTTAAATATATGTATTTTGTAAGTTGCCAAAAGCAATTGGGTATGAATCCTTGAGAGAAATGAGGTGTTCGTAGTATTGGCTGGTACTATAGGGAATATCATAAAAAAGAGTTAAAAAGTAAGCCCCATTCCACACAAAAAATTGTGAACATTCGATTTTATATGTCTCGTGTCATGTCATTTGATCTTCATGATTTTGCAGATAGAAAAGGCACAAAATAGTACTGTTACTCATTTAATTTTACAACATCGGAATATGCGTCGATATTTCGTAATACGAATCAATGACTTGAAATACTCACTACCAGAAAAAGGACTAGAAAGTGTCCTGTAATCTTTTTTTACAACCTAAAAACCAGTACATACTACAAATGGCATGATCAATTATTCGACATCTTGCCTCGATAAAATGAATTTTCTGATTTTCTGCTTCATTTCATATCCTTTTTATTTATGTAGCTATAATCCAAACATAAATGGAAAAAACAGATTTTTTAAAAAATATTTTAAAACTCTTCTTAATTAACAAATACACGAAAACACTGATTTAGTCTCAGCGTTTTTCGAGCTCCACTTGGTTGTTAGACAGGGAAACTTTGTCGAGACTTCCAATATTGGTGGCTAAGTCATGATATTATTTCAATATAGAAGCAATATAGAATTTATAGATTGCTGAATTGAATTACCAATGTCCCACAGGGAACACTGAGATAAAGCATGCGTTCTTTGAATTGTAAATACTAATCAGAAATACCTACATGGGTAACATTTTATCTACTGTAAGAATAATTTATACCAGAACGTCACCCTCACGTCACCGAGATATGTATGTATGGGCCTATTTACTTTATATAATCATATTACAATGATATTTCATCAGAAATCAACAATCCAAGAGTGCACCGAAGTTGTGTATTTTCAGGAAGGTACGTTTTCAGTGCGGTAGTAAAAATCATACTTTTGACTACCGCTAAATGCTTCAGAAATAGAATTAATACTGTGCACTAATACTAGAATACTAGTGTCCACTGTTACCACAAAATATGGATAATAAAATAGTAATGGTTCATACATACCAGAAAGTAATACATCCTTATCAGTCCGCCAAAATTCACTCCATTACTTACTCAAAAATATAAAATAAACTAAGCGAATGTAGGTTAACTTGTAAACAAACAAAGGCAGGGCCCGCAAAATAGTCAGTTTTTCCACTTTATCTTTACGTTGCAGAATTATCGATAAGATAGGTGACAGATAAAAACTTGTGCAAATAATAGATGCATATTATTCACTGATACGGCGTTAGGACACTTGTAGGACTACCAGCACAAGTAGTCCTCAACACTTGCGGACGAAGGTATTTAATCACGGTATTCATTCAGTCGAGGCAAGCAATTTTACTGGTTAAAGATCGAAGCCCACTTATCAACCCCTCACGGTGACAGCACCGTATCAACTCGAGACGTTCAGTATTATTTGTAGGAAACTTCATACTTCAACGCACATATCAACTTCGTAACGTCACCACCTCGGACCGAGACCAACTCGGGACCCACTCTCGACCAGCGGCGCATGCGTTGTAACGCGCCTACGGTGCGCCGCCGGTATCCGGTGCCGATCCTATCCGAAGCGTTGCTGTTCCCTTTACGTAACGTGCTTCCATATGGTTGACACCTGGTTGGTGCTGTTCCCGTGCCCGGTGGGTAGATCTGCTTCAGTCTTAATTCGTCAAGGCACACGACTCTCCGTGGAGTGAGAGTGGCGTGATCGCGCTTCAGTTGACACCATTGATTTATTGTTAATATACATAGAGGTCTTACATAGTTATTTTTTTCAAGTTGGGATTTGATAACTTGGTAATAACATGGATTTTTTAATCCGAGTTTTCAAACCCGATGTTCCCTTCTTGATGCAGTCCTGCCGCCCGCGACTTTGCGCGTTTTGGTTTTACTCCGATTGCATAGGTCGTAGCGTAATGTCTTAAAGCCTGCAGCAATTGAACTACTCCTATAACTTTCCTAGGTAAAGTATCTAACACACTCATGACTAATGCTTTCAAGGCACTGTTGGGGCTGCCCCGCTTCTTTGGGTCAGAGATGTTCGCCAAAGCCCGAATGGATTGCTTCTATGCAACAATGCGCAAGCGGTGCATGTCCCTGGGGGTGATTCTCGCGGCAATCGTACTTTTTTCGTGAAAATCAAGCCTTAAAAAGTCAGGTAAAATATCTACACGTTAAAAAATTAGCGCACGAACAAAATCTAAATACATACATAGAAATCGTGACCCTGAGATATCATAAACTACTTTTTAATTTCGACAAAGAAAATTCGCTTGGTGAACTTTTTTCGTGTACGAATTGCACGAGAAAACACCAGGGGGTGCGCGGAGGGGGCCAGGTGCAATAGCGTACCTACTAAAGGCATGGGCAGAGCGTTTTGACTCTATAATCAATTATTGAAGTAGCGTTTTAACGGTCAGTACCTATTACTGACCGTTAAAACGCTACTTCAATAATTGATGGTTCAGTCAGTACTGACCTGAACCATTAATTGTAATATGTTTTATATGACTTCGGTCAATATATTATTATAATTATGATAAACTGTGTAGTTTATTTTTAATAACTTTAAATTTTAATTTGAAATTAATGAATGATCCTGTGTAAATTGAACTAAATAAATTATATAATCATTAATCAGACCAGATTCTGAGATTCGTGCAAAAAAACAAAAAATCGTTTTAACATTATAATATTAGAACAGATAGAAGTATAGAGTAGGTACGAGTATTTTTTTTTCTTTATTTTATGAGCAGGTTGCTTGACCTTCTAGTGAAAGTTATAAACGGGTGTTACATTTTTACAACGATATCGAAACACTACACCTATCGTCAGATATTCTTATTTCGGGTGCTAGAATAAATCAGATTTAGCCGGCGCCGGATTTATTCAGATGGAGCATACCACAATTGCCACATACAACTCTACAACAGGCTACTGCCGCCGGGAGAAGCAGCTTTCCCATAAGTCTACTCTGGCTGTACCTATCTTGAAATGTTTTTCCTTCATGAAAGAAATGCTTTGATGAAAGTCTATACTAATTGAACATTGAGTAAGTAGTAATCACCATATAAAGTAGAAGTTTTTTTTTCTCCATGGTAATCACTAAGGCGGAAAAACCTATAGAGAAAATAGACTTTTCAAATATCATAGGCTCGTCATCAAATTGTCAATTTCGTCAAACGAAATAAAATAATGAGATCTTGCTTATTGCACGAAAACATTTCGTTTTGTCCTTTTAGTTCACCACTTGGTGTATAAGTATTCACGCCATATAATTAAAAATATGCATCACTTTTTCATTTGATCTCAATTCAATATCAAAACATAATGTTATCCTCCAAGTTTAAGCCTCCTCCTCATGCTGATTGCTGACCCCACATCAAAACATCGATATCGACAAATAAAACATTACGTATAACGCACTATTAAATTGTATACATAAATAATATAAGTTTCAAAACATAAACTAACTACGAGTATGTTGATGCTACTCGGTAATAAATAACGTTGTAACTATGAAATAAGGTAAATTAACTATACTTACCGAACTTCATTTCATGATTTACTTAATTAAATCTTTTGAAAACATACCATTACACATGTCAAATATTGTACCGCCTTGACGTTTCGTGCTTTTGAATTTGACAACTGAGTGAGAGGGACGGCAGTGGATGTAAGTAAGATGAAAGTTTACAGAGTGTCCCGAAAAGAATCGATAACGTTATAACTGTCGATAAGCCTCCTTAGGGTTTATCAAATATCAAATTTTGATCTTAGTTAAAACAGAACGGGTTTCAACTATGTGTTTTTTTTTAAAAATCGCTTAAATCGATTAGTTTTTCTTAAGCCATTTTTACAAATGATAACATTTTTCAGTTCAGTTTTTTGTTTTACCACAGATAAGGGCTATTAAAATAAAAGACTTAAAGTCGACAAACTAAGTAGTTAATGTTTATAAAAAATAAAATAACGACCACGACAAACTTTTAATAAATCATACTCTTTGCGATTCAGATAAAAACAATAGAAAACACATACGCTTGTGATGCCTTTTTAAAATCTCAATTAACCAAGGAAGTTTTTAAGATAAAGATAAGGAACGATGGATGTGTCACATTTTATTTACACCACAGCCGATATAACATTTAAGACAATGTATAAAAAAATATTTTCCTGCATTTTCATATTTTTTTAATAAAATATTAACTAGTTTGAAAATTTAATCTTTTATTTTAATAGCCCAATTATCTCTAGTGGAACCGAAAAAAAAAAGGAATTATTGGATCTCTACGTTATAAAAAGAACGCAGCCTCTAAGTTTCAAGTCTCTACGATCAGCAGTTCAGGACAAAACAATTTGTAAGCTAATTTATAATAAGTCCAGATAATTGAATACTAGCCCTATATGATAGATATTAGATAGACTTACATTCTTAAAGCTTATAAGTCTGTAACTAGGTCGAGTTGATAACGTTGAAACCTTGAGCTTTGCTTTAATAATTTAAGGTAGGTACTTATCAACATCTTATTTCAACAAAGTTTGTGATGAAATATTAATAATAATTCATGTTCTTAATTACTAGTCAAGCACAATTAGTATATGTTATTTATTTGTATAGTCTAACGTTGGCGTTCATACGACCCGAATCCTTGCTCTGTGTATTAACGTAGGTACAGAGTAGGTGCCAGCCGGGCAGGTGTCTGTAGATAATGAAATTGCAATTGATAAACAGTCGCGGCAGTTTCACTTTATATGTTCCGATAGATAGCTAGCTAGGACCCGTTTTACCCGTACAGAAGGTACAGTCGACAGCACATCAAGTTACCCACTTTTGTTGCAAACTAGCCCTTATTACAACTGCATAAGATACCGCAGTGCTTACCTTGACGTGCTGTTGTCTGTACATACTGAGTACAAGGCTTTCTTGTTACACTAGCTCAGTGCGATCATAATAACACGAAAGACACTTATCCTATTTCATACTTATACGATACATAATCAGTGAAATGCCTTTATGGGATTATGCTTTTTTAATGGGCACACGTTTCTGGTCTGAGCTGTTATAGTGTGCTTAGTAGTAACACGAGGACATATTGCGATCTTACTTTAATCCGTTCAAGTTCCAGGCAATTCAATTTCCACATAAAGAAATGGCGTTGTGATGCCATTTTGGGAAAAAAAACCTATTTATATTTTACTCACCCGTGTAGTGCTGTTCTACGCTAATACGATTTTGCTAATCCGTTCAAAAGCAGAGCTGCTTAACAGTCAAAGCAACAATACAATACTTACGCACCCAGGTTTGAATAATTGTAATTAAAAGAGTTTTTTTCATGATAACAACTTCTTTAATTTATGAATAAAAAGTTTTAAAGTACGTTATGATTCCATTCTAGGAGTATCTACGGTCTATAAGGTGAATGGTATACTACTATGTTATAAACTTTTAATGTAATGTTATGTTTTCATGAGCTTTTTTTTCATATAACTCGCTTCAATATTACGTAATTTTATTTCGCAAATTAGCGAAATTGTCTTGAAATATTGATACAGGTACTCACAAAATCGAGATTTTTTTTTAATCACTCTTGAGTGGATATCATTCGGTTTTCATTACAAAAGTCAATTTCAAAAAAAATAAAAGAAAATTCACGCCATATAGAGGCGAGTGATTAAAAATAAAGCTCGAATAAAACATACTTAACGCAGTTTTTTTTTTCATTTTCCGTACCAAGTAGCTAACGCGATGATGTCTAAGTACTGGGTACTTAACATGTCTGTCATGTTAGTACTTTGAAAAATCGAAATCTTTTTTATAACGGTATACTATATCACTCATGTTTTTTTTATTTTTTAGATAATTTAAATATTAAGAATAATATGAATCAATAAAACAGTTCAAGTGTTTTTATTTTCTAGCATTAGTCCTATTAGCTTACGCTCATTCGGAAATCATACCGTTTATTTTTAACGGATTTAAAATAGTTTTTCGCGGATAGTTGCAGTTGACAAAATGCGAAGAGGAAAGTATAAAGAGTAGGGAAGTAACGTACTTTTCAAAAGCGCTATATATAAGATTGCTGGCAGCACGTGACCCAACAATCAACACCACTAAAATATAAGCAGTAGTTCGGGCCGCCTCTGGGCTTGAAGTATACACACAGACCATTCGGCATTGCTTGCACCAGGCTGGATTACGAGCACGGAGGTCTTGGCAAGCGCCTCTGCATTCCTAGCAACGTCAACGACGGAGATTGCAGTGCGCTAGGCTTCGGCAAAATGAAGAAGACGAAAAGAAAACATTTGGCAAATCTGTCTATTATTTGTTGCTAGGCGAATCAGTATTCATCCAGATAACCGACGTGGCCGTGTCTGGTGAAGACCAGGAGACTGTGAAAGGCAAATAACTGCTAGGTAACAAGGCGGAAAATCGGTGTCCTTTTGGAGTGATATTCTGATTAAAGCTAGAACTCCTTCGATCCCGTATTGAAGCTTCATGACCGCAGACATACATAAAATGCTATCAATGGAATTGTCTGACTATTCCGAGTAAACCATGGGTACCAATTTGCACTGGCGAAGATATTGCACCCGCACATCGAGCTTAACGAGTCAATGCTGCTCTCCGAGACTACGATATCACAAGGTTAGACTGGCGTGCCAACTCGCCTGACTGAAACCCGATAAAACACGCATGGGATGCTCCTAAGCAAGCTGTTTGGAACCGTCATCCACGTCCCCAGACAGTGCCAGAGCTCAGAGAAGCAGCTATTAAGACTGGGACAGGTTATCCCAAGCAATGCTGTATAGCTTGATCTTCAGCACACCCAGGAGGATCTCTGCATGGGTTCGAGACAGGAGAGGAGTTATATTATATTAAATATAAATCATCTATTAGTAAATTGTTATTAAGGGAAGTTGCTCGTAGCGCAGTGGTAGCTGCGCTTTGGTAGTGATACCGAAGTAAAGCAACCTACAGTCGTGTTTAGATGGGTGTCCATTCCGAGTCCGACCATATAAGTGACGTGTATGTACGTTGTTTATTGTAAACTTGTTTGTGGTTCTCCCAATAAATGAAAAAAAAAGTATATCACGAGTATCTCCGTGTTTCGGAAGGCACTTTAAGCCGTTGGTCCTGGCTAATAACATTGATATTAGTCGTTAAGCCTAGTCAGAGACCTTAACATCTGACAGCAGCGTAAGTCGCTTGCCTTGCAAACATCCCTCCACGAACCCGCACTGAGCCCGCGTGGCGGAGTATGGCTCGAACTACCTCATAGATGAGGTAAGGCCTTTGCCCAACAGTGGGACGTAACAGGCTAACTTTACTAGGGTTTGGTTAAAACTCACAATATGATATTTATAGATGAAATAAGAAACGAAAATTGCGCACGCGCGGGACCTGAACATGTAACTTATGGCTGTTACCGTGCTGTTCTGCCCGTGCGCAAGTTTTGGTTTATTATTTCATCTTTGGTAAGATATTAACCAAGCAATGAAAAATGTCTGTATCTTATTCGGTCATCGTGAAGATATAACTAATCATTAATGTACTTTTTATTTTTTAAACGTCATTCAATATAAACACACACCAAATTTATTTCAAGATAAATTTTAAATTAAGAAATTAATTTTTAACTTTACCTTTTTTTATGTGCTTGATAATTGTGTATGTCTCATAATGTGACTTCTACGTATGCCGCGTTGCGAAAGTGTGACTGGAAGAGAAAGCTTTTAGCGTTAAGCGCACCTTACCTTGGTATGCTAGTGCAATAAAGTTTTTAAATAAATAAATTTATGGGAATAAGTACAGGTACAGGTACAAAAACACAGTACCTAGTATTACTTACACAGTAGTAGTAATAACTGTGCCTATGCAAAATAATAGGTCATCTTAATTATTCGTCCTAGAATTTTTACAGTGGCAATATTTAACATTGTCCGTTTGCCATCTGTGTTTCCTGCAGTGACAATCTCGAAGGCTATGCCAAAAGGAAATTACTCAAAAGTCATTAGTTGAAACAATAATAATGGTTTTGGAGAATGACTCTGAAAACTCTTGGGGATCACGCCGCACGCACTTGATGGTGGTGCTCTGCCAAATCATAGGGATACCAGTTTTCATCGGAGTCGTGAACACGGCTGTCAACTACGGCGCGGCTGGATATATTTTCTCCTACGTCGTGGTCACTATCATATTCGGCATACCCCTGTTGTACATGGAATTTATCATCAGCCAGTTCACCGCCCGAGACTGCATCGACGTCTGGAAAATCTACCCATGTGTCGCGCACATGGGATACATACAGGTCATTTGGCAAGTGATCGTCATTATCTACAATCACTTGATAAACTCTTTTATTTTTCATTATCTTCTGCTCAGTTTCGAGAGCCCAATACCGTACTACACCTGCGGAAAATGGTCACAGACAAATTGTGATATGCTTATATTCAATCACACAGTCAACCAGGATTGTATCAGAATGGCAACACCTCCCCCGTATTGCACCGCGCTGTACACCACCTTCCCAGAGTATCAGTACTGGAGGTACTACATGTTGGGAAAGAATAAAGAGACTTTCCAGATCGCTTGGCGAGTATGTCTAGCATCGGCAATAATCTGCCTAGTTATGTACCTGAGTGCCTTCAAAAGAAAACAATCCGTCAAGTGGGTCATCGAGGTATTCGTATTGTTACCAATTTTCGGTTATATGGTATTACTAATGGGATCCATGATACAGAACGGAGTCGTTGAAATATATGCCGATTCATTGGATTCCGATTTCGCGACTTTCTTCAAAGATTTTCGGTTATCGACTGTTCTCTTACAGATAACTTTCAGCCTGGGAATCGGATCTGGGATGTCTTTTAATCTGGCGTCGAGCAGCTCGTTCCGAGCGCCGTGCTACTCGGACGTCGTGATCACGGTGGTGGTGAGCATAGCCGTCTCCACACTCGCCATCTGCACCACCGCCATGATGTCGTGTCCCTACGCCTTCACCTACGGAACCAACCCCGAAATAGTCTTGAAAGCACCCATGTCACTTCTCTTCGAGAAGACCCCTAGATTCGTGAGGGAATACCACCACACATATTTCTGGCTCGTGTTGATCTATAGCTCCCACGCTATTTTGGGAATCGGCACCAATTTGATTTACATGTTTCATTTGTTAGAAATGTCGGTGGCCAGAAGTCCGGTAGTGGCTAAATATCCTGGCATGACGAGCTTGTTCGGAATCTTTGCGCTGTATGTTATTACCATTCCACTGCTCAGTGACCACGGCGTGAAAATAATGCTGACGCTCAGGCGATGCTCGTGTATCATCTGCAGTTTCATTGCTGTCATCGAATGTATAGTGTTCGTAGTCTGGTACGGCTTGGAGAAGTTTTCCGAAGACGTCCACTTTATGCAAGGCCTACAGCCCAACAAATACACCAGAGCGAGTTGGGTGCTGTCGACCGTTACGTTGACGTACACTTTTCTAAAGGAAATAATCGAACAAATGACGAAACCGAAACGGACATACGGTTACACGGTGGGATGGTATGTGCTTCTGACGACTATTTGTTTTGCGATTTTAATGTTTCTTGTAAAATTGTTGATTGCGGCGTACCGGAAAAGATTTCGGGACGTTATCAAATTGGACTCAACTTGGGGTCCGCGGGACGAGGTGCTGCAGCGCAGCAGAGCTATGTTCTCGGCGCAGGCGATGACTAAGGAGTACCTGTACCGGCAATACCATCTGCAGGCCGGAATCCTCGCGCGGCAGAGGATGTCCAATTGCAGGACAACCGAACGCAACGTTTGACGACATAACAAACTGCTTCTCAACGTACACTGTTTGTCAAATTAAATACTAAGTTATAATTAATGAATCTTTTATAGTTTTCCTTCCCGTCTTGACTGTTTTTGTTATGCCACGTGCTGTATATCAAAACATGACTCATTGTGCCTATATCATTATTGCCTATGGCTATTATGTTACTTGTATCGGCTATTACGTAATACACTATGAGTCATCTCCAAAAATATTGAAATATATAATGTACCCACAAGTCTGTGTTTATAGACTGTTGCTTTAAATATTATAATAATTTATTCCTTAAACGCGTATTAGTGAGTCATCGATATATAGAACCTGATTTTGGTAAAAAGAATAGTGATAAGTGAAGTTTTAGCTGCGGAGAACGATCAAGGATTCGTTGATCTCTAGCAACTGAGGAAAGGTGTTCCAAAAACGTTAATCTAAGCACATGTGACAGGTACAGTCATCGGAATTACATTCTCGGAGGTTATAAAAAAGAAAGTAAGCAGTGCCGCGTCGTCCCCACCCACTTGTCCGACTTTTGTTAAAGAACATAATTCAAAAAGTGGCGCGCCACGCTGTCTGCTTGCGCGGGCGCAGAGCTGCAGCGGGCAGACGCGCCGCAGCCTGACACGCATTATACACTAATAGAAAAAATATTTATTATAAACTCTATACATACTTAGGTATCCTTACTAGACCGTATTTATCTCGTCTGAATAGTCTTGACGACATATACATTATTATGTACTCGTACCATAAATTAATTAGGAAGCTCTAAGCAGTAAGTAAACATAAAGATAAGCTAACTTGACGTGGTGCTTACGCTTACAAATGATTCGCATGTCTGCGACTAAAAAATGAGCTATAAAGCTCGAAGCTGAAAATTTTCAGTCCATCATGCTTCTCCTTTTCCAGCATCTTGCTATAACAAGCTTTGATCCTATCTAGTTAATGTTATAATCAAATTGAAACCTGATACGCCCTTACGTTTCGATTGATATATTTTTAGCCATTACATAATGGTACTTGCATGATCAGAGCGAAGGAGACACGAGACACAGTGATTTCAATTAAGTAATGTGAACACACACGCACACGGTTGTCTGTGAGACGAGTGCAAATCCAGTTCGTGCCACGTTGCGTCACACAAATGAAACATTTAGAATGTTTGACCCGTCAAGAGCGAGCGGCTGACGCGGGCTAGGGATGTAGTTACTCAGTAGAGCCTACAATTGAACTACTCGTAATCTGACTTCAAACTTAAGGCGGAAGTCATTAGAGTCCAATTTTCGTGTATTTTGATCAATTATAACAAAGCACATTAACACGTTATTTTTTCTATCTACGAAATCGAACATTGAATTCAACAAGCTTTAGTGTATCAGCTACATGGTTTCAGTTCAATCTACACCCAGATAAAAGATCTCGCAAAGCGGAGCTAAAACGAAAGATTTGTTCAGGTTTTTTTTGTTTGCTACATCTCTCAAAAGCTAGTACTAAACGTTATAATCTGAAATTGAATGAAAAATTTTATGAAGAAACAAAAAACTTAAGTTCTACACAGTACTAAGAAATAATTCAAACTGATCTAAACTATTGGCCATATTCAACTCGATTACTAACTAGGATCAAAATAATCGAGTATTCACTTAATAGGCATTCCCATAACTAGCACCGTCGCGCGAATTCCAACCTTTGTCACGACATGACACCTATCGCAAGCAGCCACTGCATTCAACTCAAAAGCAGCTCAGCCACTTGTTGTCACTTAATCTCGTGTTGTGAAACCTCAACATTTCGGCTTCGTTGGCGACCCAAAAAGCTAAAAGCTATCAATTTGCTTTTTATTTTATCTACTTCGGTTCTGTTTATAAAGTTCACAAGCGACTCTACATAAATAATCGCTACTCAGAGCTTTCGATGTCATTCGCGCGAACTTTAGTTGTGTTCGATTAGTTACAGTGATCAGAAATTCCATAATCCGTTGAATTTATGGCGTCGATTTGAAATGCAAATTTTGTAATGTTTTGTTATTGAGTGGATTAATAAGTTTAACGGGTTTCGTAATCTCTAATTACCGAATACACTTGAGATTGGGAGAGGCGTCGTTCATCAGCGCTATCTCACGTCGACACCCACACTTAGCGGCCATTCTGCAATTGCACAATTTGAGGAGCTTTTAGAAAAGTCTCCGTATCGGACAGTGCGCTAAGTTACGACGCTAAAAGGCTGTTAGTTAGACTTAGTGCGGTTATCGCGCATGCGCCGGCGCGGGGCCACCGGATAACCGCTAGAACGCATTCTTTTACATAAGTTATTCGTCTTTATTTATTTTTAAACGACTTCAAAAACTAGGCGGTTTTCAGTTCATCTGTATGCATTTTTTTGTGTTGTTGTTACCTCATATCGCAGTCATTTATGGACTGATTTGAATTATTTTTCGCTTGCCTAAAAGTTTTTTGCAAGTCCAGCGTCAAGATGGTGTGTGATATTAATTGATTAATGTACGGTTTTAATATGAAAATTAGTTTAATTTAGATAGGGGTGGGTGATAAGAAAAAAACTATATTTTGTTTCTTTATTTCGCGTGATTTTCATTAAATTTAATTCATTTTCGAACGAAACTCACACGCCATATTCAAGCGAGTGATTCAAAAATAGGCAATGATAGTCATGTATCAGTATCTGGTAATGTAATACTTTAAACTAAGAGTACATAATATAAGATACGAGTTATTTAGAGATTACTTTACAGTCATCAACCGGAATGGTCGAGCGATCGTTAAATAGTGGTGCCTACTTAAATAACTTATTAACGGTTAAATACTTTAAAATAAAGTCTTAGCCTGGGTTTCAACTCAATCTGTTGCAACCCGCAAACAATAATTAGGTACTATTAAGAGCTTAATGTGCTTTGAAATTACACTGATTAATTAAATTGCCTCGTTTCCATTTTATTTTGGTTGAAACCTGCTCTAATTTAATAATTTTAAGAAGTAGGTTTTGAATATGCTATTATATTTAGGCAATTACGTACAGCCTACTGTCTAGATAAAACATGTGTAAATGATTAATCCCTCAAGCGTATGTGAACGAGACACAATGCAAATTCTATTGTTATGCGGTTGCCTGCAACCGCTCGGGTGTTGAAGCATTAAGAGCCGTTTGGTTTACTTTGGAGAGTTTTTGTGACGATTTGTGAGACAGTGGTAAATCTAGTTCGGTATTTGAGTAATGATTTTAAGTGAGATTATTTTCTTTTGCTATGGCAGACTGGCAAAAGATCTCAAGACCTATAAGAAAAATATTCACAACTAAAGAACCTGAACATGTAGGTACCATACCAAATGTAGAATACAATTTTCTAGACCAAATTTGACCGATAAGTCGTTTAAAAGTGTCAACAAGAGATAACGAGGAAGGCAAATAGTGGAGTAGAGTCGAGTCGATGACACGGGATGGCGACCGGCGCAGGCGTCCCGCAGACATGTCAAAAGGGTTTCGCTTTGATCGACGTGAAAATTATGCAAACCACATCTGTATACATTGAGAGTAAAGACTATAACTGTTACTATAGATCTGTGGTCGAAGTCTCGACCAGTTTTACCTACAGGTCGAACACCAAATGGCGCTCGGTAAACGCTGAGACAAAATTCATGTTATCGTAAATGTGGTCTAGACTTCCGATGCAGGTTAAAATGTTAAATAGGGCTGTTACAAAGTTTTAATACATCTTATGGTTATTTATTACTATTTCAGAGTAAATAACATTATAAGCATAGCTACGATGATAATTTCATTTGATTGTATACAAAAAAAAAAACACTCAATAGGTGGATTTTTTTCGCATATGAATTACACGAGTATTTGCCCACTGGGCGCAGATTCTCGCCTCAATCGAACTTTTTCCTGGCACCCAGATTAGGAAGCCTTTCTTTTTTAATTTTTAGAGAATCACTAGGTACTCATTGAATATTGAATTGTAGCAAATACCCGCCGATTTGTAAGTCTATTATCCAGTCAAACTCATGTGGGCTATTAGACTTTTTATCCGTCTCCGTTTAGTCTGCAGCGAAGATATAAATCTCTGTCATCGTTGATTGGAGAGCGTCGAGCGCGTTTAAAATTACGCAAAAGTGTACGCCTGGAGTCAATTGGATTGGACTAAGAGTAAAGTGTCTGGCATTTCACGCACATACAGGTGAGTAAGAAAACAGTCTGAACTTTGTAATCTGGAACGTTACCATGAGTTTACTACGGTTTTACTCCCTAGCGACGACCTATAAATTTCTATGGAAAATTGCGTAGCGCCTCTAGCGGTCACTGACAGAACTAAAATTTTCCATACAAATAGTGAGGTCATCGGTAGCGAGTAAAACCGTTGTCGCTAGCGAGTAAACTCATGGTAACGGTACTGACTATCTGAGTCGAACCGAGTCCGACTCGCACTTGTCTGGTTTTATTTCTTTGATTCTAATATCATTTTTCAGTGTTGGTAAACTAACGTCATATAAGTTCGCAGCATCGCTTTACTATTTTGTCCACGAGTAGGGGGCCGTCCATTAATCACGTGAGGCTCAAAAGGGGGGGTACGGAAAATATCACGAAACATCACGAGGGGGGAGGGGAGGGGGTCTCGTTAGACATCACGTGTATTAATTTTATTTATTTTTTGTCAAAAAGCGCTATTTCTGAACCGAAATTTTGAACGGCGCGAAAATTTGAAAGATTTGTTGTCACAAACCTCTTTGCCAATAACAACTGCCAGTGAAGAAGAAGCTTTACCAGTTGTAACCTTAAATGAAAGTCTTGCAACTCCGTGGGCCGAAGACAACATTAATTAATTATTCATTAATTATATATAGGATTCATCAATTTTATTGAAAATACATATGTATAAATGTTTTTCGAATCAACATTTTTTTATAAAAAAAATCCAGGCAAAAATAGCCTTTACATAGACTTCAAAAAAATACACGTGAGCCAGGGGGGTAGGGTGGGGGGGGGGGGTTGGTCCCAAACCTCACCAAATATGAACAGGGGGAGGGGGGGTCAAAAAATGAGAAAAACGACCTCACGTGATTAATGGACGGCCCCTAGGTAAGCATGCACCGTCCTACCTCTTCACTTAACTAACTCTCAAACTCCACATGCGAACACATGTTACTGACGATTGCAGTAAAGTTTAAAGTAAGATGATGCTGCTACTAATCCGAGCTTACTAAAAAAAAAACTTCTACAAAGACAAGTTAAAAAGTTCCAAAGTGTCTGCTGAAATAAATCACAACGGGCACAGTGTTAAGTATGTTTGGTTTGGTCAACTTTGTTACTAAATGGAACGGTAAAAAACAGGTGGTCTAGTTAGTGTAGCATCGAAGCGAATTCGAAGCTTTAAGCCAAATTACGTGTGACTCGTTCGACAGCGATAAACTGCAGGAAGTAGACGGTTAACGACTTTTTTTCGTCACGAAATGCAGTTTTGCGTAGGTACCCACCAATCGCGGAGGCAGTTGGGGGTTATGTGGGACTCCAGACTTCGCAATATGCCTACCCACTAAAACCTAATGGCGTTCTCCCGTGCGATTTAGTAAGACAAGAACAAACGGGTTACACCCTAGGCATGAGCTCTGAGCATTCATTCGCAGTTCTTGTCTCTGGCTATCAGCTTACTGATGCAGAGAGCGCCACCCGGGTTTAGGGGGACAGAGGTCGCCCTTGCTTGCTACTATTAAAGGTGCGCGGAACACATCACATCACCGATTCGGTCCTCCTTCAGTGAACGACTGTCACCCTTTTGACACACTTTTGCACACACTGAGACAACACGAGCGTGGACGTCCACCATCAGTTAATACAATATCATTCAGTGAACAATTATTTCTTTGAGCTTTTAAGTAACTAAGGCTCACTTGCTCTGACCAGAATTTAGAGATATTACTCTGATCAGCACTAACAAGAGTAAGATACGCAATTGTAAGAGAATGAAGAAATTCGAAATTACCTATTTCCGATTATGAACGAAAAAGAAGCTGCTGAGATTTAATCTCTTACTGTGCTTAACTCTACAACGACATGTACATGTAGGTACTTACTTGACTATAAAGTGATAGAAACCCCACCAAAAACATTAAAGTCCGATTTTCTTTGCTAGTCGAATGATGTAAACAATCTTTTAACAACTTTCAAAATAATATCAGTGAATAAAATTCATTTACAATTTGATTTAAAAAGATGTCAGTGTTAAATGATGCTTTTCTTAAGAAGTCGGTGATTTTTGTGTTTATTCTATTTTAAAATATATTATTTTGGAAAAAAAGGAATGTCAAGATTGCTACAATATTCGCCGTGCAAAAAAGAACGGACTTCAATGTGCATAATGACAGCCAAAAGCCAAGTTCAGTACAAAGAATGTGTTTGATTGTGAATTTCCCGTAAAAAGTATTGAGATCTAAATAAGTGCCAAGATCCACAGAAAATCCAAATAAAGAAGCAAGTATGCATCTTTATTTCTTGTTTCATCATTATCAACTACAACAATGTCTGTTAATTTAAAAAACCGAACTAATTAGTTTTTTTTACCAATAATTAATCTTACAATTGGCTTATAACTTTAAAATGTAGATTTAGGTAAAAACTATTCAAGTGAAATCTTAAGCTTAATTTCATCGTAAGTGATATCTTATAGTAAATGTAAATAATTCTAAATTCCATTGCAATTTCATATTTTTAATTGTTAGAGTTGATAATAATAAATCAAGAAATAGACCTGACACATTTCGCTCAATGGCTAACATTCATGTCATTTAAGTCAGAGCTTTATTTGGCCGCACAGCCTTATTAACGCGTGCATACGTAAACGCAAGCGGATCCGAGCCGCGCGGCTGTCGCGTCGCGATCGCCGCAGGCTAGAAAGCGTCCGAGAGGCCGCGGCCCTTTGACAATCCGAATGAATGACCGACGAACGTAACGAATTAATAAAAATGTCGTACTCGTAAGCTAAAGTGTATAAATATAGGTAATTTACAGGGCTGGTATATAAACAATTGCAAAAGAGGTAATAAATTACACAACGAGAGCGTACAACGCTGCTGCAGCGCTGCTAGCCGCTAAAAATACTTATCTACTAATACTAGATTACTCATTTATTTTATTTATTTATTTATACTTTATTGCACAACCAAAAATTTGTACAAAATGTGGACTTAACACCATTGGCATTCTCTACCAGTCATACCTTTGGGCTAAGCAGAAATGATTGTAGGCGGTGCGACAGACAAAAAGGAAATGAGTTACTATTAAAAGAAAAAAAACGATAAATTTCACACATTAAAAAAAACATGAGAAACATATATCATAAAACAAAACAAAATAACTACAATTTACAATATAATCTAATAAAATATCTAATATAAAAATACTCATCACGGTACAGACATCAAGTTACATATTTTTGTTACAAACTAACAAGGTATTTTACACACACAGTTACACAATTTAACTTGACGTGCTTTTGTCCGTAAACACTTTAATATCTTTACTTTATGGAGCAAATTCGATGCGATGAACATACTCAATTAATTACTTTGTTGGTCACATAATTGTGCGTGTAGGTTGAATTTTATTTAATTGTACTGAATATAAAATTTGCTCTAAAATATGAAACACAACCTCAACTTCATTGGAAATTGTCATTGGTCAAGAATATACATACCCAATAATCTTCAACATATTATTTCATACTGAGGAATCTTACTGTTATTACACATATTACCAATATAAAACATTCAATAAAAATAATTAAGCCCACAAAGACATTTAGCTTGCCATAAAAATTAAATTATTAAAGTTGACTTGGTTCCATTTAATTAGGTATCTGCGTACTCATGGATCGATAAATAGAGTAGGTATGAAGAGTTGCGAAGAGACGTTACATATCAGATATTCATTATTTTATGACTGCCATATTTATTGCTGATATAAACTATTAATGAACTAACGGAATATTATGGAGTCGATTTTAATTCTGTAATGTTATGAAGTCAATTATACATCTATAACTTTTTAATCGAATAGTTGTTTATTTCTTTTAGGATAATTGTACCGCTCTTAAAATCTATGTCAGCAACTTTAAAAGGTTTCTTACATGTAGACAACTAAATGTTTCACTAGATAAGTGCCCTATTTAGGATGATACCTTAATGTTAGAATAACAAGAGAAGAAAGAGTTGTTGACACAAATGTATCCACTCCATACGGCGGCTTCGCCGGCGGCATACGTCAATCAACTGTCAGATACTATGGAAAATGCCGCTGCGGCACGTGCCGCCGGCCGGTGTCGACTTGGATACACAATAAGCGCGTCGCGTTCTTGATTTTGCTACACATACTTACTCGCATTTTAGTCTGTAGTATGAGTATTGACTGAACTCTTCGATGATCATAATAATTGGTTTTAGTGAGGGGTTTGGGTGCCTATTTATCCAACTACGAAAGGGTTATGATTTGAGCAGTGTATCTATCCGTTTACGTGGGTATTTATGCGTGTTCCACATTTGCGGTTACACGACCGATTATTGGTAAATGAGGTATCAACCGATTCCTTTTTACAGTCCGAGTAATATAGGCTACCTTTTACTATAAAATTAAAACACATTGCGAATCATGCTACACACTTCTATTGGGTACGTTTAAAAAAAATAACAAATTTGTAAGCCTAAGGAGTGGAGTATCAAAGTAAAGAAGACAAAATTCTGAGTACAAAAATGAATGTATATTCGTAGTCAGGTTACATTTTTAAATTATCTTTCTTGTTTTAGAGAATATATTTCGTAGCGATTGACCCACATTTAACCCTTAAATGCCCCAGAGAAACCAAAATCGAGAATCCGCCAAAAAACTGAGTGCCAACGGTTTGCGAAGTAACGAAGCTTTCCACTGAATGGAAAAATGCACTTCGGAGCCGGTTTGCCCATACCCTTCCGGATTCCCAACCTGTACTCTAGGTCAGTAGCGCCGTCTCTCTCACTCGTTGCAGGTGAGACAGAGATTGAAAGATCGATTCGGGGTCGCGTCGCCCTAACCTAGTTTGTCGCGGTACTCTTTGTGGTATATAGTCTCCTGGTTTGTACATAGTAATCTATCGCGTTTGTTAATTAGGCGTATTTTAAGTGTTTATCTTGTTTTCTTTTGTTAGCAATGCAAGAAGGTATATTAGTATACATATCCACCTATCACTCTACCATATAATAATTTACCTACTGCGATTAATAAGATAGCTGTATGTAATTAGTATATTTTTTCTGTCCTAGGTCTTGTCATTATCAGTCCTGACTTCGGATAGACTATACTTAGATCTAATATTGAACTGTTATTAAATGAAAGTGCGGTCGGTACTACGAAACTTTTAAATCCAAAACTGAAGTTTGTGTTAGGTATGCGTATAACATTGCGTTGTTTCTGCGTTATTAAAGCCGGTAGATGATTGTTTAAAGATTTGAAAATTTACATATGGAAGAAAAAGGTAACAAGTAATACAATACCTGCGTCAAGGCATAAATAATAATAAGCTTCAAAATCAGTCCAGTCATAAAATAAAATAATCATGAGCTCATAACATTTTGACCCTACCCGCCTCCTCGTTAGAAATTATTCGTTTCGTAAAGTAGCCATTTATTTGTCTGACTTGGTCGTTAAAACTTAAAGCTTGCTTAATTACTATGGTAAGTAAGAAAGTAGGTATTGCGCAGTCACCTAGACAAGGCGAAGTACAATAGTATTTTGAATTTAATGCGTGCTTAGGTCGCTGACAACGAAAATCAGAAATTCTATTACGCTAAAAGCAAATATAGATTTTGTTGAGTTTTAAAATTGAGACGACATACCAATTACTTTTGCTTGAATATCAACTTATAGAATTTGTAATTGTGCAATACTATTCTAAAATAACTTCATGAATTTTCTACAACATTCATCGATAGTGATAAAATCCGCGAACGCACAGATATGGTGGACAAACAAGCGCGTCGAGGTATGCTATGGCGTTAAGTGTGTCACCGCGACTTATCGTCACATATCAATAAGTAAACTGAAGTTAAACCCTTACTTAGAATATTTGACGCCAAACGTAGCCCGGCGAAGTCGTCGCGTGTTTGCACTTTGATTCATTAGTAGAAATACCCGCAAACACCGTTCGAGACCTATTTTGGGCGAATAGATTGCGACTAAAGGCGATAGCAGAAGAATTTGACCCGCGTCGGTTCAGTTTGCTGAGCTAATTCATTTTAGTCAGGGCCACTCGACTGACAGTACGTTTCTGGGTTACTTTAGTAATTTTACATGAGTTTTCTTTCAGGGTACGTATTGCGATCTTGAATTGTCTGATTTATAAGCGTTTTGAACGGATTAGAAAATTTCATATTCGTGTTCTGACCAATTTTCGCTCAACAGACCCATTGTTTTGGCAGCGATTTAACTGTATAAAAAAATAATAATGTATTATCTCTTAATTGCTAATGCATCTTTTTTAATTCAACGAAAGCTTTGTTATTCATAAGTAGCTAAATTAATATGCGATATTTTTCCAATGAACATAAAAAAAACCTCTTTATTCGCAAGATGCAGTCTTTTGATGCAGTCAGGTTAAAAAGCTGCTCTTTGATTATACTAGCAAGGCTCAAAAGCATAATTCTATGATACACTGATACAGATATTACATATTTATTCGGATTGCACTTTCTATATGAATATTAATAGGCCCTATAAGTTTTATGTCCTTCTTAAACGCAAGGCGTTTCAATATCAAGCTAGGCTAAACGATGCAGTTGCCATTCTGTTTTCTAAAACTGTTAAAGTACTTGCAAATAGCAGGAACTAGGTATAGATGTGTGACTCACTTTTATTTTACACTACAGTAAATGACTAGATAGCTTACATCGATAGTCAGAGTTTGTAGGTAAGTCACAATGTACTTACCGTAATGTCATAATTAAAAAGAAGAACTATATTACGGCAGCTTCTAAATAATAAGTTTTTAGTATTGCAGCTTTGACAGTTAAGCAGCTTTGTTTCACTGTCAGATTAACAATTCGTATAACGATTTCGATCGTTTTCGAGATTCATATTAATATTATGTTATAATAAAATAAATATTAATATTCATACCATTGCAATAATTATATTAATAATATTAGTTTACCCTGAGTTGGAGTTGAGCTGGCTGGAAATTGAACGGATTAAGTTGGATCGCAATACGCCCCCTGGCCAAAACTTGCAGAAAAGGTTAATAACATTTCCGAAGCTAGACATCCGCCACTATTTTCGGCTGAATTATTTCAGCTATTAACAATACATTATAGAATTACTAAAAAGTATCGGTAGCAAATGGAACATGTAAACGCGCAGCCGGCTAACATAATGGCATAATCGATCACGTATTGAGCGCGATCATTGTGCGGGCCAGGTGGACCGTGAATCCTGTCACTGTGCTCCCTTGGACCCCGCATGAATCTCATTTGCGTGCGCTTACGCAACAGAGTAAGCGCAGTGGAGTGTGGCCGATTGCTGCGATCTGAGGGCGATCGGACCGATTCGATTCGTTCTGGATAAGCCCTGAAATGCTTGGATGGCATGGAAGAGATTATTTTTTTTAATTTTTTTATTTAAAGCTAAGCAGATATTTGACCTCGATCGCACCTGATGTCAGGTGTGGATGAGGTCTATCTAGGGTGTTGCATATCTGCTTTGTAGCAACCTTTTCACTCTTGTTTTAAAGGTGTTTAGGTCATATTCCTAAGGGAAGACTTCAGCAGGCAGCGAGTTCCACTCCCTAGCTGCACGCATTAAAAAGGAGTCGGCAAAGCGCTTTGTGCGAGTAGGTGGAATGTCGACAACATAGGGATGGTATGCTAGCCTACGTCTGCTCCCCCTGTGATGGAAAGGAGCTGGCGGGACTAGATCGTGCAGTTCACTTGTACAGTGACTGAAGTGCAGTCTGTAAAAGATTGCTACGGTTCGGACGCATTCGGAACACGGTTCGATCCGTCTGGATTCTCTGATGGCGTCCTTGGTTGGCGCAGCGGCAGCTCCATAGAAGCATGTTGATTACTAGAGTTAAAGCAACCCCTGACGCAGACGATGTAAAACTAGTGCTGACCCTTTTGACCATAATAACTTAATGAAATCTATCACATGCACCTCCGTCGTTCGGACTTCTGATTAGAAGTAGAGCTGTGGCCACTGATCCACTGAATTAGTAGGTTGATTAAATGAAGTGTTCATTTACAGTTTCTCCATTGAACGTGCCCGATAATATTCAAATTCATAAAGATGATCATGAATTGATAACAATCAAAGCACAACTCTAACTAACTAGTATAAAACCGGCCTAGTGCAAGTCGGACTCGCGCACAAAAGGTTCCGATTAAGAGCTTATAAGGGTTTGATTCCATTGAAATAACAAAATATTCAAAATAATGAGAAAAAAACGATTACATCGTTTAAAGGCTATGAATTAAAATTTTGGTTTAATGTCAGCAAAAAAAAACATTTGACTGCACTCAGATTCACTTAACGCGTTTTGGAGGGAAAAAACAATTATTATGCTTTAAGTTTATGTCCTTTAAATCGTTATTTGATTTGCATTTCTCATGGTAGTTTTACTTCTAAATTCTAACTACCTACTACAGTTTATTGGGAGAGGGTGAGGACAACGGAATCTAACAAAAATAAGCCCTTTAAAAATGAATGTTATGGAAACCGCCCACTGTATATAAAAAATATTTTAGCAAACTCATAATCATTTCAAAAGATCTAATCAACGATACCTAAGGTACACGTTAGGTTAAGCATGACAAAAAAAACAAGCCGTTGTTACTTGTATAAGAGAAAAAAATCCATGCCAAATTATAGTTCTCAGAGAAACTATGAGCTGGACTGCGGACAGACGAACATGGTGAAAACATAAAAACTATAAAAATGTGATGTCCTTCCAATAAATAAATTTTCTTTCTTTCTAACAGTTCCTGGTTGGACTACGGAACTCTATGTTTACTTTGCAATCAAAAGTTTTAAAAATATGGGTCCACTATAAAATATATTGAGTTTACATAAATATGTGTGCTATTGGTATCATATCATTTCAAGATAGAAGTGCACAACAAAAATCCTCAGTGGCTGGAATAGGGCCCAGAACAATGGGCCATGTCACAGTGCGCGGGGCTCTAATGGTGCGTTTAATATTATTTTACACGTAAGTACGAACAGCAAAAAAAACAAAGTATATTTTATATTTTTTTAATACTTTATAAAACAAATAAGGAAAATATAAAAATGTAACCTATAATCTACCTATTATAAGATAAACTCGCGTCCTTGGAGAAAGAACGCGAGGATGCCAAGGTGTCTCATGCCTAACCACTTTTAAATGAAAATCGCTTGCACCCACAACACAATAAACACGGGTGTTACTTCAAACTGCGACCCGGGATGCAAGCGATTTTAGGTCTTAAAGTGGTTAGGCGAGAGAGACCAAGACCGTACTTTGGGTACGTTAGTATTGATTGACTTTAGGACCATGAAGCAGATTTGCCAAATTCTATAAAAATAACTATGTATGCATACATCACCTCATCCATAACAACTTTTCAAGGTCTTGTTGATTTTATATTAGCGGTTGTACAAACTACTTAGTATGTAACTGTATTTTTTACAATTTGTCTACAATAGAGACGACTTTCCGAATATTTCATAACTTATCACATACTGAGATCACAGCGTCACTTGGTAAAACCGTCAGCAGAGGTTTGCGATTCACAAATGACCTAGTACGCGTATTTTTGAATATTAAAGGTAGTATATCTGTGTTTTATTTATTTAAAATCATACAATGACTTTTGTTCGTCAAGTATTCGAATCAGTGGCGTTACACACATGAGCGGTCACGGCCTAGCAATGTGACCGTGTAATGCCGATAGATCTTATATTTTTAAATAAATTTGATTGGAATCACGAGAAATAATGATTTTAAGGTTATTTCTTATCACAATAGGCTAGCTTTTTTGGATAGTAGTTACGAATTTAAGGAAGTAGGAGCGTTCACTAATTAACACAACATAGAAACTTAAACTATATTTAGACCTAAATCCCTAGGATGTATACTACGTATCTACTGTGCAATTCAAACATATCAGAAATAAAAAAGTATATACTAAGAAAATAAGGACAATGTATGATAATTGATAAGATACCATTTACAAGCACAAAACAATAATTTTGATGTTGTATACGTATGTGTAACCTGACGTATCTGACAATTATTCAATCCTGCTAATATGTGTATATTACTTAAAATGCAAAAGTTGGTCATATGGACGTATGAATGTCTGTTTGTTCTCCTACACCTACATGCAACAATCTACTGGATGGATTTTGATAATACTTTACAACAATATAGCTCATACATCGGAATAGCACATAGGCATTTAGGGTTAAACTCGGATAGTTGCCCATTTTTTGAAATTACTTTATATCTCTTTGTACTAAAAGCGAGATTCTTTATTTGTTAAACGAGTAGCTTCTTTGGTTTATTATCTTCAATTTAATGAAAGGAAGAAATATTATCCTTGATATTTCCAGAGTATTGGCGATTCGGACCGGACGGACGGACCTCTGAATTAGCCATATCCCCTATATGGGATAGTTGTCCCAGTTGCCAAATCTATATAAATTACGTTAGGATAGATGCCTCGTAGCGATAGAGGGCATTTATCCTGCAAAAAACTTTGATCGCAACTAGCCGTCCCATGCAATCGCACAGAGACATGCAACACGGTCAACTTAGTTGCAGTTGCAGAGTCTTTCGGTAGATAAATGAAAAAACATGTATTTCATTCGCGAAACTAAAGTAATTGCAATCGAGGCAACTAGACTATCCGGGTTTAACCCTAGTTCATAGTAAGATTTTTTTAAGTTCCAATTTATGCATGTGAAGCCGCGGGGACCCGCTAGTTAGTGTACACCGCCTTGCAGCAGTTTATTGGAGCTTGCATTGACTGATGCAATTGTTTTCTGTGTCATAGATGACGTACAAAGTGGTCGGTCCGATTTTCGTGCTCTTAATTAACTTTGTCTATGTTAATTTAAATAATGGGCTTCTAATTATCGATGCTTTGATTTAATAAAAATTTAAATACTATGATTGAACGTGAGAAATGTCCTATGAATTGAAACTAGATGCAGATTGTTTGCTGTGACGTCTGTAGCGACGTGTTTACGCCCTCGCGTGATGGCAACATGAAGTCACGCCAATGGTTTACTATACTCATTAAGGTAAATAGCCATAAGGTGTTCTTGTTACTAAATGTACAGTCAGAATTAAATCTCAATTAATATTCGTCTTTTGAATATCAGAATACATTTGACACCATAACACACTTTGGTGGGTGTACGTCACTTGCATTAATCAACTATTATAGTTTTTTTTTTTAATTTATTGATGTAGATATTTGTTATAACTTGACACGATTATATTACTAAATAACAAATACCTTAGGAAGTATCCCCACTTTAGAACTATTTGAATTAGTTTAAAAATTGAAATATTGAGCTTAAAAACATACAGGGTTTTCCATAAACAGCTTTCAATTAACAGTCTGCTTCCTGACATGCTTTCGTATCATTAGACTTTTGAGATAAAAATAATAACAATGTTTAAAAAAAAAACTTTAATACCAAAAATGCATAATTAAGTGTCAACATCCCCAAAACGTGAATCTTGTTGTTTTAATTTAAAAGGTATATTGTATTAAGCTATCTCTATTGGCAGTTTGGCATTCATTTTTTATATTCAGAATATTTTGTTTTAGGAAAATGTAAAAAAAATGTCTCCTAAACCATGATACTTTTATGAGTCATTCCCTAATTCAGTTAAAGTTGGCACGGAACCCTCAGTGCGCGAGTCCGACTCGCACTTGGCCGGTTTTTTCGTACACGAATTGGAATTTCGAAACGTCTTCAAGATGGTGTTGGCACTTGCTCGCAGTCTGCTCTGTAGTGACGCAGTCTTTTTTCGTAAACAGGCTCGAAAACTGTCCGTTCGAGCTTCGGCGAACATACCAGAGGCACTACAAAAGCGAGGAAGTCCCAACATCATTATAAAGGCGTTAATATACGAAGAGCACTGATAGATTTTTGAGTATTAACTGACCAGAGGCTGCACGTGTATAAAGTCTGGCAGAAAGCCTTAAATAATGATATTTTTACATCATGTGAGCTACGTGAAAATCTTCTAGTCGGCATATTAGCTCTCACCGTCAGTGCTCTTCTCTCCCTTTCGATATCAAGATCATCACAGAGTTTTAAGTTAGACTACGGTGCGTCTGTTTGCACCGTAGTCTAACTTAAAACTCGCACTCATAGCGGTCTATGCGAGCGAGTTTGTCTATAGCACTTTAGCTCCTAAACGGGTGAACCGATTGTATTGCGTTTTTTTTTTGTATTATCTAGGTCTATGGCTAAGCTATTTCCAGTTACAGTTTGAAATGCTCTCTCTGTGACAATCTGTGTATTAAAGCGATGAAGTACTTAGAAAAAATTATCTATCAAGTACAAAAAATTGAGTAGGTAAGCCAATATTCGATTCCCAATTCCTATGGTAATGATTCCCATGCCGCGCCACGGTGAGTGCGCCTTAACAATGACAGCCAAGCTTATGTTGCGTGTAAATTGCCGCGCAGCATTACAAATATCATAGTTATCAGGACTTTCGAGCGGTGACCTCAACCGTATAATAGATGTAATACAGACCTCACGCACGATTAAACTGACAGTAACTTGAGACTCTACTCCAGTATCTTATAATTTACATGAAAGTGAACTGCGATTTCAATGTTCGTTTCGCTTTTATTTACTCAATATCCGTAGTTCTCACATTAAACTTAATAATATCCTTGCTGTAATTTTTACGCCCAGTACAATGTGATGATGATTTTTATTATGGTATGCCAAGACCGTTACCATGAGTTTACTACGGGTCTACTACTTACTACTACTACGCCTCTTGCGGTCACTGATAGAACTAAAATTTTCCATACAAAAAGTGACGTCATCGCTAGCGAGTAAAACTGTCGTCGCTAGCGAGTAAACTCATAGCAACGGTACTGCAACTTCTTGATAGCAATTAAACCTTTTTTTTTAAATTAACCTTACTAGACCATTACATTCGTAATGCTACTGAAGGCTAAAGGTTAGCTGAAATGTTATATACGAAACATTTCGAGAGTTTCGAGTTGTTAGATGAATGAAGTAGTATTACACTCGTTTGTGAAGCGCTGCATTTCTTTATTTCCACTCCTTGTTTATTTACTTCTGTATGTAGACTCTATTGGTACACTTATACACGGATTATTATTATGATGTGAGTATAGTAAAGATGGTAACCTGGACATGGACTTATTCCGATACGTGACAATGGCAGACCCGCAGTCTGAATACATAATGTCTTACACTGCCAATAAAAACCGTATGTCAGAGTGAACTACCAATCAATTATTAACAAGTGCATAAAGTTTATAATAGCTTGAACAAGACTTGCGGTGTTACATTTAAATCTGTTAATGTGGACATCAAAGATGTTTTAATTCCGTCCGTGTATCTGTCAGTTTACATGCATGTTTTGAATCTTAGGTATCTAATGAATATGTTACGTATTATAACAGTTAAATATGTAAACTTAATTTTAAGAGTGAGTAAGTGCTTACGCGATTAGAGTAATTTTGTAATAGACAGGCTTGACAGAGGCTGGAGCGTGAAATACTCACATAACGAGTCGACATTTTACTGGTAATAAACACATTAATGTCTGTATTTTGATTGCGCTGCAATTATGGACTCTTCAATGTTTCACTTACTTTGGATATAAAAAATGTGATTTACTGAAGGCATTTAGTGGCAAGAGACACCGTTGTAGTTACAGCAAAAATAAGAAATCCGAGCAGTTTTATTTCATTCATAATGAGTCCACAAAAAATATGTTTTAACTCGACAGTGTACCCTTCTAAGTTGAGTTTTAACCACCATTGCAATTTGTATAGTAAAATTATACCTGATGATACATAACTATGATGTCCCGATCAAAGAAGAAGCCCCACAATTGTTCCACTTGAAATGTATCTAAAAAAACTTAAAAATAGTAAAAATGTATGACATACCCAATATCTCATTTTTTAAGGTCTGTCATATTAAAAATGCTGTAAACATTCGTCCAGAGACTCCAACTACTATGAAAAGTCTTTCGCTGAATTGAGTCAATTTAAAAAAATCTTTATTTCGGTTTAAGAAATATACTTCTCAGCACACTTATATACAATTCATTACGAATTTATCTTTAATCCCTCAAGCGTATGTGAACGAGACACAATGCAAATTCTATTGTTATGCGGTTGCCTGCAAACGCTCGGGTGTTGAAGCATTAAGTAACAAAAATATGATGAACATCAAAATTTTATTGCGGCTCGCGAAGGACTATAGCGATACTGACGCGACGCACTTTGCGCCTGGCGCGGCGGAGGTGGCCGTCGAAAAGCAAGAGAATAATGATTTACATGTTCTGATGAATATTTCATTAATATACGTTACAACGAAATCCTGATTAACAGTGGGGGTATATCTTTTTAACCAAAAGACTGTTTGTTTTATTAATATCTAACTATTAACGGAATTTCATACCATTCCCTGAACGGATTTCGTAGCATTTATATATATTTTCATGTCATACCGTAAAAAATATTGTAATGAGTATGTCATATTTATCAACAAACTTAAAGTTTTTTTTTAAATACGTTTTATTTCTGTAGGACGTAGGGCATATTAGAACCTCCCTCTTTAGTAGCATCTCTAAAGTAAATGGCGTGACTTGCGTAGATACGGACCGCTCTACCTAAAAGTCCAGTTCTCAGACTATGTCTAGAAGTAATCAATTGTCTAGAACACCTGCATCTAGGGCATGCAACTGACCTGCATCTGGAACCACGAATCGAAGAGCCCGGCGTGCGGAGCGCCCCAGCGGCCTCCCCCCGGGACTATCTGAAAATCACGGTTTCAATCAATTCTCATTTTTCAGTGTTAAGAAGTAATTAATACCTACAATCGCATTTATTTTTTTTTGGACATTCCACACATCGCTATCTAGCCCCAAAGTAAGCTACTCAAAGCTTGTGTTATGGCCAGACAACCAGACCAATACAAACAGACATGTTCATGCACACAAATGTTTGTATTGTGCGGGGATCGAACCCGCACCCGCTGCGTAGTAGGCGATTTCTCGACCATTACACCAGACGGGTCGTCATACATACGGTGTATTCTTCCAGAACTAGAAAAGGTTAAGCACACCGAC
Source organism: Pyrausta purpuralis (assembly GCA_963924145.1). Classification (NCBI taxonomy): domain Eukaryota; kingdom Metazoa; phylum Arthropoda; class Insecta; order Lepidoptera; family Crambidae; genus Pyrausta; species Pyrausta purpuralis. The sequence continues at coordinate 14,832,706 of OZ001647.1, read as the reverse complement.
TAGGATTCTGACTTTATATATCTGTCATCGCTCCTGAAATAAAAATTCAAATTACACACATTTGACAGGACTTTACACGATAATTTCTATTAATCTGTTTTAACTATCATAATAAGCACAAAAGATAAGGAATAAGGTGCGAACGTGGTCAAATATCGAGCGAGCGAGTCAAAACAACCAACACCAGGAGCTCTATTTTTGACTCACTCGCTTCAAGATGGCGAGTGATTTTCGTTCGAAGATGAATTAAAAGCCATAGAAAAAAACTCGTTGTCGAACGAAAATCACTCGCCATTTCGAAGCGAGTGATTCAAAAATAGGGCTCCAGGTCGCCACATCGTAGCTTACTAGCTACAGCGTAGTATTTTTTAGATACACGCTAGCTACGCGCGAGGGTGCGAGTTTCCCCATTCGTTTTTTTAAATGTGGTTAAAATATTTTCTTTTATAAAACTCGTTTTTAAAAATAAGCATAACTTATATTTTCCTCCCTTAGTTGGATGTCACTTACCAAAACAACACCCTGTGCGTATACTAGCGGTCCACCACGACTGCTTTCGCACGTTTTGAGTTGGCTCCCTCCCCTCCCATCGCAACGTGATATTTTATAGCCCAAAGCCTTCCTCGATAAACAAGCTATCCAACACAATGTGTATGCACAATTTGAAGAAGATTGGACTAGAAATCACGTTGTATTCAAAGTCTGTGACTTTTCCCTCTATTTTCACCCCCTTAGGTGTAGAATTTCGGAAAATCCTTCCTTAAATCGGATCTCCACGTTAGACAAAGAGCACAGCCTCTAAGTTCTAAGTGTCTACGATCAGCGGTTTAGGCTGCTGTGCGTTGATCCGTCAGTCAGTCAGTCAGTCAGTAGTTCAGGATTCAGTAATGTAAACATCTGTTTATGGATTTATAAGGCGGTACCTTGTGGGCCATAGCAATCAATAATACGAGCCAATATGTCCACAAACACGAGTTTACGAGTAGGTATGTAGGTCTCGAAGCCATTTTGAAAGATAAAACATGGGAACGGAAAGAGCTGCTAAATAAGCTGTTACTTTGTTATACACAAACACGGATTTAAAAATAATAATGTTTGGCTATAATATGCTTTGGCTATCATTGCTATTATTATTTTGTAAAAGTCACAAAATAAAAAATAATATACTTAAAGCTTTGTTTCAAAAGTTAACCTACCACCTTATACCTATAACTCCTAAATTTTATTTTCCCAACGGCCTAGGATTTAAAATTAAACTGGAAATGAATATGAAGTAATTTCCAAAAAATCTATTTATCCGGCAATACATTGTAAAAGCCTTAATGCATTTGCTTTGTGTCAGGTGCGAAGAATGCCGTCGGGCATCTTTCTCTCGCCGGCGATTGTTAACCGCGATTGCCTAAATATCTAGGATTTCGGACGTTAAGTATATTTGAATTAGCCTGCTGAAGAAACGTAGCGCGTATTATCGTTTAAAAGTTTAACTTCCTATAACAGTTGTTCAGAGCAGCTTTTATGTATCTACCACACTACAGTAATAAATTAGAGGAGCCACCATATTTACCGATAGCAGATAAGATGCCCTAAGAATTTTATAAAGCTTAATATTTTTATAGTATAATTCTTAATATTTAATTTTGTATAGCCACACGCTTGTAAGGTCTTCTGAAAACGTATGTTAATAAGTTTTATAGACAATAGGCGCTGTGCTACCTAATTAAGCAATAAATAAAGAATCATTGCAGCAATAAGTAATTTTAGGCAAATTCTGCCCACCAGATACTTATATGTTTTTTTAACCAATCACATCCACTTGTAAGATATTAAGCGGTTGTATTCAAAAACCATAACTTAGTAATAAGTATGCTAATAAAGTAGTCGTTTCTGTATGTAGGGAATAGCAATAATAACTGTATTCACCAATGATCCACGGAGAACGAGGCTTTGTTTCCTAAATGCTTATTAGTGGAGTGTCAAACTTTTTGATGTGACTTTTAAAAGCACGATTAATCGTTATAATGTTAGCGCATTGTTTTATTAACTGCTATTAGTAGCTACTATGTAGACAGTCATACAAAATTATTGCAGCCATTGTATTCAACATTCCATTTTGTAGAGAAGTTCAATAACTATTAGGTAGTTATAATATTTGTATGTTAATAAAGCTATTTTCCCACTACATCTTAACATACTATGACCGTGTTAGAAACGAAAAAGGCTTATATGTGATAACACATATTAACCAATTGCTATTATTTTTTACTCAAAGCGGCCCTGTGCTTTTGTACTAATGATTGAACGTGAATTTAAAATCAGTTAACACAATTAAAATATCAGGTAATGTTTAAGAATTAGAGGGCAATATATATTCTAGTTTATTTGTAGATTATACTATTTATAAAAATTGAATGACCAAATTTCTCATTTCATTTGATGGGAGCCCGAGCGCTTCCGTCGGCAGGCGTTGATGTCTTTTCTACGCGCGATTTAGTTACTATGTGAATGATAATTACAATTCTAACGTCCTTCATTTACCCAATATATCATATAATTATAAATTATTCAATGGTTTGAAAGAAAGAAAAAAATCAACGATTTTCTTTTAAAGATTATTGCAAAGATATTGATTAGAATTCGCATAGCCATTGCGTTTAATATTTACAATATAATCATGAAATATTGTGTTTGATTACACGTTTATAGTTTTCGTTTGGTTCTTGCTATTTCTTCAAAAAAGTTTTTAGAAAGCTACTTTCCTTTACTATTGCAAATGGTCGAACGTAATTTCATTTGTTATTAACATATTAATTTGTGTGCTACAATATCTACTTTTGTCTGTCTATGCAACTCATGAAACTACCGCGTTATGAAAATGCACAAGTGAAAACGGTAGCGCGGATGCGAGGGTTGCGTTGCGATGCGGTCGTCTGAAAAACTCTTCTAACTTTTACTGTAAAGCAGTTCCTGTGTGCACGTATAAATACTTTTTTCTTCTTAATAGGTTCCCATTTTATACAAATAAAAGAACTGAAAACTGCACTGAAAATATCCTTAATGAATAAAATCATTAATAAAGTAAATTCATGTTTGTATTGCGAACCTAAAAAAAGAAGTAGGGCAGCAAAACCAGCGTTTTCGTCCACAATTTTTCCCGCTCACTTTTCACGTCACTAAAAAAATGTGTCACACTTGTACCTGGTCGCCCACTAGGTCCTCGGGTCGCCGTGCGCAGCAGGTCTCCATTCCCGGCGAGGCCGGGCGCAGGCGGGTCCGGACTCCGGCGGCTCTGGGGTCCAGCGGATCCGGCACGTCGCGGCCACCGAGCGCGCTCTATAACTCTGACCCGACTAGCGTTCTCATCGCGCACGCCTGCCACGTGCGCGCGCACCGATTGCGCGGGACCGACTGCGTGATAGCAACGCGACCTCCTTCGCGGGGTTGCAATGAAAGTGATTAGGCTGTTGCGCGACCGATACGAGGGCTAGTTTCCGTTAAAACGCACCGCGACATCTGACCGTTCGACTCACGATTGTAAACTTAGATTGCATTGTGATTGATAACGAAGGAAACTGGGACAGCGAAACGAATTAACACTGACTACGTAATTATGGGCGCTAGTGATTGGCTAATTAATTTAGGTATGTTAGATATTACAATAATACCTACTGAGGATAAAAACCACGAACGCTGAATACCTATATTATATTCGTGGATTACAGAGTTTTTAGTTAATTTAGATGTCATGACTCGCTTCCAACTGTAGAAGTTAATTGTACTTAATCCTAGAAATAAGCTTGTAAGGTTTCATATGCCGCTATTTTAAGCCTCCGACGCAAAAAGCGATGGGTGTTAACGTGTCTGTCTGTGTATTTGTGTATCAGTCTGTAGTATCCGAAGCACCAAAGCAGATGAATCGATTTTCGTTTAGTTTTTCTGTGTCATAGATAATTTTGGCCTAAGTTCTTAACCATTTTTTACGAAAATATTTTTTAGATATTATATGATTGTCAGCTCTATTCCAATTGTTGCGGGAATCTGACTAACTTTCTTGTGTCCGATCGACCTGCAATTTGATACCGTGTCACTTTTAATGTCGACGGACGGATGTAAATTTAAAATTTATGTTGAATTTTTAATTATGGGAAAAAGTAACATAGGTGGTAACTATTTAATAGTTGTTTGGTAGTAATCTGACATATAATAATATCATTATTATTTTGAGTGGAGGATAGAGTTTATGGCGATATTAACTTATGCCAACTATTATAGTCTGCTGGCCGCTTTGCTACCTGAAACCATAAAAATAAAAGAATTCAATACTGTAAAAGTTGTCTTCTCTATGATAATCGAAAGGGCGTACGTGTAGCTATAGCTAGATCTATTGTTTAATATCTAAATCGCTTTCCAGTTGGAACTATCGGTGGTTATCAGCGGGCTCCAAACAGGTCTCGCTGGTGGTACTTCAAGTTGCAATACTGGACACGCTCGTCTTTGAAGGGACCTAGAAAATAACAATTTAAACTTTATTAAGACAATTAAATAGGTAAAAGTTCCAGCCGGGCAAAAATAACGCAATCACATATGACTACATCCTTTTAAAAATGTATCTCACCAAGGTAGGTACTTATTTTGCAATCTACCGTATAAAGAGTTTGTTGTTAAAAAACAAGCCTTATAAAATGAACAAAAAACAACGAGCAATGGAGAGGACTATGCTTAAATAATAAAATTGAATCAGAAATGAGGAGATACATTGAAGAACTTAGGTACCTAACGGACATTGCATTGAGAATCATTAAGCTCAAGTGGCAATAGTCAAACAAAGTGCTAAGAACTGATGGCCGTTGGGGCAGAAAAGTTCTAAATTGGAGACCCTTTGATCATTGACGCAGCGTAGGACGTCAACCGACAAGATGGACATACGACATTTGAAAGATTGGTCGATGTGGAAATCCGTGAAGTAGGCCTTTGTTCAGCAATGGACGTCCTTTGGCTATAATGATGATGATAATGTTAAAAAAAGGGACATAGGTTCTTGTCTCTTACGTATATGTTATTAACTGAATATAATGTTTGTACGAATTCCGTAAAGTACGACTAAACATTATCAACAAACGCGCCATTTTAATCAATAGCATGTCTGTGAATACTATTATAAGGCTTAACACGAACCTAGTGAATATTGACACTGGGTTCTTCAGGGAAATAAAACAATTAGGTAACATACTTAGTTCATGGGATTGGGTAATTAGTAGCACCGGGTCACGTGCCGCGTAGAGTTTCGGAGCCACCCGTCTCCATTTTATGATATTTTTATGTCTATATGAACTAAAAAATATTTGGGGTAGGTCGGTCAATTAATTTATATTGTACTATTTAATTAGACAACGTCAAGCTTAGAAAAACAATAAATGGATCTCGTAAATGCTCGAACTGTTATGGCGTCTTCTTCACAATAAAACGGTACGCAAAAGGAGGTCACAGAAAAAAAATGTTTACGGATGAGAAAATCTTTACAATTGAGCAACATTTTAACAAACAAAATGACCGTATTTATGCTCAAACCTCTAAGGAAGCTTCTCAATTAATCGGCTGAGTGCAACGTGGGCATTACCCGACATCAGTAATGGTTTGGTGGGGTGTTAGCTATGAAGGAGTGACTGAGACATATTTTTGTGAAAAAGGTATCAAAACATCTGCATTCTTGAGAAGGTAGTTAAGCCCCTTAACAACACCATGTTCAATAACCAAGCATGGTTTTCCAACAAGACACGGCGCCAGGTCATAAAGCTCGGTCCACGCAGTCTTGGTTAGAAGCGAACATTTCGGACTTTTGAAGAGCTAAAGACTAGCCATCGTCTAGTCCCGATCTTAATCCGCTGGATTATGATTTATGGTCAGTTTTAGAGAGTACGGCTTTCTCTAAACGCCATGATAATTTGGAGTCCCTAACACAATCCATGCCATTGGCAGTGAAGAATTTTTCCATGGAAAGAGAGCGTGCTTCTATTAATAACTGGCCTCAAAGTTTAAAGGACTGTATTGCAGCCAATGGAGACCACTTCGAATAAGCTTTTTATATTTTGAATTGTTTTATATTTATGTATAAAACTAACACACTGTAAAAGTAATAAATATTATTTGTATTAATTTTTTTTTTCTTTGTGACAATATTTATGGCACGACTAGGTATTTGTGCTAATGAGCTCTCTATAATACTCAAAAGCACCTAAATATCCTTCAATCTAACTTAAAGGCGTAATAAAAAACAAGCTTGTCGTTTCCTCTGATTGACCTATACTAAATTACTAATCCCTTCACATCTCGAGCGATGTTGAGATTGCTCCCAACAGCGCGGAACAGATGCACACAACCTGCGCCTGCGTCTCGCGCGCCTACTTTCACTGATCGGCTGCAGTTTTTCGCGCGCAGGGCGTGGTCGGTGCGCACACGCTTCTTAGGGAAATCTTACGGGCCCTACTGTGTTGCGTGTGACGATATTGCAGTAATAAGTCGTCGCTGTTATTCATTATGATCGTTGTTGAAAAAATCCTTTTGGACTAGAACTGTGACTTGGCACTGTGAAATGGTCTCATAAAACTGATAAAATAAAACAACTTTTACACATTTTCTTATTTAGTATTTTAGTATTTCACTTTTTGATCGATGCATGTGTCTTAAGCTCGCATAATTATATAAGCCTAAGTCTAAGTAAGTCTATGGGAGGCATCTTAAAAAAACCTCATGCGGCTATCGTAAAAAAACACTATTTTTTTAAATTAGTCGTATAGACTTGTCTGTGACGTCATTTCTTTTTTTTACTTGTTACTTACCAATATGAATTTTGTGTTTCTGTGATTTTAGTGCGAGTTTCATACGCGTTTGTGTTTTAAGGGTTCCGTCCGTACCTCGGAAAAAAAGCCACCAAGTGTGAGTGTGACGCACGTACCGAGGGTTACGTACAAACCTACGGTTACGACAACCGAGTCTTATGTTGTAATGGTATTTTTTTCGCACAATGCAATCCAAAACATTAAAATATGAAAAGATGAAGGAGCCCTTATAGGATCACTTTGATGTCCGGCCATCTGTCTGTCCCTACCCTTTTTAGGGTTCTGTAGCCGAATGTCAAGCCTGTCTCTCTGTTTGTCTGTCTGTTTGTCCGTCCGTATGTCACAGCTACTTTATTCCGAAACTATAAGAAATACACAGTTGAAATTAAGTAGGTAGATGTGTCCTGTTAACCGCTTAAAGATATAAAATTAATGATATTTAGGGGGGCTACCATACATGAAACTAGATCCTAAAAAAAATGTTTTTTGTCAAACCTATGCGTGTAGGGTGTCTATGGATAGGGCTTTTAAAATGACATCAAAGTTATAGAACCATTTACTGTAAAAGTCTAACGTTAGAGAGGTAGACGCTTCCAAAGTGGTAAAATGCCCCCCCTCCCCCTCTAACTTTTAAACTTAGTGTTAATTTTGAAAAATATATATATAATTTAGATCTTGTCGAAAAACAAAGTTGTGTTTGCCGTCAAAAAATATTATTAATAGGTATTTTGCTGAGTGAAAGTAAGTGGATCGCTAATTCAGTTAAAGTTGCCACGGAACCCTTAGTGTGCGAGTCCGACTCGCACTTGGCCAGTTTTTTCTCAGGACCGCGTGGAGGTATCCAGTTGGAATTAACATCACATACTCAGCTCTGAAGTCTCTTAAAGATGTAAAAATAATTAAATCTTTAAGCCAACGCAATAATATGATACAGCCCTTTATGTCGCTCTCATATTTCAGCAAATTTTCCACAATCGCAAGAGAATCAAACAACAATAGCAAAAAACAACAGTGTAAGAACTTCCCTTCAACTCAGAATCTTGAAATTTGGTACAATGCCACGTATTATGGTAAAAATAAAGGAATAATTGCGAAAACAGTACTTTTTTAGGGTTCCGTAGCCGAATGGAAAAAAACGGAACCCTTTTAGGTTCGTCAAGTCTGTCTGTCTCTCTGTCTGTCCGTCCGTATGTCAAAGCCACTTTATTCTGTAACTATAAGCATCACACTGTTGAAATTTGGTAGGAAATTGTATCCTGTTAACCGCTTTACGATTCTCATACAAAAAAATATAATAATAATGATTTTTAACGGGCCCCCCTTAAATAACAAGAATCTGAAATCAAAGTAAAAATTATGAAAATCGGTCCACTCACTCCATTATTATAAGAACCTTTTCCTGCTAACATTAAAAAAAAAGAATTAGCGAAATCGGTCCAGCCATTCATGCGTGATGCCGTGACCAAGGGAAATATTCATTTATTTTTATACAGAGATTACTAATTAAGATAAAATAAAAACATTTTAGGGCTATAGGGCATAATACGTAACTCGGATTGAGATGGCAAGAAATAACACGTAGGTCCATCTAGCGGCATTCGGTGATAACGCTTATAACGAATAGTTGTGCGTAGTATTATATTATCTGGGGCCATAACCTAAGTTTTAAGCGCTATGTATGAGACAACAGTGCAATAAGTTAATATTATGAAAGTAATATTAAATGTTACTCTAGCAAATATAGCATTCGTTGACTTGTCTGTCTAACTTAACCCCTATATAAATAAAAATGAATTGCTGTTCGTTAGTCTCACTAAAACTCGAGAACACCTAAACGAATTTATCTTATCTTAGTCTTGAAATATTCGTGGAGATCTAGGGAAGGTTTAAAAGGCAAGAAAAAAATGAAAACGCGCGGACGAAGTCGCGGAGACCACTCCTTGTTAATTGCGTAAATGAGTTCAATACTTTTTATTTCATTTAGGATTGGATTTAGTATGAAGATCTATAAACAGGTACATTTACTGCATGTCTGGGTATTAGACTCTAATTAACAATTACCTAATACATAAATCACGACTACTCTCAACGCCTGAAAAACGAAACGTAGATTCTGCTCGCATTATTCGATGAGGCGTTTCAAATTACACTAACAATACCTGAATACTCAATAAGTTGGATTACTGACTTGAAGATTTACCTTAGAATGAAGTCATCATTTAGCATTTTCTATATTTTGTTTTTATTGACAAATTAGTAGCACCTAACACCATAGCACTTAGGTAGCACAATAGGCGGTATACTTTTACTATTTGTAACACTCATCTCTAGATTCGCATTCAATTGTATATGTGTTCTTAGGTAAAATGGATCCCAAGTGCTCACTCATTCCTCCAACGCTAAAAACTTTAATATCTTTTGGTAAGTGAGCTTGAGAATTGAAGAAAATTTGTTTCAACAAAAATACTATGTATTCTATTCGGCAGTAAACAATTTGATATTTCTAGTAACCTAAAGTTCACTTTTTTGTGAAGGACATAGAATAGTGTGTCAAAGCGTGACAAAATAGTGGGATTCGACCGACTTAACTTTAGTGTGTGGCGTACCTACTATTCTACGTGTTGTGTTACGTTATGTGTTTTACCATTCAGTAACGGATACCCAAAAATCAAAACAAAAATCGACCTAGGTACCTATTAAACGTTTCTTTCAGGCAAGTAAGCAAGAACGATGACTGCGTTACCGCGTAAAGTTAAGTCAGTTAAGTTATACTTATTTGGTCACGTGTGGAAACTGTCCAAACGGTGGGTTCTAAGTTTTTACTCCTGGTCGTAAAAATAGAACTGAAAATCTCTGGATCGTGAATTTTTACTCTTGACCTTACGGCTGAAAATCGATCTATGGAACTGCCTCCGTTGATGCTGAAAACTACAGGCAGCTAAATAGACGAATATGTTTGTCCCTGTAAAACGGCATTAGTTCCTTTAGTCACCGCTTGTGCGATCGGCAGCGGACGTGTCCGTTGCACATCAGAATCATTTTAATTCGCGAATAGTGCAGCCTACCAGCGCCATCAGTAAACAATTGGTTCGTCACGTCACGAATTGTTGGCATTTATACAACATGCCATTGACACCATGGATAAGGTCAGCATCATGTAGATCTGCAAATCCAATTTCAAGGACGAAGAGATTTGCAGTGACAAGGCGCTGCTGTTCCAGACGCTCGGGACGAGTGGAGATGAAGGTGCCTTAGAGAACACCATCAGTGATTTGCGTGCCAAAGCGTCGCTATTAAGCAACACTGGTCCGTTTAGTAGGTTACCTGAGACCTGCAATATCAACACTCGTATCGGGGCGCAAAATGTATCTGTCTGCAGTTTTGGGTCGGTGCGAAATGATACGTCACCCGGAGCGGTACTGACATTTGCAGCGCTACTGCGCGCCTCGCGCCGCTCGCCCGCAACATCGCAGGAAACATCACACGTGTTGCCGTCATCTCCAACACGTGCTTCAGCTGTAACTCGAAAAAGCAATTCAGCTTCGGTTGCTCCGAATATGCTGGCATCACAGGCTGATAAGTGTGATGAGGAGGGTTCCACTAAGGTTGAGAGGAAGAAAAAAAAGCCCTCCACTCGCAACCAGTACGGCTCCACACCGACCGGACTGAACCACCTAATGCGGCATGCCTTACAAGTAACGCTGTTATACGTTTCGCTTCATCACCCTACAAAAGCCGGGGGTCGGACGGTTGAAATCCTCCAGAGATTCTTTAATTTCGTGCTGCAAAAGGGCATTACGCCTGAGGCATGGAACAGGAGTGTGGTGGTGTTGTTCTTCAATAAAGAAGACAAAACTATAGAGTCATCTCACTCTTGAGCCATGTCAACCAGCTGGCAAGGGTCATCTACCGGCAGGCAATACCATAGACCACATCCATACGATTAGGCAAATTATAACAAAATCCGAGGAGTATATTATTCCTCTATGTTAACGTTTGTGGACTATGAGAAGGCCTTTGATTCAATCAAACCTTGGGCGGTACCAAAATAGAGTAATGGTATGTAGAGGTGTTCAAGTGTTTGTATAATAACGTCATCCGAGGTCAGAAACAGAATACGATGGCAAATTCACTGCAAAGAGGTGTAAGACAGGGAAACGTTATATCCCCGAAACTGTTTACAACGGCATTGGAAGACGTCTTTACGCTCCTGGAATGGGAAGGCTTCGGCATCCAATACATCACACACCTCCGGTTTACCGATGATATAGTCGTTGTGGCAAAGACGCAGGATGACTATGCTCGAAGACCTAGACCGAGTCCCCCAAAAAGTGGGTCTTAAAATCAACATGGAAAAGATGAAAATCATATCGAGCTCCCTTGTTGTACCCACTCCAGTATCTGTAGGGAACTCAATTTTCGAAGTTATTGATGAATACATCTACCTAGGACAAGTTATCCGATTAGATAGGTCCAACTTTGAGAAAGAGTCAATCGACGAATACATCTCGGTTGGGCAGCTTTCGGGAAATGGCGCAAGAGTGTCTTTTCGTACTTTGGCTGATAATGATGATTTGATCACGTGTTTATGATATGTCCTTCATATAAAAAGTGAAATATTGTTTATAGATTCGAGGTTATCTCATCAAAAGATATTAAATCATTTTGGCGGACTGAGAGAGCACTAGAGAACCAGAACGCACAGTAAAATTTGTAAAAACAAACCAATTTTACTTATGCTGAATAATCTTGTTTCTAGGCAATTCAAATAATATTACGATGAATGCGAATCTATTGTTGGTTCAAAAAAAAAGTAAAATTTGTATGAGTACGACACCGGACGATCTGAAATTAAGGCGTTAATTAAAAATAGTTTATACTAAAAAGAGAACACTCATAGAATTGGTCAACTTATTTTATTAAAGAATATATCGCACCCTTAGTAATATAAAGGCTTAAAACAAAAAAGTAGTTTTTTGGGAATACGTGTTTAAAGATTGTGAATTATAACATTCCAGCTTATTTTTCTAATAAAATGCTTATTATTTTAGTTGTGAATGTGATTTTCTTCAGATTTATTTTTCGATACCTAGACTATAAGTAGCCATCAATTAAAATAAATAATAATATGAAATTCGATAAATTATAAGTATTTGAAAAAACACTTTCAAGTTAGGCCCATATACTACAAAAATATATAACAGTAATGTGGACCTATTTTAGTTTGATCCAGTGTATTATTAAAAGGCCTGTCACTATTTAGTTTTTAATCATAGTTGGTACTCTATATCATAAAGCCAAACTGCAAGTATGAACTAATTGTTTCCATTTTAAAAATAAAACATCAGATAAATCGAAAATAATACTTTAATAATAATCAGTCAAAATTAAAAAGGTAAGTAACATACCTATAATATCTCCAAATTTTTAATTTCAATCAACAATTAAACATTAGATAGATTAACATTACAATAAAGTTATTAACTCAAAAAATATTTATTCTCAATAATAAAAAATAAGTATCAAAAACTTTCTTTTAATCAACAAAAACTTGAGATATTTTTTAGAAAAATATCCATAACAAAAAATATTCATACTACAAAATAAGCAACATAATAGGTAGTACTTTAACGTCGTAATCAGTCTAATCTTAACCAAAATATCTCTAAATTAAAACCAGTTGAATAATTACCATAAAATTAAGACAACATGACATTGTAATAAGAAGCATAGTATGGATCTATCAATTGTTTATCAATAAGATCCTTGAGATCATTCTTTTTAGCGGTACTAAGTTGAAGTGGCTCTAAGTATGCCTTTTGCATGGTTATTTCCTCAATATCTGGCAACCTTTTCCTCTTATTACGAACATTAACTTTCTTAAAATCATCCCTGTATGAACACTTGTAATAAAATGAAAAGGGGTCATCTTTGGTAAATTTCAGTGCTTTAATGCTATTCCATATTACATTATTTTTCTGTTCATCGGTATTAAAATTATAGCCCCATTTTTCTTGCAATTTCTGAAGGTCATAAAAAAAACTATGTGTTAAACTGTGAACTTTAAATGGAGTACCAGTTTTCCTAGCTCTTTTGATTGCTGACATGTACTGAACTGGCGAGTAAATTGGCCCAGTTTTTAAATCTCTTGTAATCTGCTTTTGAATCAAACTGTGTACATTATTAGCTTCATTCTGTGTGTGACCTTTTATCAAATATTTGTGAGTTATTGATTTCAAATTATTTATATTTGCAACAGCATATAAATATAAACAAGTAAGATATTTATTTTTGTTTTGTCCACAACAGTTATCAGATATGAATGTAATATTTACTTCCCTCTGCCCAGCTTTTTCACACACCATCTGTAAATAATTGAAAACACAGCTACCTATCTCCGTAGCGCCTCTTTTAGCTTGAGTCTCATCCCAAAAATAACAATGAACAGTTTCATAGCTTTTAGAGATATCCATTGTTGACTCATTATCCTCGTGAATTTTACTTAATTCAGTAATAGTGAAATTATAGCTATTAAGTTTTGATTTATAATAGAATGCCGAAGTTTCACCATTCGGACTTTGCATAATGGCTTGCACATCGTAGCATACACAAATATTGCACTCATTAATGTTCTTTCTATCGTTCTTTTTTTCTTCTCTGCTTAATTCCTTTTCTTCTAAATGGGTATTATATTTGTCTCTCAGTTGCTGCTTTTGTGGTTCAGTAGAATTGTGGAACTGTAGACAAAGATCGCATTGATCTTTTTTGGGCTGATAAAAGCCTAAATTAAATTTTGTGTTAAATATTTCATAAAACGTGTGATAGAGTCCAGCAGGGCGAGACCTGTCCTTTTGCAAAACTTCGAAATCTCTAAAGAGCTCTGCAATGCTTTTGCCACTGCTGATGTACTCTCTAGACGTAGATGCTCTTAGGTAGTGTGATTCAATGCGAGGTATGGAGTTGATAAAGTTGATGATGTCATTAATAAGCTCATCACTTGCAGTTTTATGATTTTTGTGTTTGCCGCGTTTATCATCCTTTATGAAACCTCCAGTATTTCTGCTCTCAATCTGCACGGTTCGAATCATCTTATGTGAAATATCAAGAGTATTAATAAAAAACGTTTTACATACCCTTATTTTTTCATCGTCCACTGAAAAATAGAATGCATGGTTTGGATAACGTGGGTTCTCAGCATTGGTATACTTGTACTTAGGTGTAATCTTTGTACTATTAGACAAAATATACATTCTTTGTAACTGTCTATCTCCTAATGCCCAGAATGTATTAAAGATATTCAACCTCCTAGCATCATTTATTCGATCAGTGCATTTTAGTCTACATTTTTGGCCACAAGGTGGTTTAATACTACGTGCAGGGACCAATTTCTTCGAATGTACAGCTACATAACTTTGACCCAAGTTTCTTTTAATTTTTTGCGCGTTTTGCATCCATTTATTCTTATCTGCTTTACGTTTCCTTGGTTTGTTAGAACTTATAACTGCTGGGCTTGGTGAACGTTGACGAAGATTTTGATCTTGATTATAAGTGGGATCGTCATCACTGAGGTCTACGTCACTTTCTCCAGAGTGAAGTGGCGCAATAGAGTAATTACGAACCTCTGTTCGGGGTCTAACTGATGGCGACTCGTTGCAAATCGGTGTCAATAAGGATGGTGAAACATTGGTTCTCGAAGTACTAGGCTGTGGTTCGGCGTTTTTATCTAAAGATGGTCGCTGATCGTCAGAAGAGTGTCTACTAGAATTACTGCTAGATCTAGAACTTCCAGAGCTACTAGAGCTGGACGAACTTGAGCTGGACGAACTTGAGCTGGACGAACTTGAGCTAGAAGAACGACGGCACGTGATGGGTTTCTGAAGAGAGCTCCTATTACTATTTCCTATTACCTCGTCACTTTCTACAGGAGGAACTGATGGGTTTTGTGATGGTATTTTCTCTTCAGAACTATCAAAACCAATTGGTTGCTGCTGAGTATCAGCAGTTGTATTTTTTTCTGAACTAGTAGGTTCCAACGGTATGTTTTCTTTTTCTTCGTTACAAATAACCTAAAAAAAAATGTAAATCACTAGGTATACCTACATTGAATAAATTGATATATGACTATAATAATTTACTTGAATTACAAAATAAAATAATAATTACGTTTTCTGTTGCTCTAAAGATTGATCATTCTCACTGCCGCATTCCAATCTATGGTGACTTGGTGAATTAAGTAGTTTCATAATTCTTCGTGCCCGGGAATCCATTTTTCTAAAAAAGATTTAAGTAATTTAACGTACTTAATATTAAGAATATTATTTAAATAGCGTATCTACTTAAGAAAACACTTGAAAATGCACTATCTACCTATATATTGCATCGGTATAACAATAAAAGTTATAATATTTATACAACGACAAAGAATTACCACCTTTCTAATAAAATGATTTGGATTTCTGTAATTTACCTAAACTTTAAATTTTTTAACTGGCACTTTATAAAGGCCGAAGTAATAAGAATTTTGAATGTTTCCAATAAAATAAAGGCCTATCGCAAAATACGTCATCGCATATAAAACAATTTACGTACTATATTGAACCATTCAGATATAATCCCCTTCAATATCTTTACATTTCGACAATATAGCGATCTATTATGAATTAAACCCAAAAATATTAGTATATTTTTATAATATAACGGCACAAGTACAAATTGTTCTATATAGTACAAAATGGTTAGAACAAAACTCACCTGTTTTATTGTCATAGAAGGGCACAAACACGAATTGCACAACGTTTGAACGGTCTGCCTTCGACAAGTATGGACACGTTACTGGTTGCGACCTTATAGCAGTAAGAACGGGAGAGGAACGGGGGGAGTGTGAGAGAGACACAGTTATAGTAACAGAGTCGTTTACGTTTTTTTTCTCTCTCTGTCAGCGGTAGCCGGTAGATAATTTCGTTTTGTGCCCTTAGCATTCAAAATCAAACTTTTCAAAAATTTTGACTTAAGCCCTTATATTATTAAGGGTGCGATATGGTAGACCATTCGTGACTGAGTGAGCACACATTTCACTTATAACTAATTGTTCCTACCCTGTTACAAAATGGTAAATCGAAAAAGTTCAGGTCGTGCGAATCAAGGCCTAGGCCTCCCCTAACCCTTTTACCTAAAAATCCAATATTTTATCCACACGTAAAAATACCACAGGGAAACAATCAACATTTGCACAGAATTTGTAACCCTGAGAAAGCCAAAACAATTTTTAATTCAACTAAGAAAATTCGATCTGTTCAACTTTTATCGAATGCGAACTGCAAGACGTCCGTGTAAGGAATAGAATGATTACACTTGCAACCAGTCGATATGCAAAACCGTGGCTGACGTCCAGGGATTATTATGAAGACGATGAGGATACCTAAATGAAATAATTATACGGACCTAAACTACTTAGATAGTTTTTCTAAATTACTTTGATATTATCGGCCTAACGCTAAGTAGGTATATTTTAATATTTTCTAATTAAGGTCACATTTGCTAAAAACTTTTTAGCTGTTACCAAACGAGAAAATGTGGTACACCTCAGGTACCACTACTAGCACCACTATTTGTACATAGAAAATATAGATATGTTTTATTTGTAATCTGTTGCCGAAAAAAAATAGTTTAAGAAAAAAGAATAACAATTTGTCGAGTTCAGTATAGAGCAACGAAGTAGCTAGGTAGTTCTCACCAAATCTAGGAATGTTGACTTCAAAAATTTATAAATAAAAGTGTTACGAATTTGTTTTTATTTTCTATGGGTTTCGTCTACAATTTAATAGTTAGTAATCAATTGTTACTATTTGACTTAGGCCCGATTTTTCAATGGTCAGATAAAACCTTGGATGAATTAACCACTGGATATGAAACGCAAGAGCGAATGTATGAAAACATCATTAGCCAATTTCTGCGGGGCGGGGGGAGCTTGTCGTGTCAATTATTGACATTTAGTGCATAAAAGTGTCGATATTTTTTTATCTACATGTGCGGAACGAATGAATGAACGAATCTTTTGTAAAAAGACATGTATTTTTAACCGACTTCAAAAAAGGAGGAGGTTATCAATTCGTCTGTATGTTTTTTTTTGTATGTTTGTTACCTCATATCTCAGTCGTTAGTCGACCGAATCGAATATTTTTTCGCCTACTTAGAGGGTGTACCTTTTAGTTGGTCCCATCGTTGCCGATTTGGGATCTGAAGATGGGATCTTGGTGTAACCGAGAGAAACTCTCAAATTTTAAAGGCACGTATGGTGTTGTTTTACTAAAATCTCAATGTTGACGTATTGTACGTCTGATAGTCCACATCTTGTGGGGCTGAGCTGATGGTGGAACTCCTTAACGCTTAGAGTTCAGTAATTATAATGACAGAACATATGATAGAAAGTTTGTTGCTTTTTAAAGAACAGAGTCATAAGGTGCAATTTTCCCCCCCCTCTCTTGTAAAAATTAACTTTAAAAAAGTAAAAACCGACTTCAAAACCAAAATGCACTAAAAAGACTTTTTGGAGTCGGTGCCATCACTTTGAAAATTCAGCCTCACCTGTCGCAGCACCGACTCCAAAAAGAAATTGTTTCCCTAAAATGGATTCCTTTCCTTTCAATGTTCAAGAGTTAATTTAAGACTTTTTAGTGCATTTTGGTTTTGAAGTCGTTTTTTTATTACTAAAACAATAAATTACATTATGGACATGTTTAATGCACAAACCATCGAATGAACAACTGAAACATAGAACGTTTATATGAACGGTCTGGCAAGTAACACTAACTAGAACTTCCTAAGACATTGTGAAACCGCCCATAAGTACATACAGCCCAGCACCATTTAAATCCTCCTATGGGATAATTAAGCAATAGATTTTGCGTTGGCATTAAATCACACAGGTGTTAAATGGATACCACATATTCGGTGATGTTTTGTGGGGATCCATTTTGTCTCCCTTCGACCCACTTTATATTACGTAATGGATCCACAAAAAATCTGAAATTATATTTGAAAGATGTATTGTCATAAAATATGAAGTTTAAAATTTTAAAGCAAACTGTTGTATTTTTAAGATTACCTTAATCTACTCTCAAGTGAAACTTTTTACAGATTTATCATTTTATTTTAAAAGAATTTATATTTAAAATTTAATAAATGTTTATCGATACGATTTATCGACAATTGTCAAGCACAATTATAATTAAATTGACAAGAGAACGAATGATAAACATACGACAATCCTACCGTATAAAGTATACGTTATCTTGTTGATTTTGTAGTTACTGACCACCACTTTTTAAATGGCAATGTTACTTTTCTCTTGGAAAACACATTTCATTATTTTCATGAAAAATATCAGCTTTTTTGGGATAAAACGTTACTTACGGATGAAAATGAATATTTTTTGTCTTGCCGCTATAATTTTTACACAAAAATAAGCCACATTTACCCATTTTTTCCGTCAATGTTTCTCACTGAGCTCTATCACCGTACTGACAAGACGTCATCTGTAAGTGAGGCCAAAAAGCCCGCTTCGTGGCTAAGGGGGCACAAGCGAAATTTCCCTTCATTGCGCGTCCAGTGGTTTATTCGTCCAAGGATAAAACATATCAGACTGATATATAAAGCAACAGATTCAAAAAAATGACAGGTAACTATGACTGCTGACAATTAAGTGACGTTTTCAAATTGGCCATATTGTATTTTGTTCGACGAATATTTCTTATCTGACTATTGAAAAATCAGCCCTTAGAAAAACATCAAAATGTGTAAAAAGTTCAACAGTGAGGAACAAATCCTAGTAATTTAGGTTTAATATATTGCCATAAGAATCAGCTTTGGAAATCTGTAACAGTAATAAAACAATGATAAGGAAAGAATATGTTACCAAGGTCGATGTAGCTGGAGCGAAGCCACACTGGGCGATAAATTGCGTCTCCGTTAGGATTAAGATGCGTGCGATTTGTGTGCATAACGACGGACCTGTTTATTTTACCAGTAGATTTTCAGTCGATTAGTAGATATTTATATTTTCCCGATCATGATTTGTGACAGTTTGTGATTTAGAAAGTTGTAGTCACTCATATTGCCTAACCACTTCGCAACGAAAAGCTCGCATACAGAACTATATACTAATGTTAATATTATAAGGCTAAAGAGTTTCTTTGTTTGAACGCGCTAATCTCAGGAACTACTGGACCGATTTAAAATTATATTTTCGTGTTGGATAGCTTATTTATCGAGGAAGACTAGGCTATAGTAGGTACATCACGTTGTGACGGAAAAGGAAGGAGCAATCTCAAACGCGCGGCCGTAGTTGCGGAGCACTGCTAGTGATAGAATAAACCGAACGTCACTTTAAAAGTTTAAACCATAGGTCATTATCAAAACTGAAAGTAATACAGCATTCAATAAATGTCAATTGAATTCTGACTAGTTAAATTGTAATTATTAAAATATGTATATTTGTAAGCTTTTAGGTAATTGATAGCTGAAAAAAACTGAGCTAACCATAGATTTATCACCATCAAAATAAATCCATTCTGTCTTTCATTAAGTAGCCTTTGTGTTAATACGTTTGTGCATTTTAATCAGGAATAATTCTCCCTGATTTTCAATTATTTTTTGAACCAAAAGCACTTGAAATAATGACACGCATGGATTAAAAAATATAGCTCATATAACGTTTCGTCGGCGACGGCGCACGTGATAATGATACGTAATATCCTCATTTCTAACCTCAAGAAAGATATTATTATCAAAATGAATTATAATCATAATAACAATTATTATATTTAGTATTTTTTTTTCTATTTGTGTACTTATTTTTAAGATAAATATGACCCTATGCTGCTAATACCAACGAAACATATAAGGTTTCTTCTCGTGTCAATAACCCCAGTGTCAGTGATGAAACACGAAACCGAGACATGGTCTCTTACTATGCGCCTTATAAGGAAGCTCAATATCACACAGTTATCGATGGAGAGGGCTATACTTGGTGTTTCTCTACGAGATGAAATAAGAAATGAGAAGTTTCGTAGAAGAACGACGGTAACGGTCATAGCTCTGAGAACCAGTTAGCTCAAGTGGCAATGGGCAGGGCACATTACGTGTAGGCAATTTGCAGAAATTTTCTAGATTGGAGACCCTTCGACAAAAGAAGCAGCATAGGATGACCACCTACAAGATGGACTGACGACCTTGTAAAGATAGCTGGACCAAATTGGATGAAGACCAGTGGGGGAGGCCTATGTTCAGCAGTAGACGTCCTCCAGATGAAAATGATGATGATGATATAGGGTTTTTGTCTTTCCGACCCTCCGCCCATCATCATCATCATCATCATTATCAGCCAAAGGACGTCCAGTGCTAGTGAATAGAGGCCTCCCCCATGGCTTTCCACAGCGACCGATCACTAGCGGTCTGCATCCAGTATGATCCTGCAATCTTTACGAGGTTGTCTGTCCTACGTTCCGTCTTAGGTCGAAGGGTCTCCAATCTAGAACTTTTCTGTCCCAAAGGCCATCAGTTCTTCACGCTATGTGCTATGCCCATTGCTACTTGAGCTCACCTATTTTCAAGGCTATGTCCGTTACCTAAGTTACCTTAGTCCCAACGGTTACTGATCATGGGAGCAAAAATGGATACAACAAGGGAGCTCGATATATTTTTTGTCTTTTCCATGTTCATTTTACGATCCACTTGTTGGGATACTCGGTCAAGATTTTCGAGCATAGTGCCAAGATCGCCCAGCGTCTTTGCCACAACGACTATATCATCGGCAAAACGGAGGTGTGTGATATATTCACCACTTACATTGATGCCGATGCCTTCCCATTCCAGAAAGCCCTCCGCTGGTCACACAAAATCTTTAATTTGAATCACTTTTTAACCGATCTTCAATAAAAAGAAGATTATCAAATCCATCTGTACGTAGGTATGTGATATTGTTGACATATTCTTAGGTATGATGATTTATTTAGGCTTTCAAGCACCGTTTCAGTAGGTATCTGCATTACAGTGCCATAGTTATTGTATAGTACTGAATAATAACTGTAAGGGTTTTTAATTCCTAAATAAAAAAAAACATATACCACATATAATTTTTCAAAATTGCTTTCTTGGGGATAGAAACGAGTATATTAAGTATAATTTCTGGTATAATATGTACATCAAATTATTAGCTATACCATATTGCTTAGGAGCAGCCCAAATTTGGTATGTTTTAAAAGATAATTTTGTTTTCATTTAATAAAAAGCTTGAATGTCTGTGATATATTTTTTATTATTTAAAGTACTTCAGGTCAAAAAAAGGTTTTGACCTTTACCTTCTGTCTGTGATATATTTTTTATTATTTAAAGTACTTCAGGTCAAAAAAAGGTTTTGACCTTTACCTACTGTATGTGTGTGCCAAACGGCTAAACTGGAATTCGATGTGCTGTAATTCTTTAAAATTGGGTTCATAAGCCGTCCACTAAACGCAAATAAAACGCCTCTGTGACTTCGCTCTAAGCTATAATTGTCGAAATGTGGCGAGTGGCGACATATTGTCTTGAATCAGCGAATTGATTTGACCTAGCCAGAGTATTATGAATTTATGTATCAATTCCACATAATAACTCATGTCATACTGCATTTCAGCTATGGTTACTGTAGTGAGAAAGTATTTATTATATTAAATGTCCTCTTTTTTGAAATATTTTTAATTCCATTGTATTAAAAAAAAACTTTCATTAAAAAGTCAATAACCATCTGTGACTTATTGACGAGTACCTACAGTAAAAAATAGAGGAAATCAAACCTTGGTAAACATAGTCACAAAATGTTTCATTTTGCATTTCCTCGTTTACGCTCTGTGTGTAGTGTACATATTTAACTGTTTATCTGATAAGATTTACAAGTTATACCACTATACAACGTGGTGTAGGTAAGCTATTTGAGGCGTGGATGACTCTTATAATGGATTAAAGTACACGTGAGAGCTAAGCTGATTAGGTACCATCTAATTATACTTTTCTCAACCACCATAAGGAAGGAAATTCCTGTATTAATCCGAATATTCTTTTGGTATTGCCTCGATTTTGCAATCAGCTTGTTTTACAAACCCTCTCAGGGTTTCTAAAACAAGCTGATTGCAGTGCCCTGTAGTATGTCGGATCAAAAAAGCTTCTACATAATTCGCACAGATAAATTTCTGTGTACGAACTAAGTACTTATATAATTGCATATCAAGCATGCTACCAACTAAATAGTTGAATAAAAAAATTCAAATGAATGGAGTCATTTGAATAAACCATATAAGAAGTTACCAATATTTGAACTTCATGAACGCTTTTTGACATAATGTCACACCCGGCCCACTTCCACAATCCATTGCATTTAGTCAGGGTTAACCACGCGTCCTGCCTTTGCCTATATTGAAAAAACTGCCAGCTACAAAACGACATAATTAGGGTTTAGCTACCTCTCATGGGTGCGATTAGGAGTTAAATCTTTATAAAAGTAAGTAGGAGACATTGTCTATCATCAATATCAATAGGTAGTAAAAAGGGACATTTTTAAAACACGTCTGCAGTCGTTAAGTACCTAAATGTATTTTCGATACACTTGCTTAGCAACGTACGAATACACTTCAAATAATGTTGACCTATGTGACCATCTCAGCTCACGGGCTGAAATATTGTATGAAAATCCATCACGGCCCATGTGGTGTAATGAGATTTGAATTTGGAAGACGAGCTCGTATGAACTTGGCAGTGTGCACGATCATATTTTTCCTTTAATTACAAGGATAATCACGTTCATAATTAAGTGAAGGCCTAACAACACTGGTCAAAATACTAACTTGACTAAGTACTTTCCGAATTAAATGTTTTCTATAATTTCACATGATATGTCCTAGGCTGATTTAAACTTTTTACAGTTAAATATACTTTTCCCATTTAAACTTTTATGGATAATTATCTCTACATGAAAGAAGTAAATTTCTACTAGTTGTCGCCTGAACCTTTGGCGGCATTTATTAGAGTGAATACGATTTGATCTTTCAAATAAATCAACGATTTTTGTTATTATGGTATCGAATATAATCACTTTTAACATTGGTTGTAATTAGTAATTTGTATGTGTAGGCTACAGACAATGAAAATTAGACGAGTTTGAATGAGAACTGTTAAGTTTTGCAAAGTGAACTTTTTAAGTGCCCCTCTCTCAGAGGCGTTAGGGATTCAACCCTCCTTTGGATAGTATTTTATCGATGAAATTTGCCGTAGAATACGTAGGTGTAGTATCGGAGGTCCGATCCAAAATATAGTTTATATTATGATGTATTTAATATCCTCAGATATACCTTTCACCCGTTCATACTATGGGATATATATTTTCATAGTTTTGTATGGGATCATCCACCACCGCGGGCGGTGGAATAGCGTGCGGGAGACAAAAATATATCTTTCTCTCGAATCGCTCCAAAACATATGAAAATATAAAATATTATATTTCCTAGTAAAAAAGGGTTCCATTGTAAACTATGGTGCGCGATATTGAGTATATTTCGGTATATTAACATATATTACTAAGTAAAATGAATAATACAATATCATTCGCACGTTGCAATCATGACGGTTCAATTGCTACAGGCGTGACGCTCTTGGCTCAATTGATTGTAAATTAATGTACTTCACTGTGTCAATATAATGGCCATCGCGCGTACATGTGTCCTCGAATGGTGCCAATTATTTACAATATAAACTCGTCAAAATTTCAGTAATCAGTTTAATTTATCATTGACATAGGTGAGTCTCATAAGCCGTCACGCAGGTCGAAAGAACAATCCAATAAATATAGTTTAAGAAATAATTAGGTATCTCAGTGCATTACATTTTTAAATCCAAAAATATTGTGAGTTCTATAATTCCATAATCAAGCATTAATGCTCATGGTTAGGAATTTGAATTATCATTGCCAGCTATAAACGTATCGTGACTATTACAAATACACAGGTGTCTGAAAAAATCTCATGCGTGAGACTTTCATGTTTAATGTTATTTGTCGTTTTTATTTATCACAAGACCTTTATGTAATGTTATAATGGCGGTGAGGGTTTAAGGGCCGTTTTAACGAAAGGCTTAACGAAACGTAATAGCACGATT
The DNA here is from genome assembly GCA_963924145.1 of Pyrausta purpuralis. Classification (NCBI taxonomy): domain Eukaryota; kingdom Metazoa; phylum Arthropoda; class Insecta; order Lepidoptera; family Crambidae; genus Pyrausta; species Pyrausta purpuralis. The sequence continues at coordinate 14,808,692 of OZ001647.1, read as the reverse complement.
CTCATTTATTTAAACATTTTTTTTAAAATATTGTGTATTTTTAAATATGAGTACGATATTCTTTTAAATAAGATAATAAACCATCATTAGCTGGTACGCTTAGCAAATCTAGGGGAGTTCTTAGTAAATCCACAATCCAAGAACAAAGCACTACTAATAGCTACGAGTATTTATTTTCATATTTTATTTATAGGGGCAAAGTTTTCACCTTAAGTACACGTATAAGCTTATTACAAAAGGGTGTTTGCTAGGCAAGCAACCGAACTGATAGCCCATGGGACCTCTGACTAAGCTAGCGACTATTAAGAACTGATATTAGCGGAGACCAACAGCTTAACGTCGCATCCGAGGCACGGGAAGACGTCACTTATATATTCATCGCGTCATTCCCTCACAATCACATCAAACACACACACTTAAAATAACACACTTTCTTTTAAACACTTTACTGCTCAAACTCACTTCTACTACACACTTAACAAAAATCGCCACTCATTATGTGACTTCTTTTTGTAATTTTTTTATATATTTTTTTTGTTATGTAAGTTTTCAAAGTACTTTTTCCACAAGTGTTATTCGCTTTTCCTAATCTTAAATTGTAAAGGTCTGCGAGGGTGGCCTGGTGACCTGTAGAACAGGTTTTCCCAAACCTATTTCAGGCACCAGTCCCTCACAAGATCTAGGATTACATTTTACTCGTAACTGTTCATACCTTTAAAAGTTTCAAACCAATGTTAAACATGTAATGCCTATTTTTTGTGAAGGAAAAGAAATACACTTATTTATTTTATTTTTATTTATTCAAATTGGTTAACCATTCAAACACGATCACACCGTGTAGGCAACCTACATTAAAAGCATATAGTTTACACCTTAATCCCAGCAATTGAGACAACTTGAACGATCCATAATGGATGTTTGGTTTTTACGCGCTTTTATAAAAGCTTGTTTTTGTTTTTATTTTATTTTTTGCGGCTATAAGAGAAAATTAGGGGGACAATTCTCGTGTAATTCGTATACGAAAAAAGTTCACTAATCGAATTTTCTTTGTCGAAGAAAAAAATGTTTTTGGTTTCCCAGGATCACGATTTCTATGTATTAGGATTTTGCGATAGTTTTTTTACGTGCAGATATTTTACTTGATTTTTTAGGATCTAACTTTTTTCGTGTGGTAATTTGATTCCAAATGTACTATATCTACACGTAAAAAACTATCGGACGTACAAAATCTAAATCCATAGAAATCGTGACCCTGAGAAATCAAAAACATTTTTATCTTTGACAAAGAAAATTGGATCGCAAAACTTTTATCGTATACGAATTGCACGAGAATTGGCCCCAGACCCCAGGATCAATATTTGACTACTTTATTATCTTTACGCGTCTTGAAGGAAAATGTTTTTAAGCGAAAATTTAAATAAATAATCAATTTGCCACATATGTTTGTGAACTACAACTCTGTAATTTGATAACTTACTCGTATTATATTCCGTAATGGTTTTATTTCTAAATTCATCATAAATGCTGGTGCTGTTTTTTTTACGTATCCACCGTCGTAGGTGGAGAGGGCTCTCCACCTTTAGTTTGGAGAGGGCAGAGGCAGAGTCAGAGAGGTCATTAAACTCTAACAAAATACTGTCCTTTAAAACTGAATGTTACGGAAACAGGTCACTTTATCGAAAAATGATCAAACTCATAATCATTCTAAAAGAGCTACTCAACAATAACGCACACAAAAGGTTTGGCAAGAGAAAAAAACACTCCCACGTTACTTGTATGAGAGGTATCACAAAAAATCTAAAATTTATACAACTATGGCGATGAGATTAGAATACCTACATATCCATGCCAAATGAGAGTTTTCAAGATTGAGTATCGTAATACTATCGTAATAAATTTTAATTATAATTAACCACCAAGATCTTCAATTTGATCATGGAGTGCAGGTCTTGCTATAGAATTAAAAATCACCTTATTTCTTACAATGAACTCTCTTAATTAGAATCAAAGTTAAATGATCAATGTGACTGTTGAATCGCTATAATGTGCACTATAATGTACGCCGCGTTCAGGAAAACACTGCCTACACTGTTACAATCGTTTATCGTACAGATATATGATGTACTCAAACATTTATCTATGTCAATATTAATAATATCTGTACTTGTTGATCATAAACTCACTCATTACATATCTTCGTCACGTGCCAATAAGAAATAACCGAGATTTAACTTAATTACTGCAAAAGTACTAATATTTTGCTTCACTAGCTTGTAACATTCGATTACACGTCACATAATGTTGAATTCAAGTTACTTGCCTGAATTGCCATTCCATTTGGAAAATGGATAGACGGCCAGTTTCTTTCAGATCTACATACTTCGAACCTGACTCGGTCTATGTGATTTAATAGAGCGCATTGCGTGCGTCAAGTGAAAATAAGTATAACTTAAAATAGAGTCTTATAAATTACCTCGCAAAGAGGAGTGAAAAGCAGAGTATTTACCACGGGCAAAACGGACGTATTAACAAGCTACACTCAGGATTCTCTGACTCCTCCCTCACTAACGTTCGAGAGTAAAACTAGTGCCAGTCAAAATTAAATCCTTTCGTTTTGCTCGTGACTCATGATGGCGCCAGTGAAAAGCCTGTGGTACTAGTAAGTGAAACCACCCTTGGAGCTAGAACCAATCCTCAGATGCCACCAGAAAGGTAGACATATCAAGTGGTCTCTAGTGAGGAGTGTTTCCGATACTTGATACGAGTACTATCACCTGTTAGTATGGCCTGAATATAGTGGGGGCTTCCACCAATAAAATTAATATTTCTATCGGAAGAGAAGGACAAGTAAAAGCTGTCAACCGAAACCGATTTAAGATGTCAGTTACTAACTTAAGTAACATTTGTAGCTTAAAATGAAATAACCTTTCATTCAGGTGATTTATACCAATCTTACTAAGTTAAACATATTAGTTTATCGCATGACAAAATATCGAATATGCAGCTCTAGTGTAAAACGAAATATTGTTTTTTTAAAGAAATATTCGTAGATATGCATTACCTGTGTTATTCTGGCTTTACTTTAACGCTCATTAACGTTTATAGAATAGAATAATCAAACTGCGTACTTTAAATTTCAAGCACATTGGTAAATATAAATCGTATATTAAGAGTCTTCGATTTGGACTAATTTACCCGTTTTTTTGGGTTTATTTTGCTGTAATGAACAACAATCAATCACCGATCACGTCACCATGTTACAGGACAACTATTTTTTAAAAATAAACACAATTTCATTTTTTTTAAATCAAATGTAAGAAATTTTTAGCGAGCCTTCATGGGCTTCCAAACTGACTGACAGCCGCCAAAAACGGTTCTGTTACATCGCATCTCGCATCTCTTTTTATCACACAGTTTGCTGCTAGTGACATCTCGCTCTTGTCGTTGTATTCCAGAGGGATAATAATTTTAGGTTCCACCACCATGCTAACTACACAATGTATACCACAATAAATATACTTTCCTTTGGACATTCCCACACATCGCCATCTTGCCCCAAAGTAAGCTACTCAAAGCTTGTGTTATGGGTGCCAGACAACGGATATAATACTTAAATACTTTTTTTATTTGTATGATATACATGATATACGTAGAAAACACCCAGACCGATACAAACAGACATGTTCATGCACACAAATGTTTGTATTGTGCGGGATCGAACCCGCAACCCGCTGCGTAGTAGGCGATTTCTCGACCACTACACCAGACGGGTCGTCAAAAAACCATATCTGGTAATAGAGGACACTATTGGAAAGGCTTATAGATTTGGGCCTTATAAATGAATGAATGAATGATATAAAGAAATTTATTTCAGACCGTGGTCCATATTCATGTTAGTAACAAATTAAAAATTAGCCTATGTTAGTTAAATATATTTTAGAACAAAAAGAGAAGTCGTCTAGTAGAAGCCGCCAGCTTTGGTAGCGTGCAAACTAATCCAGCGCTCTAGCATCGGCGAGTCCCACCGGTTAGTCAATGCCGCCAGGATGCTATTTGTACTGTTGCAGAACCGATATAGGACTGAGGCGCACCGTTTTCGGATCAACGTGTGAAAGCCGTTAGTGTGATGTATGTTCAGCTAAATTGGATTATTGAGCTATTTGCATTTCTTAAGACGTCTACATAGTTATTTTTTAAGACTCAAGTGGCAATGAGCAGGGCACATAGCGCGAAAAACTAATGGCCATTGATTGCAGGATCAAACTAGATACAAACTACTTGTGATCGGTTGCTGTGAAAACTATGGAAAAGGCCTATGTTCGGCAGTAGCCGAGAACCGACTTCAAGTTACGGTTATCTAGCTTTGACACTGAGGAAATACCTATAAAATAAGCGAACACCGGTTAGTTAAATACATTCTTCTTATTCTTCTTACCCTTCTTCTACCATTCTCTTGGTGTAGGCCTCCTTTCTTTTATGCCAGTCTCTTCTATCTTGAGCCACCTGTATCCACATCGATCCGGCTTCTCTCTTGATGTCGTCACTCCATCGCATTTGGGATCTTCCCACCGGGCGTTTCTCTCCCCATGGTCTCCACTCAACAACCGTCTTATGTGCGACGTGGCCTGCCCATTCCCACTTTAGCTACGCCACTCGCTGGACAACATCAGTAACTTTACTTTGCTCTCTTAGCCACTTATTCGTCTTGCGGTCTCGCAGTGTTACTCCTACCAGTTTTCTCTCTATCACTCTTTGGGCCACTCGTAGTTTTTTAATGGAGTCTTTGGTAAAAACCCAAGTTTCAGCACCATACGTGAGCACTGGCAAGACACATACGTCAAATATGCGAGCCTTTTGTTCTGCGGTGATGTTCATCCTAAGAGCAAAGTTGATCATGGAGTACGCAGCCCATGCTAGACGTGTGAGTCTACTGATTTCGTTGACCTGGTTTTCTTTGCCCATCTTAATCTCCTGACCAAGATAAATATACTTCTCCACTCTTTCAATAGTGGTTTGGTTTACTGTGATGTTTGTAGTCGTGTCAGTGCAATTAGTCATGATCTTGGTTTTGCCTAAATTCATTTCCAAACCCACTTGTAGTAAAGCATCACTTAAATCTTGGATAATGATCTGAAGATCGGTAGGACTATCAGTGAGCAGAACGATATCATCCGCGAACCGCAAATTATTCAATCTTTTAGCAAAATTATTCACCCGCGTCCTGGAGGATGTATTCAAAAACCTTCGATGGGAAAACCTTGGTCTAGAGATAGAAGGTAAAAGATTGAAGGTAAATAAGGTAAATAATAATACATTAAAATAGTACATATACGCGAGAATATATATTCAATGGCGCTTTCAAGAAAACCCACCAATTGACTGTTTCGAAGAAAGGAATTTTCTTCCTTGTGTTTCGAAGTACAACGCCAACGACTAAGACGGAGGCGTCTCCCATAAATACATATTTACCGACATGACTTAAGTTTAAATGTTCGTGCTCATCTCACAAACATTTGTCCCGTGCGGGATTCCAACCTGAGATCTCTGGCTCCAAATTCAGGGGCGCTAACCAACGTTGCGTCAAATGTGATTGTGGTCACAAAGAATTTACACCGAAGGAAGGAATATACAATAATTCTTACCATCAGTGTGTTTTGTTTATAGTGTGGGTGTCTAGCTAGCAGCTATAGCCTTCGATAATATCTCGTATAATCCTAAAAGAATTCAAATACTTGTTTCGCAAAAAAACACATAAGTTTGGTAGAATATAAATAATAAATCCTAAATATCCTTTGGACATTCCCACACATCGCCATCTAGTCCCAAAGTAAGCTACTCAAAGCTTGTGTTATGGGTACCAGACAACGGATATAATACTTAAATACTTTTTGTTTGTAAATACATACATGATATACATAGAAACACCCAGACCAATACAAACAGACATGTTCATGCACACAAATGTTTGTATTGTGCGGGGATCGAACCCGCAACCCGCTGCGTAGTAGGCGATTTCTCGACCACTACACCAGACGGGTCGTCAGAATATAAATTAATATTACAGAGAAGTATAACGAAACATAATTAATCTATGATCTATCATAGACGACAAACTCTAATTTAAAAATGTAATTAGATGCACAAAGGTACGCAGGATTGAACGTGTTGTGAATTAAACTATATCCGATTTATCTTTATGGCTCTAGTTTCAAGCCGAGCTGTTTAAATAAGAGTTATTATCTGCGATACTATGGCATAATACTAAATGATCTGCGACACGCAGTGCCTCGTAAATAAGCGATTTGTGACTTAAGTGGTTCGTTTGAACTGAAAACCCCTTCAGTAGAGCGCGTGCGATAAAATCGGACGCACCGACGCACTCCCGCGAAAGATTTTAAAAAAAAATTGATATATGGGACAGAAAGATGGGAACTAAGAAAAATGCTGCAACGTAAGTAAACGCTTAGAAATAACTACTCATAAATGCACAGCGAATTTTAAAGAATAAATGTTTTTTCCTGCTTTCATAATATGTAAGCTCATTAAAAAAAAAAAAAACTATTGTGATTTCCTGCAACTATAACAGACATTGAAAAATCAAATCAAACCATGGTTTTGATGGTAAAACTGTTGGTTTTTGGTAACGCTTCGTAATTAAAGCGAATCCTTAATAAATTACAATCGAATGCATTATGTAGCCCTTTGCACGATTCGTTACGGCAAATCGTTCAAATCGCAATGTAAAGCACGTAATAGAACTACCTACATATATAAATCAACGATTTAATTCATTTCAAGAAATTAGAGCTTTCTGTAAACTATCTGTACCTGACATTACTATAAGTGTGTTGTTATTATAATATCATGTAAAGTATTATTTGAGTTACTACGCATCTCAATTGACTATACTATGATTATTAATTTGTGTAACTACAATTAATATTAGCCTAATCCAAGTATTCATAGTGGTATTTACTCACAATAGTAGCGCTGCTAAGTAACTAAGTAAAGCGACTGTGCGGCAATATTCTGTATGGTATAATTTGTGCTCATAATACATAACCTAAGTAATATCAGCAATAAAGGGTGCGAAGCATATAATCGTTAATAACATTATTTGATAACTGAAATGTAATTGGTTCAATAACATCAAGTTACTATAAGTTCCTACATGCAGTCAAACTTAAAAAGTAGCGTTTAGTTCGAATTGTTGAAATAGTTTTTTGTCGTCAGCTTTGTGTTAAGATCCTTGCACACCGTTCAGCTCAGCTAATTAGTTTGAAGCAACGGGATCCTTCTCTTACTGACCTATTTAAAAAAGAGTCACAAAAAAAAACAGTGGAATTTTATTCCATTAAGACTTTTTTCTTGCAGACCGGCGCCTGGTGTGGACATCAGAGTATCATACTTCCAAATAGTAAGTCCCAAATACGCATAATTAATATTTTCATAATATTTTGATAACTTACATTACCATTATATAGCCTAGCCTATTATTCCTTTAATGAATTACGAGATGAACTTACCAGTGACCAAGCTTGAACAATTGACGTATTTGAGAATGTTGTAATAAAATTGAAATAGTAGGATAATCTGATCTGTCAATGCAAGTCCTGAAACTGAAATCCAACGTGCTGAAAATAAATATAATCACTTTAGTGTTTACTAAACCCCTTAATAACGATTGCGCAATATTTTACTGGAAAGTGAAAAGCGCTTTGGCTAGTTACCTTATAACTATTGTTTACTCACCGATCATTAATCACACAAAGTTTGCAAAAAGTGGCATCAAGTATACTTCTTAGAAGCTCGAACATGAACTCTTCAATCTACATCGCATCACTTGTGTCAACAGGTATAGACTATGATGGTGATATTGCTTTATGTTAGTTATATTATAAGTTTAGTTAATCCAAAGAAGGATTACATAAAAAAGGCCTAAGTAACTTTTAATGACTAAACCTAAATTAAACACAAGTGTTTAGAACCACATTAGATCAAGAATATTCGTTTCGGCAGTTTTTCCTCAAAGGTCCAAATCACTCGCGTCAAAACGGCGTGTTTATTTAATTGATTAATGTTAAATTATTGGATTAAAAGCACAGGATTCCAGTGAAGCCATATAAAAAAAAGGAAATCTAATGGTATTCTAGATACTCGCGTCGCGTTAAGCACGATAAATGATTTTCGTTGACTCTCGAACAAATATAACTCGAAATATTGACGCAAGTGATTTAAAAATGAGACACAGATCTAACATTGATTTGTTGACCGTTGACGTCAAGCAAGACATGCGACTTTATTAATCGGGTGTTAAAAGATACGTCTAACTCAAACTGTGCGCATGCGCTCATCTAATTGGTATAAATTGCTTTGTGCTGGAGGAAATCATCATTAGTCCCTTTTTTATAAGTATCTGGGGCCACGGGAGTGGGCCTCGCCAGAACCGAGCCAAGCGAGGTGCAAGAGCATACTACCGACCTTATTTCGAAGTGTTTCGTCGATTTGTTGAACGCCTATATCTTCGGTCCTAAATGCCTGGCGAACGAAACTTTCAGGGTATAATACTTGTTTTGAACTTTAAATGCAAATTTTTAATTGCAAAGCTTTAACACGTTAGGTTTTATTGATACCTAAAAATCACCACCACACCACAAAGTTTATTGATATTATTAAGAGATCTTTGCTTAATAATGACAAATAGCACCGAGTCTACTTGTTACCTCAGGTTCAATTAGCATTTGAAATGCCAGGTATGACAAGAAAATAATGTTGATGTAATGAAAAAATTTTACCCCAGAAATTCCGTTTACTTCTTTAATTCAGTACACTTAAGTTATAAATAAATTGTTCTAAACAACTTACAAAAACGAAAGAGATCCAACCAAAAAAAATTGCCAAAAGCTGAAATATAAATGCTAAATTGTATACCTTTCAGTGTCAAAAAGTTTTGAAAACTCATGTAGAGCCATAATTTTTCCCCCGTACGCCCTACGCGGCCGTCACATGGGTATTACTTTTTTGCCATTCGATAGTTTTGGTATTAACAAAATGGGCAAAACATATTATTTTTAGTGAGGTGTATAACGACCTTAAAAAGATCGCAGGATCAAACTGGATGCAGACCGCTGGTGATCGGTCGCTGTGGAAAGCCGTGGGGGAGGCCTATGTTCAGCAGTGGACGTCCTTTGGCTGATTATGATGATATGATGATGAGGTGTATAAATTGTGATGCTTATGGTGTAGGTTTAAGAAGTAAAGTTACGTATAGATGGGATTAAAATATTCTACGACAAATTTTTTCGGTTAGCCATTGAAATACCAATTTGAAAATGTCAAAGATTTAAATAGCATGCGGTAACTCGGTTTCAATATATTTTAAAACTTTTTGAATCTGTTTTGTTTTATAATTAAAATTCGCCCCCTGACGCGATTCTGATTTGCACACATTATGTGTGTAGACTGTTGGTAAGTAAGCTTGACATAATGCACCGATCCAAAGTAATTTGTTTGTGCTAAAAATAAGGCAAAACCGTTATTTTAGGCTTTTAGGCAGTGTTTTTTAAAGACCGTTTGAGTTAAAAAGTAAAAGCACTACTGATATTTAAAAAAGTTAAACCATTTTCGAATTAAACGTCAAACTCGCAGTTTCAGAAGGCCTATGCCTTCATTGACTTATTTCTTATTAACGAAGGGAATGAAATCCATGCAACCTTTTTCATCGTATGCGTGCTCGTCCAAGTTCCATAGCACATATTATCTCACGTCATTTTATCAGAAATAGGAAATCATGTTAACATATTATCTTTCTTACCAAACAAACATATCACGGTTTCTTAAGATTCGACTTCTTCCAGACTGTAGAGGTTTGCATCAGAATGGTAGAATCCATGCGGCTGTAAGGAGATTACATCATCAAATTCATACTTTCAGTTCCGATATGCGACGTGTCTGGAGATCACAGCCACGCTTCTCGGCGTTTTGCTAGGGCTTCTCAGCGGTGGAGGAGTGGTATACAACCTGGTGCAGTTCGGTGAGCTGAGCACTGCCTTCGTGGAGCGGACCAGTCAGACTGACAGACTCTCCAGTTACATGCCGCTTACTTCCGCCTTCGGTGGAGGTCAAAGACTGTAAGTTATCATCCTTGACCAAGTCAAATCAAATCAAATCAAAAATAATTTATTCAATTTAGGACACAAAATGCCACTTATGAACGTCAATAATTAGTGTAATATCAATCAATTTTGAACCCTAGACTTAAGACTGCGAATGATTACTTTGTCCTTGATCTTGATTCAAAATTTATAAAGTTCACTTAGGGACTTGGTAGGCAACGCGATTTCAAGTATATTTTGGCCGTGCGCCTGTGGTGCTTCCTTTATAAATTCCCTGAAACCCTTCTTTTCCAACAGAGTAAACGCTACTCATGAAGAAAACATGGATGCCTTACTTGCCGACGGTAAATCTATGGCAGCCGGCATGTTCCTGAGTATCGGCATTTCTTTGATTTTCTGTATGCTGTCTACCGCCCTTGTGAGCTGGAGCGCCCTAAGACAGGTATATTATACAAACGTTAAATATCTTCATCTACTACATCACCAGCACCAATAGTTAGGTTCAATATCTTCATGGTCATTGCGGTTAATAAACTATGTCAATAAACGAAAAAGTAACTAGGTAGCTACATGCCTATTTAACCTTTTATCTCTACAAATAAGGTGATCTTCCCGGCTATTGATTAGTTGCCAGATAAGTAGAACTAATTTTATTAATTTAAATTATCGAGCAGTCGTTTTGTGATATGATGTATAAAGATGTCATTATTTGTCACATGTAGGTACTTAATACTTTAATCTGTTTATACATTATTAATTAAATATACATGTCTATTTGTTTTGTGGTGATGTACCTACCTACCAACGGTAGATTTCGCAGACATCATTGATAAGATACGGAACAGACACAAACATTAATGTTGATATACATTTCTTTGTATAGAACAGGCAATTGCCTCAATTAAAGGCCTTGTCTTCCATTGACTCGATGCTCGCGTTATAATATAATCATTTTGAGTACCCAATTTATGTAAATGCAAACCGATAGAACAACTCTGATTTAAGTGAACACACTCTGATCGTTATGCCATTTTTTATTTATTTATTAGTTTTTTATTAACTTTTACAACTATTTCACTAGGCCAGTGAACTTATTTAAGATACATTAGCGTAGCTTTGACGTTTCAGATAACAAGAATACGAACACTGTTCTTGACTTCCGTGCTTCGACAAGACATGGAGTGGTTTGACACTGACTCCGGGTTCAATTTAGCTTCAAAAATGTCTGAGTAAGTGCAAATAAAATTTATTTAACAGAAAAGATATAATATTCGTCCAAGATATAATATAATACTTATTAAAGGGAACGCGCTGATACATCTATTCATGTTCTTAAAATGTCGGTAGGTAAACTCTTAAGTTTATGGTATTCGAAATGGGCGTGGTGTTCATTTTCTCTTCGGTATAGTAATAAACACTGAAATTGGTAATAAACCTATGATAATTCCTTATTATTATCCTTGGCTACCCAGTAGATTTGTGCGCTTCTGCCTACCAATGTAGTGTAGGATTAAGACTAACCTTAACAAATGAAGACGTGTCTTTAATTCATATTGCTAGGAACATGATGAAACTGAAAGAAGGAATGGGTGAGAAGCTGTCCGTGGTGGCTAACCTGGTGGGCACGTTTGTCATCAGCCTCTGCACTGCCTTCCCTCTTGGATGGGAGCTGACTTTGGCCTGCATCACCGTCGTACCGTTCTCTATCATCGCATCAGTTATTCTTTCTAACGTGAGTAGTAAAAGGCTTACCGCATCTGTAGATATGCACATAAAAAAATATATATACCTATCTCAAGAACTATTAAAGATAAGTCTATAAGTGCGGTTTTCGTTACCAAATACTATTAAGTATTTACTAGGCAATAATATGAACATACAAAATACCTACCCACCTACCATAAATTTTCTTGATGAAATGAAGTAAAAAGCGACAAAAACAATTTTTTCTAAAAAATATTTGTGTATGTTTGGAAGGTACTTTCTTGAAGATTTTTACTAAGATAGATGATGTAATTATCTTTCATTAGAATAGTTTGAGTTTTAGAAATGTAAGTAGTTTTTTTAGAAAGTGGCGCCATCGCTGTTCCTAAGGGGTGAAACTGTCGCTGCTGCGGGTGACCGCAAGTTCCTAGTATCACCACTGTGCAAAGTGGCTTGCTTTAATCACAAAGTGCAGCTTTTAAGTCATAAGACGTTTGACTGTTACTTCTTATTTCAGTACCAAACAAATTCTTCAATTGTGGAGATGGAGTCGTACAGTCAGGCCGGCAAACAGGCAGAGGAGGTCTTGAAGTCGGTCCGGACGGTAGTTGCATTCGGCGGCGAGAATAAAGAAATAGAAAGGTAACGGTAACACTTTACTCAGCGAAATTGTGTGTGTTCCTTCTTTTAAGTTCCTCTGTGCTTTAAATAATATATTTCTACATATTGTGTTTTTTTTTACCGTTTTTACAATTTTTACCAAGGTACATCATAATTTCGTGTAAAGACTATTTTTAATACCGACTTCAAAAAGGACGAGGTTTTCAATTCGACTGTATGCCGGCCGACACGGTGGCCGGTTTTATACAAGTAGCTAAATGATATTAATATTAATGTCTTTACGTCTGATAGTCACCACTATGTAGAGCTAAGCTGATAATGAAACTCTTAACCGCTTAGGAGTTTAGTTATTATGATGCCAGAAATTATGTAAGGTACTGTAACTTACCAAAGAAAAGAGTCAAAATTTTCAACCTCACACTCCACTTTTCCCACATATCCCAACCCAAAAAAATTGCAAATAAAATAAACTTTTCCAAAAAAAGTACAAAAATAAATCTTAAATAAACTCTTGACTCTTTAAAAAAAATGACTCCATTTAAGGCGGTATATTTTTTCGGAGTCGGTGCATTCGCATTGGCCATCTCTAGCATCATCCATCAGTGTCGGAACTCTCGACATAGTTCCCTGTAAAACCACCAGGTGGCGCTCGAAAAATGCTAAAACAAAATTACTGTTTTCGTGTATTTATTGATTGAGAAGAATTTGCGAATGAAGCTTAAAATTTACAAATGTTTTTTAAGATTTATTAAACATTAAAGCTACCTACGTAAGTTAAAATAAAATAAATAAATAAATAAATATCCTTTGGACATTCCCACACATCGCCATCTAGTCCCAAAGTAAGCTACTCAAAGCTTGTGTTATGGGTTCCAGACAACGGATATAATACTTAAATACTTTTTGTTTGTAAATACATACATGATATACATAGAAAACACCCAGACCAATACAAACAGACATGTTCATGCACACAAATGTTTATATTGTGCGGGGATCGAACCCGCACCCGCTGCGTAGTAGGCGATTTCTCGACCACTACACCAGACGGGTCGTCAAATGATATTTGTTGAATGTGAAAATCATGAAATTGAAATTGTCGACGCGAAATGTCAAAAATTTTGCATCAGACTTCGCCCGCTGGGCTCCTAAGATAAAGTATTGGCCTTAAATCGGCGAGGTAGATTTTGATTTAACGAATTAAAGGGTGGGTGTTCGTACAACTGTTTCCACCGAGGAGTGTCCAGGACCAAAAAGGTCGTGGGTATTCGCTGATCGTGCGCGAAGTAGCTAAGGCCCTAGGCATTTCCTAAGGAACGGCAATAACAAAATTGAATCTTAAATTAAATGTATAGAAGGTGTCGGCGCGATGGCTTCCGCAATTGCTTACACTAGGCCACAAGCGGTTACGAGTAAATGTCGACGCAGTGTTATAACAAACACCGTACTCGCCCAACTATAACTTTTAAGGTGAACGCACACTTATCCGAGCCAAACGCGTCGAACGATTCGAACGAAACGAATTGTATAATTCTGTATACGAATTTAATTCGGCTGACGTCATCAGATTCGGTGCGGCTTATGCGATTTACAAGATGACTCGGTGTTTACATAAAAAATCTTCATATTCACTCCCACCTTTAGCCGTCACTCATAGCGCTATCTCATGAGACAAAATCGAATTCGCAATTTGACATAATCAGTGGTAGTTTTCGTGACAAGAACACAACCTTATTCTGTAACCTTACTCTAAAATATTATTAAATATAATTGACGATTTCTTCGACGAGGTCAATTCTTTCGGCGCCGTCGATTCCCCGAGTGCGAATGTGTGTGCGAGGCCTGCTTGACTTTGATTCGTTCGACGCGTTCGGCTCGGATATACGAGCGTTCACCTGCAGGAACCAAAAGTGACTGTTTTTTATTCCCTAACTAGCAGTCCCCCGCGACTTCGTCCGCGCGTTTTGACTTTTCTCCCTCCCCTCCCGTCGCAGCGTCATGTTTTATATCCTAAAGCCTTTCTCGATAAATAAGCTATCCAACACAGAAATATTTTTTCAAATCGGTCCAGCAGTTCCTGAGATAAGCGCGTTCAAACAAACAAACTCTTCAGCTTTATAATATATTAGCGCAAGCGCACGTTGTACTTAAGCTGCAAACATTATTTTGGTGCGGAGTTAGATATTTATTGAAAACAAATGATATAAAGGGCAACTTTGTTCTAAATGAAATGCTCGTGATGATGAATGTATTTATTTTGATGAGAATAAATACCTGTGTGTATAATACACCTCTAAAAATAATGCATTATTTTTTTACAAAATTATTAACATAAAAAAGGTTGTAGTAAGTCAACCATAAAAGATAGAGATGGTGTCGCGGACTTTATTATAGAACTCTTAATGCTGAACAATCCTGTCATACATGATTTTTGTGTAACTTAAGCGGTTTCCGCAGCGTATGCAGCGGAAGCTCTCAAAAGGAATACTTTCTCCCGTTTTCGCAACATTTTTCATTTCTGCTGTGGTCTTATGAGTCGTATCTTTATGTTATATAGCCTAAAGCCTTTCTCGATAAATGGACTATCCAACGTAAAAATAATTTTTCAAATCGGGCCAGCAGTTTTTGAGATTAGCGCGTTCAAAAAAACAAACAAACTCTTCAGCTTTATAATATTAGTATAGATATGAAAACTTGGCTAGAAGGAAAAAAAACATCAAATAAAGAGATCAGCGCGGAAACAGAGGCCCATTTTTCAGAGTTTCTAAAATATTTCTTTTTGGAGGAGTTAAAGCAGTAGGAGAAACGTTAAAAAAGTGTATGCGCCTAAAAAGAGGCTACGTTCAAACGTAAATAAAACAAATATGGAAAAAAAGCGTTTTCGTCTATGCACGGATATTTATTGATTGACCTTCGTACTAAACTATTTTTGTAAAGTCTGTAGTGATGAATATTCTAAAAATATAGTACCTACTTCACTAGGGTAACTGCCTCGGTGGCGCAGCGGTTGGTGGGTCGCACTTTCAAAGCAACGGCTGCGCCAGAGATCCCGGATTCGATCCCCGGGTCAGGCCAAAAAATACGTACCTGGGTTTTTCCGTTAAGAAATTATCAGGGTAGCCCGGACTCCCGGAGTTTCGAAGTTGATGGTGTTTAATCCCCGTGCCTCGTAAAACACGTAAAGCCATTGGGTCCTGCGCCTGATCTCTCACCAGTCGTGTCAGATTGCTGTCCCATCGGGTTATGAGAGTGAGAGGAATAGAGAGTGCACCTGTGTTTACGCAAATTTGTGCACTATATGTCTCGCGCAGTCGGCAAGTCGTTGTGACTGGCCACTGTAGTCGAAATCGGCTAAAGGGACTATTGTTATGGAAATGAGAAGCCGCACATAGGCCTATTATGGAGCCTACAGTTTTTTTGTGTTAGCAATATTGCATTTCTCATTGACGCTGTTCCTATTGGTCGTATTGTGATGTTATTGCCTTCCTCCATAAATGGACTTACATTATTTTTTATTCACAAGAAGTTCATTCGTAACCATAGGCATGCAAGTCGCTGCGAATTTTTCGCTAGCGGCTGCAAGCAGATGCATGTTATTTATTTTGTCTTTTTCAAGGTACAAACGTTTACTGGAGCCAGCTGAACGTTACGGGCGGAAGCGAGGCCTCTACACCGGTCTAGGAACAGGCTTCAACTGGGTGCTCACATTCTCCCTCAACGCTATAGGCCTAACGTACGGCACCAGACTCGTGCTGCAAGACTTCGACAAGCCAAGTGAGGAAAAGAAATACCTCGTCGGAGTCGTTTTCAGCGTAAGTAACTTTGTAGAGCTTTCGCACGGTCGTGGTCAGACCGACATCACAGTGGCTCAATTGGTAGAACGTTTGGCCCGGTTAGCCTAGAAGTTGCTGGTTCGAGTACCGCCCGTACGCAAAAAAAAGATTTAATTTCTTATTTCATCTTTAAGAATTGTAGAGCTTTGTTGAATATTTTACTACTGAATCTTAAACAAAATAACACTGCAGTTCTTCAGTACTGTCAAGACGCAGTGCTGTGGTTCTGTAGAGCTTTTAGATCCAAGCCTACGATCAAGCGCTCGTGTGGTGGTCACTGAAGCAACCACAAAACAGTTTTTTATAGTAACATCGACGCAAACTATAAATCTTTCAAGTGGCCGCGTTGCTACATTGCAGATTTTATTCAGCGTGTACATGGCCACCCAGTCCATCACATTCTGCGTGCCCCATATGGAGACATTCGCGGCTGCCAGGGGTGCTGCGGCCAGTATCTTCCAGCTGTTGGAGCGAGACCCTAATATCGACAGTATGGCCAAAACAGGAGTGTCACCTAGAAGGGTGATAGGGGAGATCAAACTGGAAGATGTTCACTTCAGCTACCCGTCGCGACCTGATATCAAGGTAATGTATCCGACTCCTAGGTTATAAAACAAAACACGTTTATATACAGAGGTGTTATTAATTGTTAAATCATTAAAGTGCACTTCCATGATTGTGGTTGGTTTAACTTTACAGATTAAATAACTATTATGATACATTTCAGTTTCATTGATGATGATAGATACAAAAAAATGATTGATTTTTATCTCGACTCAAGATTTGAAAAAAGTTCTGGATTTTTAGGTTCTGAAAGGACTATCACTTCACATTAAACCAGGGGAATGCGTAGCCTTGGTTGGCTCATCTGGATGTGGAAAATCCACCATACTACAGTTGCTGCAAAGGCTGTACGACCCTAGCGCGGGCAGCGTCAAACTCGATGGGAAAGATCTGAAAAACCTTAACTTGGGATGGTTACGATCTTCTTTAGGTAAAACAAAACCTATTAACACCAAAATGTTTATTAATTGAAGAGGATTCCAAACTATCTAACCTACTTCATAATTTTACAGGTGTTGTCGGGCAAGAACCAGTCCTATTCAGAGGCACCATTCATGAGAATATTGCCATCGCTTGCCCCGAGGCTACTAGAGAAGAAATCCAAAGGGTTGCTGAAATGGCGTACGCGCACGATTTTATCATTCATCTTCCAAATGTAGGGAAAAAAAACATTGTTTACTGCAGCTTGTTAGTTTAACACGCTTATCGATTACTCTAACAACTTGTTGGTTGAAAATAGACTTTGTTTTCTAGAAAATTAAGTTCCATTTTCGAAGTTAATAGCGGTTGTTCGTAACAATTTGCAATTTGCTTCACAGCAATCTTTAGAAGATTGTACGTACCTTAAAATTCATAATATTGAACAATTGTTCGTTTCAGGGTTATGACACCGTCATCGGTGAGCGAGGAGCATCGTTATCAGGAGGCCAAAAGCAGCGCATAGCAATCGCTCGATCTCTGTTACTGGAGCCAGCTGTCCTATTGCTGGATGAAGCTACTTCTGCCCTAGACCCTCACTCAGAGAGGCAGGTGCAGGCAGCCCTTGACAGAGCTAGCGCTGGACGCACTACGCTCACGGTTTCTCATAGGTTTGTTTTCTTTTTTCTCACTTTTCAATAGAAGATGTTATTTAAATTACCTTAGGTAATTATGTACGTAATGACATCTGTTCTATTGGTTACTTTTATTTTAGATTATCGACAATAGTGAATGCTGACCGCATAATTTGCATGGATCAAGGTCTGATAGTAGAGCAAGGAACTCATGAAGAGCTGATGATAGCAAAAGGTAAGGATACAGTTTGATCTCTATTAGTAAAATGGCATGTAACTGTTCTATAACCAATTTTGTAAATTCAGGCTTTTACCACAAGTTAGTGACCACTGGAAAAGAAAATCAGGAGCCAGATGTAATAGAAACATTGCTAGAAGAACCAACAGGTGATGAAGAGGGCAACGAAATGACTATCGCACCTCGAGTCGACGTCAAGAGGAGGTCAAACAGAAGAATATACAGGCACCATTCGACTAAACGAGGTATTACTTCCTTTTCAGTAAAATAAATAAAACTTTTCAAAAGGATTGTGGAACGGAGCCGTGTTTTACAAACCAGCAGGCGGATACTGTCAGAACATTCCTGTAGAATTATTGTTAACTTAAGCCTGCCAGTACTTTCATTGTAAGAGTATGACTAGCCCCATGACCTGAAAAGCTGAAGCGGAACTAAAACAATGCGAATAGGAGTCATTTAGTAATTCAAACTTATCACACACGTGCTGTACCTGATAAGCAATACAACAACAATTCATGAATGATACTTTCTTTACCGATATACGTTTTTACTTGAGTGTATACGTACTCATGTAAAATGATTTGCAATGCGTTATAATTCAGTATTAACATCACTTTAAAATAAAGTAAAAACCGACTTCAAAACCAAAATGCACTAAAAAGTCTTAAATAAACTCTTAACCATTGCAAGGAAAGGAATCCATTTTATGCAAACAATTTCTTTTTGGAGTCGGTGCTGTAATAGTTGATGCTTGATGGTCAAAGTGATGGCAGCGACTCCAAAAATAAATTATTTGCATAAAATGGATTCCTTTCCTTGCAATGGTTAAGAGTTTATTTAAGACTTTTTAGTGCATTTTGGTTTTGAAGTCGGTTTTTACTTTTTTTTAAAAGTTAATTTTATCTCTTCATTTTTAGAGATTACAAGACAGGGGGGGGGGGAGTAGCACCTTATGACTCTGTTCTTTAAGCTACAAACTACCTATCCTAAGTTCTGTCATACATACTGAACTCCTAAGCGTTAAGGAGTTCTACTATCAGCTCTGCCCCACAAGATATTGACTATCAGACGTAACAGCACGTCAACATTAAAATTCTAGAAAAAAACACTATACGTGCCTTAAAAGTTTGAGGGTTTACCTCGAATACACCAAGATCTCATCATCAGATCCCAAATTTGCAACAATGGGACCGAATAGAAGGTAGACCCTCTAGGTAGGCGAAATTTTTTTCGAATCGGTCAACAAACGACTGAGATATGAGGTAACAAACATACATAAAAAAACATACATTCGACTTGATAACCTCCTCCTTTTTTGAAGTCGGTTAAAAAGTATACGGCAAGTATATCCTATTTCAGAATCACATGATTGGATGACACCCCGAGGTTCCATAAGTTCCGTGATGTCCACTGGATTACAAAACTTTGTGTACAACGCCGATTTCGAGTCCGAAGAGGAAAATGAAAACGATGAGGTACTCAAACTCAAAAATAAGATTATACTTTCGTTTAGCACCAGGGGGCAGATTCTCGTGAAGTTCGTAGGTATACGAAAAAAGTAGTATGCAAAAGAAAAAATAGCTTTTAATTTCTCAGGGTCAAGATTTATTGGCATTTCGATTTCATCTATGCGGGAATTTTTTACATGTATCTATATATTCACACGAGAAAAACTACTAGATTTTTTGGTAAAACTGAAATATTTAAACTCTCAATCGAATCACCTCACAAAAAAGTTCGATTGACGTAAGAATCGCAGCCCTGTTATTTGATCGTAAGTTATAATAACATACAATGGTTAAAAAAACGTTAGTAGTCATTTTAATTATTCCAAAAGTTGTTTTACTGACCATTTGTCATGATGTGTTTTAGCTTTTAGTACACACAACCTAAATATAAACTTGTTATCTAAAAACAAAAATAATCTTCATTATTACATCTTGTAGGAGGTGAAGCCGGTAAGCGACTGGCAACTCCTAAAGCTGAATGCGCCGGAGTGGCCACTCATTGTCATCGGCTCCATCGCCGCGTTCCTTCAAGGTGCCTGCTTCCCTGTGTTTGCTTGGCTGTTCGGTTATGCTAGTGGGGTGAGTAGAATCATTATTTCATATTATACCTCATAATTTTTTTCGAATTGTCAAAGTAAAATGAACTAAAAAAACAAATTTTATATTATTTGGGTAGTCTATTTAGATGTTTCTAAATCATCATAATATTATCATTCTTACTTTACCTTGGTTTGCAATCCTTTCAACCAAATAATGAAAATACTGTACCTGCTTGTAGCAGAGGCTACGTTTCTGAAATTATCTAAGTATACCCTACGTACCTTGTAAGCCCTAAACCGTAACTCTCAAAGATAGAGTGGATATCCTTCTTATGTATCAACTCCACTGTGAACCGCAACCGTGATCAACAGCAATCAACAATATAATCACGTCCTAATTTAATTCTCTAAATGTAGAGCTAAGGTGAGAAGACGTATAACTTACTAACCTTTTAAAGTAAAAAAATGATCTCTTTCAGATATTCGTGTTGCCGGACTACGCGCAAATCATATACTTGGCGGATTTGTACTCGGGGATGTTTATTGTGGTTGCTGCAGTGGCTGGCATCTCCATGTGCCTTCAGAGCACCACCTTCACTAACGCCGGCCTTAAGATGACCTCCCGCCTCAGGCACCAGTACTTCGCCGCGCTGCTGAGACAAGTAAGCTATACCTCCTGATATTTGACTTATGGCCCACTGGCCTAAGGCTTTTATCTCCTAGAAAAATAAAATGTAGGATTAGCTTGAGAAGAAGTTTAATATAGAATTAGATCATTGGTCAGGAAGCTAAAAATATATGAAATGCAAACTTTTTCTTCGTTCACTTCAGTCTTCTTCAGCTCCTGTGAAAAGTAAAATGAAACTTTGATACGATTCTAAGCAGCTCCGGTAAATTCATTTTATTACTTACTGGGAAAATGCATAACCTTTAAAATACCCTCAACAAGTGAGACATACGTAAATTAAGAATTATGATGCAATTTTACCTCACAGTTCAATAACAGCTTTCACTTTCAGGAAATAGGTTTCTACGACAAAGAGAGCAACACAGTTGGCGCTCTCTGCGCCCGGCTAAGCGGCGATACTGCCGAAGTGCAGGGAGCTACTGGTCTCCGCATAGGCCTGATACTGCAAGGCACCAGCTCCGTGACCGTTGGGTTCATCATGGCTATATGCTACGACTGGAAGTTAACTCTCGTTGGTACTGCTTTCTTGCCACTGGTAAGTTTACGTGCAACTTACAAGCTAAACATCAATTTATCGTAAATCCTCTCTCTTACCTTCTCATTTTAGTATATTTGTTATTTATCCCCTTTTGTGCCACAGTTAATGAGCAGAAATGAAATGAAATGAAATGAAATGAAATGAAATTTATTTGCTTAAAACACGGTACAGCTTGATAGAAACAATAATAATGGGTTCAGCGTGTTTTACCGATGTTTCGGTAGGCAAATATTTGCTGTCGTCGTCTTAAATTAACAATGTCATTTATAAATTTCAAAAAAGATTATTACAATAATTAATTATGATATAAAAAACATTAATAATTAGATGTCAAATGAATACAATTTTGACATGCATTAAACAAAAAAAAATATGTCACAGATAATACCTAAACCTAATAAATAATGCTGTGTGGTCTAGCTTGGAAATAGGTGTTTAATGTGTCCGTCAGAACAAAATTTCGTAAACTCCTCTATAGAATAAAAGGAGTTTTCTGAAAGTATTTTGCGCAGTACGTTCCTAAAAGACCTCAAGGGCAGGTCTCTCATTTTGTGCGGCAACATGTTAAATAATTTAATTGACATTACGTAACAATTTCGCGAAAAACATGTTGTGGAGGACTGGGGATCGCCCTGGATATCGGGTTGATAATGTCTGACATTTAGTTTCAAAAAGACCCTTGTTCTTCCTTACAAAAATGAGCACTTCAAAACCGTACATGCAAGGTAATGTCAAAATATTAAGTCGTTTAAAAAGTAGCCTACAGGAGTCCTTTGGTTTAGCACCACACATGGATCTAATACATTTCTTTTGAATAATAAAGGCACGATCCATGTCACTTGAGTTTCCCCACACAATCAGGCCATATCGCAGAACAGAGCATACGTAGCCATGATACGCTGTTAGAGCTGTCTTTAGGTTTGATATTTTGGTTAGGCGGTACAACGCATAAGTAAACCTGTTCAACTTCTGACATACCGTGTCGATGTGACTTTTCCATGTCAGATTCGAATCTAATATAATTCCGAGAAATTTTGCAGTTGTCACTTCGGCAATAGGGTTACTGTGATGGTATATAGTTAACTTTTGGGGTTTGCCATTCCTGTTGTAAAACTAAAGAAGCTTTGTTTTTCTTAAATTTACGCGTAAATTATTTTGTTGAAGCCATTTCACAACTTTGTCAATTTCATTAATTATTTCTGAATAATGTTGGATGTCAGAGTGCTTGGGAATAATAAGAGAGATGTCATCAGCAAATAAAATACATGGATATTTTGTACATTTTGGAAGGTCATTAATATAAAGAATAAATAGGAGGGGTCCTAAGATACTACCCTGAGGAACTCCAAAATGATTTGCACCTTTTTCTGACTTATACACGACGGTTTGAAGTTTTTTGTTTGATTTTGAAATTTCTACAAATTGCGTTCTATTGTCAAGGTAAGTTTTGATCCAGTTATACGCCACACCTCGAATCCCATATCTTTCGAGCTTTATCAAAAGCGTTCTGTGGCAGACAAAGTCAAAGGCCTTGCTCATATCGAACAATATTGCTGCAACGGGATTTTTTTATCCATCATTGTAGATATGTATTTCGTGAGAGAAAAACAAGCGAGAGCTGTGGATTTTCCCTTCTGGAAACCATGCTGCTCTGGGCAAATTATATTATAAGTTACCAGAAATGAGCTAAGCCTAATTTGCATGTTTTTTTCAAAGATCTTTGATAAGATGGGAATTAAGGATATTGGTCTGTAATTATTAATATCGTTAGTGTCACCTTTCTTGTACAGTGGCTTGACAACGGATATCTTGAGAGTAGTTGGAAAGATCCCTGCTTCAAAAGATTCGTTTACAAGATAGGCTAAAACAGGGGATATCTCTTTAGCACATAGTTTCATTATTTTTGTACATATATCATCATAACCAGTGGAATTAGTATTATTCAAGGACAATATCACTTTTTGTACCTCAAACACGTCTGTTGGTATAAGAAATATGCTGGATTCATTTCTATTAATCAGAGCCAGGGTGGACTACCTAGTTTCTGATGTTCTTTTACACATAATGAACATCATCATTTCATCATCATCATTAGTTCGAGTATTTAATTATTTATATTTTGTAAGTCACAATAACTTTAAGATAATTTTTCTATTAGATGGTGGGTAGCATTTGGCTAGAAGGCATCGTTTCCCAGAAGTCTCAGTCGGAAGAGAGAGACGCCATGGAAGCAGCTACAACCGTCGCTACCGAAGCTGTCGTCAGCATCAGAACCGTTCAGAGCTTAGGTAAGACCCAAGAAACAGATAATTATGTTCTTAAAAAACGAAGTCTTTAAATAATCCTATAAAACAAATTATTTTCCAGGTATTGAAAGTCTGTTCCTCGAGAAATTCAAGGCTGCGCTGGTGGATTCCTGCCGCGCCGTCGCCAAGAAGACACGCTGGCGAGGGCTGGTACTAGGGCTCGGAATTTACGTGCCGTTTCTATCCTACTGCAGTGCCACTGTCTACGGTACCTACCTCGTTGCCAGGGAAGGGCTGGACTACAAGATTGTGCTTTTGTAAGTCCATACTTTAACGGAACTGGTGGATTCAGTCGTGAGGTCTTATTGGTATTAGTGGACAGCGTACGAGTCCAATTTAAAATAAAACGCAATCGTATGCCAAACTGATAAACTGGACATCGATATTGAGCTTTTGTAAGTCTGTACGTACAAATGTATCAAAATGTGTTTCTTCTCTGTGATCTCTTTCTCTCGCAATAAATTATACTGTAAGCCCTTCCAGTCGATCCATTTTACTTGAATCATTCTGTATCTGTTTTTTGCAGGGTTAACGAAGCTGTTATGTACGGGGCGTACATGCTAGGTCAGTCTCTGGTATACGCGCCCAGCTTCAACACCGCCAAAGCCTGTGGCGCAAGGATCCTCGCCATCATTAACCGACAGCCCAAAGTCAGGACAGAGGATGGAGTAAAGGACAAGCGAGACTGGGTAAAATGTTTTTCTTATTCTTCATAATTGTATTAGTAAGGTTAGGTACTTTACGGACTGATGACATAGCCGAGCCTGACAACTTAACGCAACACATGGTAGATATGAAAAATCTCATAATTTTATTTCATCAACATACACATCCGTTTTCCAGTGTGCTACGGGCAACTTCAGCATTAAAGACGTTGAATTCTGCTACCCCACGCGTCCCAACCAACGGGTGCTCAAGGGCATAGATCTGAAGGTAGAAGCCGGGAAGACTGTGGCGCTGGTGGGCTCATCCGGCTGCGGCAAGTCTACCGTCCTTCAGCTGTTGCAGAGGTTTTACGACCCAGACACTGGGAACATCGTAAGTACTACTTAGCAGCTCCTATCATATTAATCATCATTATTATAGCGGAAGTTTATCAGGACGTTCACTGCTGAACATAGGCGTCACATGCTGTACGACCTAAATATTTTGAAAAGGGTTAAACCATACTTACATACGTGTATCGGGTAAAAAGTATAAGTAGGTTACCTCCGTTTTTTAAACCAACGTTTTTCGTAAGCCTTTTTCATTATTCAAAGATTAACATGTGCAGTCAAAGTGACTAGACATCACTCATGTTGACTACGACAATTTGTGTGACTTTGACATCATTTGACATCAACACTTAAAAGTTAGGAGGAAGAATAAATAAATGTTTTCCTTACATCGGAAGTATTCTAAATATTTTTTATAATACAAATAAATTACACCAATAAAAAGATGGGCCAAATCTTAGGGACATGGCGAACCAAAGGTATGAACATGAACGATAAGCCGACGTTTGATGCTAACGTGGGTTTCTCTACGGCAAGGCAAAAGCGGAAGATGGTCGCTTGTGAAGAAGACTTGAAATCTGCAAGGGTGCCTCCTCAATACCGGGACTACTGCGCCCATTTTCTCATGAACTACTTGGTGTGCCGATACAAAAACATGCCCTTCCTCTACCGATGCCACCACGAGAAACACGCGTATCTCAACTGCGAACACGACGACTATGTGATTCGGATGAAGGAGTTTGAAAGAGAGAGGCGGTTGCGTGAAAGGGAGCAAAGGTTACAAGGCGAGCCCAAGAAAGAGGCATAGCCTGCCAAGTAGTATCTAGGAATGATTACAAATTGTCTCAAGTAGGATTTATCGCTGATTTTATATTGCGATCAACTCCTAGTAGGAAAATCAACGATTTACTATTGTATATTTTAAACAGTAAACTACTTCAATGGTTTCGTGTATTTTGTTTGTTTTATAACGATACTTCTCTATTAAAAGCTCTCCTCATTTGTAACCCATGAAAGCAATTTTGTAAAATACCGCAGATACCTACGGAATACTCTTTTTTTTGTCTGTCCTAGCAGACGAATGCGTTATTTTAGGATTTTTAAGGCCGATTTTAGAATTATCCGAATGAATATGTAAAGTAATATTTTAAAATGACACGTTAAATTATCGCTGACAAATAGGTGACCTTTACAAAGAAGACGTATTTTTTTTATTCAACGAATATACCTTGTTATCTGAAGTTGGTAAATTCAGGCCTTAATAAGTTTTTTTGACGGCGGTTTAACTTTTTCAATTTTTTTTTTTTATTTCATGATTTTTAATTTTTACTTATATCTCAAGGACCTATTCTTATGAAACCTACCCTAAGTTGAACTACACCTTATAGAACGAATTAACTTTAAAAAAGTAAAAACCGACTTCAAAACCAAAATGCACTAAAAATTCTTAAACAAACTCTTGAACATTGAAAGGAAAGGAATCCATTTTAGGGAAACAATTTCTTTTTGGAGTCGGTGCTGCGACAGGTGAGGCTGAATTTTCAAAGTGATGGCAATTAAAATTTGAGAGTTTCCCTCGATTACACCAAGATCCCATCTTCAGATCCCAAATCGGCAACAATAGGACCAACTAGAAGGTACACCCTCCAAGTAGGCGAAAAATTTTTTCGAATCGGTCGACTAACGACTGAGATATGAGGTAACAAACATACAAAAAAAAAACAGTCGAATTGATAACCTCCTCCTTTTTTGAAGTCGGTCAAAAAAGAATCAACTCGCTATGACTTCTCCTTTTTGATAAATTCTGACACAAACGTACAAATAAACAAACATACATAAACTTACGAAATTTTGCACACCTTAATAGATCAAGATGCCAAAATTTTATCGACATCACATAAGTACATACAGGTTCGAATTGATTTCCTCCTTCTTTTTTTTGTCTGTAAAAAAACAAATATGGAACCCTCGATGCACGAGTTCGGCTCTTAATTGAAATACTATAAAAATAATTACACTTAGGGCCGATATTTCAATGGTCAGATAAAACTAATCAGACTGATAAATTATAAAGCGACAGATTTAAAAAATGACAGGTACCTTTGATTGCTGACAATTGACGTTTTCAAATTAGCCATATTATATTTTGTTCAACGAATATTTCTTATCTGACTATTGAAAAATCAGTCCTTAGCCACAATAATAATTTAAGTGAAATTATGTACTGCTTTTTGGATTCCACTGAATCTCTTGAATCCAAAAAGCAGTACTTTAACTATTGTCTATTTTCACATGAATGGACCAGCAGTAGGTCCATTCCTGAGGAAGTTGACTAGTATTACTTACTACTACTACTTAGACTACTAGACCAGTTAACCCGTGTGTAGATCTGACGTAGAAAATAAAAAGTGGTATTTATAAAAAAAAAATGTCGTTGCAGAGATTACTAGTTAATTATGATATATTGTACAAACAAAACATTAGCCATATCTTAGAAGTTTGATTTTTCCCACCTTCAAGGAACCGTAGATTTGAGGACCTATTTGACATAAATTCAAGCCTAAGTTTGATAACTCAACGCGTTCCTGTGATGAAGGATAGGGACAGACAGACGGATGACAACAAAGTGATTTTATAAGGGCAAGGAATCCTAAGACATGCAACAATTTTTTTTTGTCCCAGGACATGGGTTTGAGAATATGTAACATCCCCGAATTTTCATTTTACTTCAGTGATAGTTAAAACGCAGATTATGGACAATCAAGTGTGATAATTGGAAGTCATTAAAAACTACACATTTCATTCACACCCTGCTGCACGTACTTATCCATAGTTTATTTATTTTTGGTAATAATCAGTGGTGGAATTTCTCTCTACCTCAGACGGTTATATTTTTTCAATTTTTTTTGCAATAGTTTATATATACTTAACCCAGGAGCTGGACGGAATAGACACGCGCGCGTCGCTCACGTTGCCGCGTCTGCGCAGACAGCTGGGAGTGGTGCAGCAGGAGCCGGTGCTTTTCGACCGCACGCTCGCCGAGAACATCGCCTACGGAGACAACAACCGCAAGGTCACCATGCACGAAATCGTGGCCGCTGCTAAGGCTGCAAACATACACAGCTTTATCGTGTCACTGCCTAAGGTGTGTAACACTTAGCCAGCCTCTCTAACCTATGCTCTTTAAATGTGGCCAACTTACATAGCTGCATTGGTTTGACCAGGAGTCATTAAGCTCAGCGAAGCTCAAGAAAACCAGCTGGGTGTTTCTGCTCTAGGTATGTGCTGCTGATCTACTTAGCTTCACTAGTGAAGTGAACTTTTCTATAACTACCAAAACATCTACTTACCAACACACACACTGTCCAAATACACACGCTGTCGCGTCTTCGCCAGCCGCCTAGGCCGGCAACATACACAGCTTCATCGTGTCGTTGCATAAGGTATGCAGGCCCTTCAGATGATACAGAACTTCACCTACGTATGAAATGGTGTCTGCCAACCTACACGGATTCATCATGTCTCTGCCCAAGACAAGTGATGTAGTAGAACATCCCTAGGGCATTGAATATATCCGGGGAGTAGATGCTTCAGCAAGTCGCCTACTAGTGGAATATTGCCCAAGGTATGCAGGCTGCTTCAGCTGATAAAGATCTTCGCCTACGTATTAAATGGTAGCTGCCAACCTACACGGCTTCATCATGTCTCTGCCCAAGACAAGTGATGTAGTAGATCATCCCTAGGGGTTCGAATATATCCGGGGAGTAGATGCTTCAGCAAGTCGCCTACTAGTGGAATATACTTCTTGTAATATATTTGACAATAAAATGGAAGGCATCATATCGGCCGATATCCGCAATGCGCAAAGAATACAGTTACGTATACGACTGTTGGCACCAACATCAGATGTCATAGTTGGTCGCTCGCCAGCAGTGATCTGATCTTGCTATTTTTAAGTTATGTCGTCAGTTTCAAAAATCCACGTCTTATGAACTACTCCCGTATCGCAATTTTGAATTCCGAATATCTCATTTCAGGGTTACGACACGAATTTAGGCTCAAGCGGCGCGCAGCTATCGGGCGGGCAGAAGCAGCGAGTATGCATCGCGCGCGCTCTCATCCGCTCGCCACGACTGCTACTGCTTGACGAGGCCACGTCTGCACTCGACGCGAACAGCGAGAGGGTACGTTGTTTAGTTTTTGTTGCTGCAGGATAGTAGCGTGAGGCACGAGGTCACTTACGTGCTGCATGTTACCATTGCCAACAGCGAGAACCTTCAATTCAACCCATGAGTCTAAGAGTTTAGTGTTGCTAAGGGCTAGCGAGAGGCAGAAGCAGCGCCTCGCTCGTGGCTTAATCCACTGGCTGCTCGTCGCGAACAGGGAAAGAGTAAGTTTCTTTGCTTGCCAATGCTAGATACTCGCTGATACACCTCGATATTGGACGAGTGCACAAGTGTCCAAGGAGCAGCGCTTACCCACAGATTAGTAAGAGTATGCGCTTACCTATATGGTATTGCTCTCTCGTTCACGGACCCATGCAGCCCTACCACTTGGGCATCACCTACAAGACTTTCTTTGGTGCTGTCGATCCTACGACTGCGGTAGGTACATTCCTTTAACTGAGCTTTCAGGGTAGGTGCGTTCGTATTTAAACAGGATCAGATATATATGGTGTTTTATAAGTTTTCAATCAATGAACCGGTATTTATCGAGACTTTTAAATTGATCTCTTTTTACAGGCTGTGACGGAAGCCTTAGAGAAAGCAGCGAAGGGTCGCACGTGCATAACGATAGCCCATCGCCTCTCCACGGTCAAGGATGCCGATCTCATATGCGTGGTTGATAAAGGTAACAGTCCCTAGCACGTGTACACAGATTTAAGATGGTCGTAGTTATATTATAACTATGACTTAAATAACTATTTTATTTAAAGGCTCTGAGTATTCAACGATGTTGGTTGTAAGTTATGTTTATCCTATTTTAAAATCATTTCGTTACAAATAAATGTCAATTCAAGGTTGTTTACAATATTGGCCTACCGAAAAGAAAGATTTTAATCGTTTTTTCCTTTTCTTCATAACAGGAAGAATAATCGAACGAGGCACTCACGCCGAGCTGGTGGCTTCCACTGGCGTCTACTGGCGAATGTGCAAAGGACAAAACGTTTCTTGATCATGTTCTTAGGCCATACACTTTATCTTTGTAACACTTTATCCGTGACTTCCATTGTAGCCCTCGCATCGCTCTCACACACGCTGTTTCTTGGTCAGTTACAACTGGAATCGAAAATATGGACATCGCATTTTAAGAGAGTAGCACATCTAAGACCACAACTTACAAGCTTCTAAAGAAGACCGTACGTACATTTCAAATTCAATCCCGCAAAACTTTTTGTGAGCAAAACCAAATGATATTGTATTAGGAACAATATCATGTGAAAAACCCTACTACGATCCGTATGTGACACAATCCACTAGAGCTGACAAACACACATACAGATGTACTGAAGAACAGCAGCGGTTACCTGTAGTTGCGATAAATCCTTTTAAGATAACTTAAAGAAAATGCTAACTAAACACTTTTAGGCAAGCATAATCAAAACTGTTTCTCACTGTGAAAATAACTAAGGGAAACCATCTTATTGCAAGTTTTGTAGTTCGTATTTTTCTCTCTCTCTAAAAGTAAAGTCAACAGCAGCTATACATATATATAATGAGTAGGTTTAAGTAGTTTTTGATATTTTTTAAGACAGTATTAAGTAATGACGACACTAGCTCTTCATAGACTAACAAGACGTAGTTCAAGGCATTTTTGATCAATACTGAAATCATGATATTCTCGAGATTACCTTACATTTTGAACATAAAATGTTTAGCCATAATCCTTAAGAAGGGAAATCAAAATACATAATATGTTACTTACTGAGAGAAACACCTCATCAAACTATCCATTTTAAATAACAGGGTACCTTCTTACTCGTAGTTAACCTTAATTAGAGCTAGATAGTTCAATATGTCATTTACCTATTTTCATTTTAATTAAATATAAGTAAAAAAATATTACTTATTGTTATTTTCATTAATTATAAGCTATAATTAAAAAATTACAGATCATGTCCCAATGAATTGCTATAAAATTATTTTCAAAATCATGTAAGTAGTGTAAAAATAATTAAACTAGGTTACACAAGCCGAACATTTTAAACATTCCTTGAACTTATTGACAAAGGTGTAAAGTGTTCAATAATAAATGTTTACGATTTATGATAAGCTTTTATAAAAGCATATTTCAATGATATACATTGTACGAACTTTATAGACCATAAGACATAAGTATTTTTTAATTGTTTTATTTAATCGAAGTATACTTTTAGGTATTTTAAAAATAAATAGTTATAAATGTGGTGCCATCGTTTTATTTACCATCATTCTATTAAACTAACTACAATATCACTTCTTAAACTTTTCAATTTGGCTTTACCCTGTATCCGTCCTCATCTGTTGAAAGGTTATGCCTACTACACCGTAGCATACCATGACCGTGCTAGCTAGGAACGTGTCAGGCAAAAACATATTCTGTGCATTGAAACCTTCTATTCCCACTATACCTATCCGACACCGACCAACACCGTCGCGTATCATGCACGGAGCCTGTCAGCAAAATACGCTCCCGCTCTCGCTCTCGCTCCATATAACGGTGAGACAGAACGCCCTGGATCCATTCAGTGGGCATAGCAGAGTGTATCGGTATCGTGTTGCTTTTCGTGTTCGACACGCTCCTAGCACGGTCATGGTATCCATACAGCCCAAACCCAAATAGGTAGAATAATTTTACTTACTAATTTGTATATTAAATAAATTATTGTAATAAAATTAACTGAGCACATTGTCCTTGGTTTTTGAAACATTTCACATGTAAAACATCAAAATGATAAAATGAATGCAACAATGTGCTCAGCTTAACCCGTCCCGCGATTTATGCACACCCTGATGTGCATAACTTTTTGTACTGCGATGCGATTCGTGCACATACCGGTGTACTGTTTCTTCGGTCCGAATTTTGCTACTGACAGTGTTGGCTGCATAGAATGAGTCTATAGTTCATAGATAATATTTTTTTAATAATATTGTCGTTGTTAAATTTAATCGCGAGACGAGTTAAGGCTACTTATTGTATTATATAGTACCTATGCTTTCTACTTGGAATATAACACTAGGCGTTATAATTAAATTATGAATAACTCCACATAATATATTAATTTTTAACTAATGTAAATGGCATGTCATCTATATGGCTTTATTTTTCAATTACGGCACAAGAAATATACGCTTGTATAACTGACACGAAGATGTAGGAAGATGTAGAATCGTATATTGCACAGTCTGTCTCAGTCATTAATTTTACTAACATTATCACTTTCGTAAACAAAGAAAATAACTAAAATGTTTGTGACAAGGCAGTAAGGTAAGTGGTTACTACATAATGCTGACCTTTACATTACGGCAAGTAATGGACAATAAATACGCTTTTGACAAATAGCCGCACTATACCAAACAAGTTGCTGAAAATTATAACAAAATTAATATAATATCATAAACTTAAAACTTCTACGCCGAAAGGGTTCTTAATATCTTAATCTACAATATATGTATGCGTTACATAGTATGGCATATCGAGAAAATGTTGTCATATAGTTTTGCCATTTACGGACTGATCACACGCACCGCGTAGAGCGGTTATTAAGTGCTTGTAGTCACAAACATAATACAATAGCAATGTATTCGCGCAATATGAGTGAAACTATTCAACACCTATTGCAGACGGCGTGTTTTCAACAGAGTCCTGACAATCTACCTCGCTTGCACGTACCAATAAAGCGGCGTGATACATACTCCTATCTCTATTGACATTGTGGCTTCATGCCTGAGTAGCACTAAAGCGCCGACTGTAGCCCATTGCGCGGATAAGCTATTCAATGAGGTGTGTAAACAGTGCGAAGGCGTGTGTGGGCGAATGTCATGACGCACCCGTGACCAACATTAGTACAAAAATGAAGACTACCTATGTACGACCCTCTAGTGAGAGTTTACATACTACGCGTTCATTCGTTTCGGGTCAAAACAGTTTATTTTTACACTTTTCTTGCGTCAGTCACTGCCTCGGGTGTAACCTGGTTATTCTTACGATAAACAGGTTCGACGTCAGGCAGTGAATAGGTTATCACTCTACTCGTTTCATGTGATCAGCCCTTTACCTCTCACTCACATCAGTCACTCCTGTGCACCTAACAGCGGCAACTTTTTCGAGAAATGAAGCCTTTTTGGCTGTTAACGAGGCTGCCAAAATCGCAGAGTAACTGATAGTTGTTATACATAATAAATTATTGATCAACTTTTGTCAGTAATCTAGCGCGTTGAGTGTGCACTGGTAACAAGGTACAGAGCACACTATTATCAAAAATATAAAAATCTATAACTTATTTAAAAGCATACCTTCAGGTACATTAATTGAAGAAGTCTTATGAATGAAGTTGTTTTTAATTTTTGGATATTAGTTTTATTTATATATACGGAGGGTACTTGGAATATTGAAGCTTGAATCAAAGGAAACAAACCCTTCTTGCATGCGCTAAATTTTACACCCAGAAAATATTTTTAATACTTTCCCGTATTAAAAAGCGCCCTGTGTTACTTCGGACTTTTCAATAATTTTGTATAGTGTTTGTAATAAATTCTACTGTTATTATTACACATGACATAATTACCAAGAGTTAAGAATCCGTAATCTATTGGTAGGGGGGCATATTAATTACTTACTAACCAACTGAATTGATGTAATCTTTGAATTCAAACAGCTCGTTTAAATAAATGTGTAGTTTCAATGAAGTGGGAATCCGAGAAGCACAGAACTTCATTATTTAAATTCCTAGTCTGGTACGACTTACAGGTAATCAGGTAAGCTTGTTTATTACAAGGCATAAGTCCAGTCGTTCATCATTTCTGAAAATCTCATTTGTTATAAAAGGTCGCAATCTGTTGATATAACAGCAAGCGTATGTAAGGGGAGTAACTATACATTCTACAGGGTGTAAAAACAGGGGAAAGGAAGTCTTAAACCTCGCGATCAGTACATCAAACCCAACTGTATGTTACCAAAATAATCGTTTGGAAACGACTTTTATTTATTAAAAATAATCATTTATATGTATACGCGAACGGAGCGCTCAGGAATAGCGACGCGCGCGCATACAATAGACGCGCTTAATTATTTGCGTGCGATCGCTAGTTGTGTGTGTGCGTGCGCCTATGCGGCACCGTGCAATACATGCCACTGAAACTATTTTAACATTTCTCATAGGGCTGATTTTTTCAATAGTCAGATAATAAATATTCGTCGAACATAATACAACATGGCTAATTTGAAAACGTCACCTAAGTGTCAGCAATCATACGTAAGTATCATTTTTAAAAATCTGTTTTTTTTTTAATTTATCAGTCTGATAAGTTTTATCTGACCATTGTTTGTAAGTACTAATAGAAAATCATTTTTTTTACTTTGGCTGTCAATATCTCAGTAACGCGTCGTTTCCCAGGTATATGTTCGTGAATAATGATCGCATCAATGGAGTGCATAAGCCTTTTGTTACACCTTGTATACTTTACTGCCTGTGCACTTGGTTACATCCGAAAGTATCTGACACACAAACCTTATCATCCTTACCGAAATAGCAATATAAAAAATACAAAAACATATTTAGCGATGCAAACTATAAATAAATATCTACGGTTTTGATTTTTGTGTTTTATTCTAGATCTTACTAGAAATGATGAAATGTTGCTTGCTTGAAAAGAAAAATATTATTTGCCCTGTGAAGTAAATATTACTACTTTTCTTTCTTGATAAAAGCAATAAATCTTACTTAACTCGAAATTAATTAAACTAACACGATTCAAAATTTAATTAAAATTACAAAATTCGAAATTTTGGAATAAATATTGTAAAAATTGTGAAGATTGATTGTTATAAGTACTCGATTGTAATTTGCATGCGTATTTATTGTAAACAAGTACTATGTTTTTAGTTCTAAACTAACAGCAAAGGACCATGTTAGGATGTTTAAATGTAAAAAATATAGATATGACCACGCTTCCCTTTCGTTATAATTATGGGTTGTTTTACACTTGATGTGTTATACTCCAATTATAGCAAACCATGCAAAAAAGATTCAATGGAATAAGACGCTTGTAAACATCGATTGCATTTATTCTATCCGCGCCAGCATTTGTGCCTTAACGCTAAATAAAAATTGTAAATAAAGATCTCATAATTGAATGCATTAAACAATAAACAAACATAAAATTTCGAACAAACAATAACTGCAATATACAAAAGCTTCAAATCATACATAACAGAAAACTTCCAACTTTTAGCAACATCTTAGATGTTAACATTCCCGTTCTTTTATGTGTCTGGTACACCCTAATTAGGTCAGCTTATATTTTTATTACTATCACCTTGATACATTTGAAATAGCTTGCTTTCATGTACCGTCCGCTAGTGTACTCTATACGTACGTATAATACGAATTTTATAACGTAAACAATATAAAAAAAAACTATACGGTGACTACAGAATACCCATAATAATTAAAAGCTTCCATTTGGTATACCCAAATGGAAACCCTGTTAAGACGAAGGATTTACGCAAATTCGTCATTTGTCAATTGTTTTCATGACTTGTATTGAATTAAAAGGACGGTAGTGGTCCAATCTGTAAGCTACCTCGATGGTAAAGCTAGATGGTAATAATAATAATAAATCAAATTTCGATATCCGCTAATGACACTACTGTATAAAAAAAGTTCAGAATAAATTGATTACATCGAGATCAGGGGAATATGTTTAACTTACAGACATTATTCTATAAATATTTTATACGTAGTTGTACAAGTGTACATATAATAAATCAATGGCACGAAAATAATTCGAACCTATTTATGTAAATATACTTTAATAAACTAATGGCTTGGCACCGGGACAAAGACTGCTAGCACTTGACCAGTACCGACCTAGATATTAGAAAACTTAACTAACATTACACTTATACTAAATAGTATAATAATATGAAGTAAACTTAAAATATAAAGACAAAAGAACAACTAATTGCACATAGAGAAACATTACACTACAGACATATAGCAGTCGTCGTAAGGTCTCATACAATTACACAGCCTTAAACAAAAAGTAACCCACACGTAGGCTATTTTTATAAATAAATGTACTTAGAACAATAACAAAATATATACGCAAAAAACAAAAGATCTCACCGTTTCCTTTCTAAAAACGTTTCCATTGAATATTTACTCTAGAACATTCATTATTTATGAAGAATCACTACACGAATATTACAAAACATAAAATGTGCTCGGATAATTATCCAATCACAATATCAGTGCTTTGGCTTTCAAAGAATTAAATTAATTATAGTTATGCGGATCAAGTCCGTTTAACGCTAATCGGCTATAATAAAACGAGGCCCACTAGCGCATATCTAACTAAGGGTTAGCCTAGTCTCTAATGCTTATCTAGTAGTCATCAAGATTTGCGCAAGTGAGTCTTTAATGTCTAAATGTAGTAATTAATTAATTCATAAAATATCCTTATAATTTAAAGTTTCGGTAGATAATTTATTTGGTTAAGGTAACATTTTCGTGATATTTAAGTTGGTAAACACCTTAAAACAGTTTCAAGTTTCATATTATTGTCAACTGATTTTATTACAATATCAAAAAAAACGGTAAAGCAACGATTACACCATCAGTTTGGCGTCAGTCTAGCCCATCAATCTAGTGCATGGTTTGGCGGTATATTTTTCGCAACGGTTTTCGCCTTAAACACTTAAAAACTTATAAGTTTTGTTTATGTTCGACCGAAATCATTATTCAAACCATTCTTGTTCTATAAAACGTGTAAAACTATTTTTGTCCATTTTTTGGTCCTGCAATACGGAACAAAAGTAATTCACATCTAGCCCAGTTGTAATTTTACGGCCTTGCAGACAGATTTACTAAGCAAATGATCTCATTTGTTTTTGTTCCATGCAAAATGATGTACAAGGAACTGTTACCAACGTTTTAAAAACGTTATTTTTGATACCGTTTCCGAGCTCCGATCTAGTGAGGAGGATCTGAAAATGATCGTGTAACCTACGCGGACTGACAGAGTTATGAAAATTAAACCGTAAATATTGTCCATCATTTTAATATCAGTCTGGACGGCTAATGGACTCGACTGATGCCAGCAGCTGAGCATGTAGCCTTTATCTAAGAGAGAATACCTATCTTCACCAGATGCTGCCAAACATGTAAGCACCACGTCGTATCGTTCGCTCCTTACTGTG
Organism: Pyrausta purpuralis; assembly: GCA_963924145.1. Lineage (NCBI taxonomy): Eukaryota > Metazoa > Arthropoda > Insecta > Lepidoptera > Crambidae > Pyrausta > Pyrausta purpuralis. Next base: position 14,771,589 of record OZ001647.1, on the reverse strand, counting down.
GCATATGCGGGTGCCTCGGTCCTGGTGGTGGTAGAGGGAGCTGTTGCTCGTGTTGCTGCTGGTTCGTCAGCTGCGGGCTCGTCAGATGCTGTCCCGTTAGCTGCTGGCCCGCTAGCTGCTGCCCCGTCAGCTGCTGGCCCGTCAGCTGCTGGCCCGTCAGCTGCTGGCCCGCCAGCTGCTGTCCCGTCAATTGCTGCTGCTGCGTCAGCTGCGGCGGCGGCAGCGCTTGAGACGGATAGGTCAGCGCGCGAGGCTGACTGGTCTCGTATGTTATTTGTGCTTGGAGGTGCTGGGTTTGTTGCACCTCGTTCGGATTGATGTAGGCATTTGGCATCTGGAAAAGGAGGAAACAAATTATGACTATTTGGTCAACTAGCCTTCTATTTATGGAGAAACATTATAGTGCCAAGTGCAAGTGTGTACGCGTGTTGTTTATAGAAACTAACTTTTGCTCAGTAGTCCGGTGGGTCGACCATCTGACAGGAGCAGGATCAAGGGCTTAGTGCGCGTTTATTTGGAACAACGATTTGTAGCGCATACTTCAAACCAAAACAGTCTGTCTCCAAGCATGATTTAAGTAACTTAGATGCCATTAAAGTCACAAAAACACTTTTTAAAGTTAGGCATCCGACTTCGGTATATCCATGTTTCCTGACCCGAGCCGACGTTGGTAGAACAAGGGGCGAAAGAGAAGGCAGTAGATATACTCACATTGATGAAAGGCTGCAAGATGCCGAGCCGCGCCAGCAGAAGCTGTTCCTTAACCTGCCTCAGCTCCTCCTGCTGCCTCACGATCATTTGCTGCAGCTCCTCGTGCTTGCGTTGCAGCTGCTCCTGCCACGGCCACTAGCTCGTATCAAATTGCAATGACAAAACCATTCATCGAAGCGCACAAGCATTCAATTGAGGACGGAAGTCCAGAATTGAATACGTGGTTTGAGGTGCACTGTTATCTGTCTTATGATGGCACACAAATAGCTTGTTAATACAGTAGGTCCCAGATACCGATACAAAATTCAACTCACGCATGCCCAGTTTTTAATTTCGTGCTTTTTGGTGACGTAGCTTTATTGCTATTTATAGTAAGTATAACTCGTACACATTTTTATTGTTTCTACAAAGGCTTCCAATACGAGGGCTGCACTAAATCGATAATCAATCAATACATTGAACAGTTTCCCGAATTTGTGGGAAAATGGTATTATTATTTAATTTATTGCAAACATTGTAGTTGTTTGCAATGAATAAATCTTGAGTCTTGAATCTAGTTAGTGTATTTTGATCAAGACACTTACTTTCAAAAAAGTTGAAATATGCTTTACAATGCACATACATTTATCAATGCGGAATATTAAGAAAATATTTTTTGATACATGACACTCCCCAACACAGTACTCATAACAGCAAGAATTACTAGTAGTAGTACTCATAATTCAATGTTACAAGACAACAATATTACATTTATTTTTAATTAGGATCAATTTAACGCCTGAATGAGCTCGTCTATGACCCCCGTTTTACATTTTGAAGGATAAAAAATTGGGACGCCCATTTTATCACTTTGGAAGCGTCTAACTATCAAACATTATATTTTAAAAGTTTTAGAAACCTCTATGACATTTTAAAAATCCTATCCATAGACACCCCACCCCTTACGCATAGGTTAAACAATTTTTTTTACGGTTTAAGTTTCATGTTCCCTAACTCCTAACTAAGCGAGTGTAAATCTTGAAAAAATATATCATGTAGATCTTAAATGTCATTAGTTTTTAATTTTTGTATAAGAATCGTAAAGCGGTTAATAGGATACATCTTCTCACCAAATTTAAACAGTGTGATGCTTACCGTTACAGAATAAAGTGGCTGTGACATACGGAAACACAGACTGACAGACAAAAAGACTTGACGAAACTATAAGGGTTCGTTTTTGCCATTCGGCTACGGAACCCTGTAAAAAGTGTGTACATACTTGGTGATTTCACTATATGACATGGAAAACTATATTTCGTTGCATTTTTTTCGTGGAAAATTTAAAAAAGTAAATAACCATTGTTAAGTAATGTGTTGGTTGTTTTAATCACAGTAACAAAATTAATGTTTTGGCTGTGTGAATGCCAAGAATTATGGTAAGACAAAAGTTCGTTTAGTTGAAAATATTACGTAGTATGTTTTTAGATCGATAACGAAACAATTTGTAAAGAGGACGGGCGGGCAGATTTTATCAAATCAAAATACTTACTAAACTGAATCGTGTTTACATTAAATGGTAACTTGTGATTTAATGTAGCGCATTGAAAGAAAGAAAACACTTTTTATGACCCAAAAAAAGGACATTGAATAAATAAATATACATAAAAACAAGGCTAATCGATTTGAAAAGGCACCCACCCGAACAGCATAATTCGTTGCAGCGGAACGAATACCACGATTTTTAGCGAATGCCTTTGTGGGTAGAAAAGTCTGTTCAAAATTATATAATAATAATGAATACAAAAATGCAAACAAACCAAAAAAAAGAAACCATTACACAAACAAACATAATAAAATCATAGACAATAACTAACACACAAATCACAAAAAAAATACGATTCAAATTAATAAATGTCAAGAATGTTATATGTTTTATAATAATATGATTTCACGAATTATTAATAAATCAGATTTCATTTTAATTTAAAAAAAATATTCTAAAAAAGATTAACATTGAATAATAATCGTACACTATTATACATATAACCCACAAATACATGTTTGTTCAGCTTTCGGATTACATTGGAGGTCATGAGCTCTGCGGTTAGTCGTTGCTGAGCTCAATAATAGTCTCAGGCAGAAGCCGTGCGAAAAGGCAGAATAAAGAAAAAAGTCTTTGGTTTGGTTAGGTCGCGGCGGCCATCATGTTTTCCGACAAAATACGAGGCAAGCCGAAAATAATGTCACGCAATCCAGCCAGTTATAAAAAGATAAGACACGTTTTTGGACATGTTGGCATTGATGGCTTTAGAACTAAAGAAATGGAAGTAACGATTAATCATCCAGATCCTGGCAATACAAAAGACTGCGACAAACGAGACGCGTGACCGCCGCGCACGACAGAAGCTGATTAGGGTGCGCACGCGGCGGACAGTTATGAAAGAAGAAACCGTTTGCGACCCCCTCCCTCGACGCACATTCCCCGTTGGTAAGTGAACGCTTGCATTTTGTTTTAACATTTAAGGTAGAAGGTGCTGCCTGAGTTTTAATTTATACGTTGTTTTAACTTTCAGGGCGCGCAATGGCGGGGGCAGCGAGTTCCAGCACTCTGTTGCGGCGAAGGAAACGCAGACTGCGACTGTGAGCTGTCTTGGGGACAGAAAGTCGCTGACACACTCCTTCTTTTAAGTTCTCATTTAAGTACCGCGGTTTCTGTGTCTTTATGATTTCAAACATCAGGCTTGTCAATTGTAGTTTCCTGCGAGCCTCCATCCGCAGCATGCTCGCAGCACTAATGTGAAACGTGATTCCGAAGCCGGCTATCATAGCAGAAGCGTACGTAGGCATTATGCACTCGCTGAATTATTAAAAGTTAAGACTTTTTTGGGTTCAATGTGAGGCAGTTTCTCTGACTCCACTCACTTATACTCTTCAGAAATACAATTGCAGATCATCTGCATTAAGATGATGGCTAAAGCAAGTGATGCATTGAGTGATTTCAGAACTGTACAGGATGTAGAGGATTGGGCCCAAGATCGAGCCCTGGCGAACCCCTCTTTTCACCACTCGTGGTGCACGATGCACTTTGACATCATCTGCTTCAAGTGCTGCATTGTTGAAAATAGTATGAACTTAGTAGATTATTCACCACGGGAATGAAGTTGTCTTCGTCTTGAGCCAGCTTAAATCCCTCGCTACACTCAGGATTCTCTACTACCTAAAAAGAACCAGTACCAAAATATATATAAGTCAAAATTATAATCCTTTCGTTTCGTTCGTGAATCAAATGGCACCCGTGCCGTAAGACATTACTTATTCCCATAATAAATTATCTCTTATTACTACATTCCTGGACATATTATACAGTTTCATAAATTTACATACTTTCAATGTCCGATATCGATTATCAATATATAGCTTCGATTTGATGAAGTTACATTCCAGTATTACTCACCCGTAATGGTTCATTCAGTTATAGTAAACTGTCAAATATATGATAAAATAGCTCTAAAAGATTAAATGCATTTTACAGGGTTATTGGTCATAAGACCGGACCCGTTTAAGAGGCGATGGAGAAGCTTATTCGCGGCAATTTTGACCCTATAATGTACTATCCACAATTCGACCATTTTGGAGATACTTGGCTTTTTTTATACATTTCAGATTTTTTACATGTGCTTTATATCCTACTGTGGTCCCGTTTCCAAGTTTACATCATATTTTTTTTAGGTTTTCTCCAGCTCCAAGTAGCGCGACTTTGACCGAGTGTTCGCTCCGAATGATTTTACTCCGTTTCCATAGGTCGTAGAACATCACATGTTTTATAATTTCTATGGCCCGTCACTTTTAATGCGAATAATGAAGCAGACAATATAAAATGTGTAGAAACAGAAAATGAGTATAAATAGGATCTTTAGTGGCTTAACTCGAGAACCTGACGTAACATAAGGTTTCACCCAATAATATTTTTATTTATAATTTATATTGATATGGCCTGCGGATATTGAAAATAAAATCAAAATGGTGGCAATAAAGTGGTGTAGCCTCTAAAGTAATAGTAGATTTTTCACTATGGGGATAAGTAATAGCACTGGCGCCATCTTGAGTCACGAGAGACCCGAAGGTTCATAATTTTGACTCCCACTTTATTCCCGTGGTGAATACTCTGCTTTTCGCCTCTTCTTGCAACGCAATTATAATATTATCAACTAATGTTTTTCATTTGAACGCACGCAATGCGCTGCATAAAATCACGAGTTACCATTCAGAAATAAATTCGATTCAGTAGTTTAGTATTATGACCTGAAAGAAACTGCCCGCCCACCGTTTTTCCAAACGTTGTGATAACTTGCTAAGTGGTTAACAAATCAAAAAGATGTCACGTAACATTGTCAACTAAACACACCTTATCCTTACCATAATTAATAACATTCACAAAGATAAAAAAATCATTCGATAATGAGATTAAATAATAACCTATATTAAAAAATTTCGATAAAATGGCATTGAAATATGGTGACCATACAGCCTAATCACTAAGTATTTACACACGTTTTCTTTTTTTCTCTTAGAAGCGGGGCGTCGCCATCTCGATTTTTGAATTATGACCTCTTGGTGCGACCTCGCGCACACTGCCGGTTTCACACGAACTCGTCTTCCAAATGCAATCTCATTACACGTCATGGGCCGCGAAGGAGTTTCATACAATATTTCGGACCGTGAACGGAGATGAGTCACTTTAAGTAAACAAAACGTGACGTATAATCTAACAATTCGCGTTAGTGAAACAAAAAAAAACCTTTGTCAAAGACGAACTTCGCAATCGTTTTGTTAGTGATGTAGTTTTGCCTACGTCTTACACTCGAATGTGTGCGAAAGCATCCAATCAATCAGAAGGGTGGCCAAACTGGACAGATTTGATCAAATTCTTTTCGAATTTGGACGTAATGCTGCTTTAGAACTGCGTATTAAAGGAAGGAGGAGCTGCACAGAGCGGAGCAGAGGCGAAAAAAACCAATGATACTGCACAAAATAAGTCAAACATGTCAGGCGCTACGTGACATCAACAGATTACTAAGCGATGTAAACCTTTTCAGTTGTTCTATGAGTGAACTCCGGCGAGCTGCATCATTAATAATTTGATATTAAATAACAAGTCATTTTTTATTTTATTTTTTATAAATATTGGACACTAATCCCATACATTTCTCTGATACCGAAGAAAGTACCTAATGCACTTGTGTTATGGAAATCTGACCACGGAAATACACCACGGAAGTCGTCAACAAGATTGTGTTCATATTGGCCTGTAATGATAGTAAATAACTTCAAAATAATGATTGATCGTTTTTGGGTCTAATAATAGTTAGGGAGGCGAATAGGGGAATTTTCGGTAATACTCGAGCGTGGCAGTTTAAGATATGAGAGATACCTTGGACCTAATAGAACAACCTTGTAAAGTATTTAGCTCTATATGTAGTGACGCGCGCCTAGGATAGACGATCAGATTAGTAAAAAAAAATCGATAGTCTGTAATACTCGAGCGCGTCAGATTAAGATATTGGGGGTTGATTTTAGTGTTTTAAGACTAAATTTAACTAATCTGACGATAAGTCCTTGACGCCGCCGAGTTATAGGGTCGCGAACTTGTAAAAAAAAACGTTAATCCGGCATTCTCGAGCCCGATTTTTTTTATTTTTATTTTGAAGAATATAATCTAAAACGTACTAAAAATACAAAATCTGCCGGTTTCCGCATGACCAGGAGTGTGGAGGAGCCATTTCGTCTTCCGAAAAACGGGTTGCGGCATATAAGTCGCGAACGATACATTTTACAAAAAAAAAGTTTAAATAAACAAAAAGGTAATTTTATTTTACACAAAAAAGGTCTCTTTACATTTTTGTCTAAAGTTAAAACTTTTTGACTTGAAGCTTCATAAAAACTCAAACTCCCGGTTTGTTGAGTATATCTTGAAAACTGAGGGTGTTAAAAAAATGATATGAAATAACGATGATTAAATTATGTTACTTTAATCTCAAAAATTTTTTTTTTTTTCTAAAGCTCCTCGACAATTTTCGTCGACTTGGAAAAGGTTACGCGTATCTGTATACAAAAGTATTATTAACATGTACAGTTTCATGTATGTATATTATTCAATAGCCTGTTGATCCTCAAATTGTTTTTTGGACGTACCGTCAGCAAAAAGAAGTGAAGAATAATTAAAAAGAAAGAAGAAAGGAAAAAACAAGAAACCAAAAAACCTTTCCGGTCAGATTAAGAGAACCCACCAACATTTTTGTCAGATTAAGAAAATATGCTTTCAGGATACCGAGATGAACCTCCCCTATGAAAATCTGACGCACTGGAGTATTTCAAAATAACTATTTTTTTTTGCATTTTCAAAAATTCATCATAACTTATGGTCACGCCAAAATCGTCAGTTTTTTTTAAGGGAGCTTCCTTGGGGCCTACTTAACACCCCTTCCAAAAATCTGACGCGCTCGAGTAATTTTTTTTTTTTTGCATTTTTGACTACTTTATATGCCTACCCCCACCACGCAAACCGGCAGATTAGTATACCGTTGTTATCAGAGGCACTTGGGGCATACGTAGTATGAATATCTGACGCGCTCGAGAATGCCCAAGTAACTGTTTTTTTTTACATTTTTGAAAAACCGTACACGCCAAACCCACCGCTAAAATGGTTTTTACCATACAAGCTTTTCTTTTCGAAATTATTTTATCTTTCTATTTTGATAGGTCTCGACGGCGCCGTTGAATTACGCCATTTAGCTACCTCGCCTCCCTAACTATAATGGGTAGACGCGGTAACGCAGCCAACATCCTCGCCTTTTTGCCTCAAAGACATGGTTCTATTTTTGAATAAGAAACTTTTAAGTTTATGTAGACATTTAGTAGCTGTTTCTTTTTCTTTTTAAGCCAGAAAAATATGAATAAGTGAATGTATTCCGCGCAATATCATTGGATATTTTTACGTTTTAATCGAAATGCAGTTTCGAAGTGCATCACAGGGACGACGCTCACCTGCATTTGCGTCTGGTCCTGCGGGATGATGACAGGCAGGGGCGGCAACGACAGAGGCAACACGCCAGGAACGCCCACTGCGCCTACATACTGCGAAGTGTCGAGGAACTGAGCCCCTATGTCGTGCTGCGGCGTTAGGATCGTATCGATCACCTGTTGACACATGAATATGAATCGGTAAGCTCAAGTGGCAATGGGCAGGGCACAAAGCGCGAAGAACTGATGGCCGTTGGGGCAGAAAAGTTCTAGATTAAAATGGTCTTAGTTATTTAATAGTACATTGTATGCAAGGGGAGAAAGTGACCCATTTCAGTCAAGACGTTTCTGGCGAACGAAGTGCACTGTCTATTCCTTTCACTCTCATAGCTCGATGGGACAGCAATCTGACACGACCGGAGGGAGATCATGCCGCAGGACCAACGACTTTAGTGCTTTCCGAGGCACGGGGGTGAAACACCGCTAACTTCCAAACTCCGAGCTACCCTGAGAATTTCTGAACAGAAAAACAAAGGTTCATATTTTTGGCCCGACCCGGGGATCGAACCAGGGACCTCAGGCGCAGCCGTCGCTTTAAAGCGCGACCCTCTAACCGCTGCGCCACCGAGGCAGTTAAAACTACCACAGGTGATGTCCAATCCCCGATTTAATTTTACTTCACTCATAGCGCAATAGCGGGAGTGAGTAAGGAGAATTTTTAATGAACATCAAAATCCCGGCGAGTCGCCTCCGCCTGCTTACTAATTAGTGCAATATTGCAATATTGAAACTGAATGGTATTTATTTATGCATGGTAACTTGTGATTTTATGCAGCGCAATGCGTGCGTTCAAGTGAAAATTAGTATTAACTTAGTAAATACTTATTGCCTGGCAAAGAGAAGCGAAAAGCAGAGTATTCACTACGGGCATAAAGTTGTCTTCGTGTCTTGAGCCATCTTCAATTCTTCGCTAGACTCAAGATTCTCCATTACCTAAAAAAACTAGTACCCCCCTCGCTTTGCTCGGGAGTCAAAATTATAATCCTTTCGTTTTGTTCGTGAATCAAAATGGCGCCCGTGCCGTAAGACATTACTTTATTCCCATAGTAGATAATCTCATATTACTACAATCCTGGACATATTGTGTATAAACTTTGTAAATTAAAATGTAGATTCGTTATTGGCTGTAAGTTTAGTTTTTAAGTTTATTTATACATACTGTACTAGAGCTGTGAATCTTGTAATATAAAAAAAAATGTATAGTTTCAGAAATATACATAGTTTCAATGTCCGATATCGATTTATTGATAATCGATACAGGATGTCCAGAAAGTCAAGGTATACCTACTTGTCGTACCAATGCAGGAAAGCGCTCGCCAATGTATAGTATGTTAAAACGTTATAATCAACTATTTGCACACGAGATAAGACAAGACAAGGGTCTTAATCTTCAATATGATACACGTAAATATAAGGACCATGTCATAAACATTCTCAAATGCGATGATACCGCCACCATATAACTATACAATTACAACAGCATCATACTTGTTTGTGTTAACTAATAGACAATAGTGTTGTACTGTACTGTCGCTACAATAATAGTTGTGTAAGTAGTCACCACCGCATTTGTAGACGACAAATTCTACCAATACTCAGCCATTTCTTTTTGTGTTGATTTTCTGTTTAGTATCGTGCTATGTAACGTAATTTATTATATTTTAATAATTTCCCAATGCCATCATAAATTAATTTAACTTATCAATAATCCAATTTCGTAACTTATCTCATAAATGAAATGTAAGGTATTATGACAGTAGCCTTCTGTTTCTTACTCATCTACGGAACATGTTGTTGGTGTGTACTTACTATGTACCTACGTATTTGTTTTTATACTACACTTTTGTACATTACCGTTTGTGTTCTTCCAATTAATAAAATAAAGAAAAGGTTAAGCAAAAACCGGGCGATAGTGTAGGCTTTGGCAGTCATTAAAAAAATACACTAAAATTTTTACCTATGTACTTTTCGAGTTATGAATTTTTGAAAAAAAATATCTTAGAATTGACACGTTGGAAAGTTTGTCAACTACTGAGGCTACATATATTAAGTTTATTTTTTCAGATTTATTTCTTGCATTGTAAGCCTGAATTACTGTTTTATCAACGTTAATTTTAAATTTAAACACAGCAACCTCAATTTTCATTTCATGGCACTTCTAAGTCCAACCATAAAATCAAACTTATTACAAGGCCTAACTTTAACTCCCTGTACTGAAAAAAAAAGTAGAGGGTCAACTACGGCAACTTACTACAAAAGATGGCGCATTTAGTACAGATTCTAAAATGGTGTAACACTTGCTAATTTAATCAATAGAAAATACGTTTATACTTTGTTTTTGTTAGTAAGCTGCTTTTGACGTGACAACGTCTTATAAATTGGTTTGCCGGGTGACACTTCAAGAAACTGCGTTACGCTCCGCTCACATTATGCGCTCACAATGAGAGCGAGTGAGAGGCACGCGTAAGAGCGAGAGAGACAGACATAAAAAGTCGTTGTCACGTAAAACTTTCGCCCGTATACCGACTTTACAGGCAACCAATTTTTTTGCCTATTTTAGATTACACTTTTTGATTCGTTTAGTGCATACCAGAATGCCTGCCAGCATAATAATGAGGACTTAGGTGTTGTTGATTGGGTACAAAATAGGAAGAGGTTCTCAATCAGAGGAATCAAATCAAAATCAAAGGCAACCCTCAAAGTTTACAAGCACGTATTATAGCGTTTTAAGACCAGTATCTTTATACACAGTCTGGACATAAATACTGTAACAATTAAATATAAGAAAGATATTACATTTGAATTTGAAATCTGTCATTTTTATACGGTTGCTCATTGTGTTTTCTAATTTTAGCTCCAATACATTTTATAATATTTTGCGATATTAAAATGGAGTGGGGTGATAAAGAGAACCGAATCGCTGTGATTGCATTACAAAAAGTTGGTATGGAGCCCAATGCAATTTTTAAAACTCTCCATGCGCTTGGTATTAGTAAAATGTTTGTGTACCGGGTATCAATAGGTACGATGAGACCTCCTCTGTTTGTGACGGAAAAAGATCTAGCCGTCCACGTAGTGTTCGTACGAAAAAGGTGGTGAAAGCAGTAAGGGAAAGAATTCGCAGAAATCCTGTCCGAAAGCAAAAGATTTTATCTCGGGAGATAGCACCCAGAATCATGTCACGTATTTTAAAAGATGACTAAGGACTTGCAGCCTACGCAGTCTTAGTTAGAAGCGAACGTTTCGGACTTCATCAGAGCTGAAGACAGGCCGTCGTCTAATCCCGATCTTAATCCGCTGGATTATGATTTATGGTCCGTTTTAGAGAGAACGGCTTGCTCTAAACGCCATGATAATTTGGAGTCCCTAAAACAATCCAATCGTATACTGGCCATTTCCCATGGAAAGAGTGTAAAGGACTGTATTTTAGCCAATGGAGACCACTTCGAATAAGCTTTTTATATATTAATTTGTTTTATATTTATGTATAAAACTAACACAATGTAAAAGAAATAAATATTATTTGCATAAAAAAATATATATATTTTTGTAACAATATTTATGGCAAGACTAGGTATATAAAATTCTAATAGTACATTATGATACAAGTGTGCTAAGTTGACCATTACATACAAGGCGATATTGTGTGCGCACGAGCGAAAGCGAGTGCGCCATAAGAAAGCCGCGTATATAATGGTCATAGGCACACGCGTATCATACGACGTTTTTCAACACACTTGCGAGGAAAAAACAAGACTCTTCATTTACTAAGTTTTTAATTATTAAAACATTTACTCGTAGTAAAAATACATTTCACTCGACTTTGATGGCAAAAGACTATCGCACGCTTTTTTCGTCTCGTTACGTATGACCGCCAGAGTTAATAATAGGTTTTCTTCATTTTCTTTCCTTGAAGTAGACATTTTCGTTAATATTAAACTTCACAATTAATCCAAACTTCGTCACAGCCGACAATTACCTATTTACGAAAAATGGCGCTTTGTTTTTTTTTCTTGCCGCGATACCGATGCGCGCGCAAGGCTAAGGGCGAACTAGATCGGCCAACAGCCAAGATTAAAAATCTAATAATTCGTGTTAAAAACACAAATTACAGAAAAATTAAATAAAAAATCTGGATTTGCCATTTATTAAAATAAATACCTATGTAGTATACTGTTATTTTTCGCATAAATAATGTTTGTTACTAAAATAAAAGTTATAACCCGACTAAATTACATAGCTTCTTCTTCTTACTTACGACTTGGTACTAGGGTACAAACCTAAATTGGTCGGGTTAATAAACTAAAGGCACTAGGGCAATAATATAACGAAAAAGCACGCGTGTTTAATATCTAGGATTATGTGTCAAAAATCGGTGGACTAAAAACGTCATTTTGAGCAAGTGTGTTGAAAAATTATTGACTGACTGGGTGATATATCGACGCACAGCTCTAAACGCTAGATCTAGGGACTTAAAATTTTGCTAAAAATTTTGACATCGACACCCTGTACAATGTAGGCATGCAATAAGAAAGGATCTACTTGGAAATTTGTAGATAGGTTCCTTAAATTATGCGAATGGGCACCACGAAAGGTTTTTCACGATTCTTCCCCTAAAGGGGTGATACGGGGGTTGAATGTTTTTATGAAACTTCTTATTCCTTGATTAGATTCACTTATAAATTAGTACATATGTTATTTAAATGATGAAGATCAGCGATACGAAAGGACTTTTTAAAATTCAACCCGTAAAGGTATGAAATGAAATTTAGTATGAAATTCCGTCAGTTTCAATGTTAGAATTTTGAAATATTATAGCTCAGCTATCAGGCTGATAAGTATTAGATTAGGGTAGGGAGGGAAGAGGAGTAAGATATAGTTATTATACAAGTATTTTCCGAATATCTGGTATTTACTGCAGTGCAGCAAACTATAGATCGTTAAAAAGCGCCTACTAATTTCCAGTAGGAACATAACTTTAGTAGGTATTCATATATTATCATGTATACTACAAAGAAGAAATGACACGGGGGGTTATTCTTAAAGTCAAAGAAAATCTTTATTGAATAAAAAGGCTAAATATTCACGTTGATAGCCAACATTCACGGTATCAATCCATTCATGTATCGGTGATCGCAGATTGGGCAAAACATCGAGGTGCGTAGAGCAGGGAGATCTAATCGGAAGATTGGTATGCAACAGATCACAGGACACAGTAACTCACTACGTAACGACGCATGTGATGAACTAGCCAAGAGGGGATCAGCGACAACAGTATATGGACCGGAACTTTTGCACTCCGCACCGCAGGCCCAAATAAGAAATTGGCTAGGTGAATAAGCAGGACACCAAAAAGAATGAAGAAACGGTGATGGTTGCAGGCAAACAAAGAAGGTGGTTCCGGAAGCCCCGAAAAGGCTTGTTCGCAACCTCAAGAGACAAACTACACTTAGCCATAGGCACCATAACTGGTCATAGTCGCTTAAACAAACACCTTTTCACAATAGGTGTCACAGACAGCCCCCTATGCACAGGGTGCATGGGGGCAGAAGAAACACAACAACAGGTGCTCATGGAGTGCACAGGTGTGGTGGAATAACGGGCAAATATTCTCAAATCCTAGCCGCATTCCCAGAGGCTATTGGTAATCAGAACAGTTTGATAGCCTTCTGGGAAAGCCTGGGTTAGTTGGAATAGAAAAGTACACGCGCAATAGCCCAATCGTTTGGCTAAGTGCGGAAAATATCCCAGCCAACCAACTAACTAACTAGCCAACTAACTAGGGGTATGACAAACCTAACAATATGCTTGATTATTTACATTGATTTATTCCATCGTTTCTGAACAGGTAAAGAAGAAGGGAAAATGTGTAGTCTACACGTGCGAAGCCTAGAAGCTATATAATCGAATATAATTCAGCTCAAGAGATTTTTGTTTGTTCAAACGCGTTAATCATAAACTGCTACTGGTTCAATTAGAAGAACCATGTTTGTATTAGATAGCTAACGGTATTTATTACGCTTCTGCCTATGAGAACGGAGTAAAACCACAACGCACGAATGAAGTCGCGGGCGGCCGCTAGTTAAAATATAAACTAATAATAGGCGGGTGTTGATAACATCTGACAGCAGGGTTAGTCGCTTGCATAGCAAACACCCCTCCACCAACCCTCACTGAGCCGGCGTGGTGGAATATGGCAAAAACTACCTGATAGCCGTGGGGGAGGCCTATGTTCAGCAGTGGACGTCCTTTGGCTGAGAATGATGATGATGATGATGATGATGATGATGATGATGATGATGATGATGACCTGATAGTTGAGGTCTGGCCTTTGCTTAGCAGCGGGACGGGACGGGTTCGGGACGTAACAGCGGGGATTTGAATATCGTTAAAATTCAGGTATCGTTACCCACGCCAGACGAAGGTGACGGTAATGGCAAGGGTAACGTTATGTTTGGTAACGATACCTCGGATGACCTTTTACCGTTAAATTGACCTAACGTTATCTACAATTTTATCGGTAAGTGATAATGATATCAAATGAATATCAAATGAATACCACAAGTATCGTTAAAGCTTACCGTTATCGTTAAGTATACTACAGTGAAATCAACAAAACTTGCCACCAAACACTAAGCACGTGTTTGCGAAACCAAACCGTGTTTTTGCATCTATCTACTGGCTGACGATGTTGCCATTTCGCCGATCGGCGTAGCGTGGAATCGCGCACGTCGCCGCGCCGGATGGCAACATCGCTTTATGTAAAGATTAAAGTATCGATACTTGTAACGTTAATTGTTAACATTATTATACCGGTATCAATATTAAACTACCGTGTACCGTTACTCGTGTAACTGTTAAAATTGTAACTTTATGAAAATATCCCTAATTAACGATAATTACGACCTCCGTGGTCGCTAGTACACTGTTCTTAAGCGTCGCCATCTCGCGAGGTTCCGGGTTCGAAATCGTAGATAGTACATTGACATTGATTTTCTACATGTACAATCGTAGATAGTACATGTAGAAAACGATATTTTCTATATTGTATCGGGTCTGGGTGTTGTGGTACCACCGCTGCACCGTTGTCTGATTTCCATAACACAAGTGCTTTGGCTATTTACTTTGGGATCAGAGCAATGTATGTGATTGGTGTCCAATATTTATTATACAGGGTGTTGTTTTGGTCAGCGATGAGTGACTCAGGGGTGGCTATAAAAACGATACTGATGCCAAAAAAAATATAAAAAATGTTTTTTTTTGAAATGGTAAATATCATTTTTTTATCCGGTAGCCATCGAGTCAAAACCACCAACACCAGGTAACCTCTTCGTAGCTTACTAGCTATGGCGTAGTATTTCGTAGATAAGCGCTAGCTACGCGCAAGGGTGCAGGTTTTCCTATTCGTTTTGTAATTTTTTTGATTGGTGTGAAAAGGTTTTCTTGTATAAAACTTGTTCAGAATTTAAAAAAAACATTTTTTTTAGAATAAGCATAACTCATATTATCATCCCCGAGTTGGATGTCACTGACCAAAACAACAACCTGTATAAAAATAATGTGTGAAATTGGTATCGTTAACAAGCACTGTAAATATATTATCATGCATGTATTTTTATTTCACACGTAATGTTTATAGTATATCTTATTTTTTTACTGTTTTGATCCTAAATTCCATTTTTTTCCCTATTTATTCCCCTGTAACTTATCCATATCCTTTCGTTTCCCTTATACTCACATCGTCGTGGCACAGCACAAGCCAAAAACGAACCCAAAAAAGAAGCCCAAGCCCTGCGTTACAGGTTTTACTGTTTTGATCCTAAATTCCATTTTTTTTCCTATTCATTCTCCTGTAACTTATCCATATCATTTCGTTTCCCTTATACTCACATCGTCGTGGCACACCACAAGCACGAAAACAACCACCAAGTCCCTCGTCACATTCAAACTTAACTAACCTCTATGTTGTTGTTCCGCTGCGACGATCGCGAGTCGCCCGAGTGCGAGCCCGTGTCGGAGCCGGCCGCGTACCGCGCGCGCGCCGCGACCGGCCACGGCGCGCCGGCCGTCGCGGCCGTGCACGTGGTCGCGACCGTGCCCGCCGTGCTGCCCGCCGACGCGGACTTCACCGATCCAGTCTGGACAACAAATGTGATTAAAAAAAAAAAAAAATAATTCAGGTAACAGAAAGACATTATTGTTAGTAAAAATTGAAAATAGAATCAAATACGATAAAATTTAATAAAATAATTAAATATTAGTTTAATTTAAAGTAACTATAAAAACATATAAATAACGATAATAATATAAATGACGATAGACTCGGGAACGCTTAGTCCAGTGCTTTATGCCGTGGCATGCAGCCGTATCCAGCGCCCAAGTAGCGGTGAGTCCCACCTATCTGCCATTGTGCTTAGGATGCTGTTAGAGCTGCCCCGCAAACGTTTCAGGATGATGCCACTCGCTTCCTAATGATGCATGGAAACCATCCGTCTGCATTTCCGCAAACATTCCTGACGTGCTGCAAAAACGAGGCAACCCCATCAGCATCCTAAACCCGATTAAGGCGCTACCCGGATTCTTAACGCGCACACTAGCGCCACTTTAGTAGAAAAATCATGACTCGTTAAATAAAAGACCGAGAATCGGATTGATACGATTGTAGTTCTGGTTATATGGTTTAGATACAATGTCTAAGTTTAATAAAACAGAGTTATCTGCAGTTACAGTAGAGAAGTTGCAAAAAATGGCTATATTAAGCAGCTTTTGTAACTACGGTAAACTACTTTAGAAATAATTTAAACGTACTAAATAAACTTTAGAACCTGTACTACAATAGTGTCTACCAGATTTTGATTGGTATTTTATTTAAGGAGTCATGATTTACTAAAGTGGCGCTAGTGTGTGAGGAGTGAAGTAATAAAAAAACCTGTACAGGATGTACGGAAAAAGTACGAGCCAAATTCAACGGGGTTGTCAATCGAGAATGGAATACAGGAAAAATATTTAAAAAAAAAAAAAATTTCCTTTATTCAAGACTTGACTATTGACCACACCCTTGATTTGGCTCGTTTTTTTTAAACCCGTATTTATCAGATAAAATGTCCACAAATCCCTAAAATCCAATACAGACTGACAGACTAACAAAGTACAACCTAAAATAAAGAAGGTGGTTAAAAGTGGCGTCTACAATACAGGGAAAATGAAATAAAAAAAATGTTTATATAATTTTCTTGTTTTCCTTATAATTTTCCTGTATTCTATTCACGATTGACTACTACCCTCTTGAATTTGGCTCGTACAGTCGCCGTCAGATATATTGAAGCAGACAAAGTGACCAAATACTTCTGAACAGTTTTAAATGTCAATAAGTTCCATACACTACAAAAGGTACCATTAATATCAGATCATTCATTTCTTCATTAATATCTGAACAGATGTTAGTCAATCACTTCTACACACACAACTAACCAATAATATCTGAACACTCACTTGCCTGAATTTATTTATTGCATGACACTTTCATGACAGTGATGACAATACTGAAAGCTTCAAAGCTTTATAAATTGCCAGCGTCATCTTACTGTAATACAAACTGTGAAAATAGTTCCTATTTATAAATAGTATTTATAGTTAAGTTGAAGCACTTCCTTCTGCAATTTTCCTCGATTGCTCAGATATTTGACTGCGTAAGATAAGATACATTTGACATTATGAGTGTTCAGATATTAGGTTAGTTGTACGTATAGAAGTTATTGACTAGCTTCTGCTCAGATATTAATGAAGTAATCAATGTTCCGATATTAATGGTAACTTGTAGTGTATGGAACTTATTGACATTTTAAACTGCTCAGAAGTTTTTGGTCACTTTGTCTGCTTCAATATATCTGACGGTGACTGTATCTTTTTTACATCCTGTATTGTACAGAACGTTTCTCTTGCACAATTGTAATCCATAAACAATTTTATTAGTACTAAAGTCACCATAAGAAAGCTTTTCAAAATGGGTTTAAATTTTGTAAGAAGGATCTAACAATCGCATTATTAAGGAATGTCATTGGCTAGCCAATACCATCGAATTTACCAGGTTTGAGGGGTAAAACTATCGTAAGGGCGCGTTTACGAACGCGCAGAAAGCACGCAGAGAGCGTGGCTAAAACTGAGCCTTAGACTGAATGTCAAAAAAAAACGGCAAAAGTGCGAGTCGTACTCGCACACTAAGGGTTCCGTGCCAACTAAAACACCACAATATTTTGTTGACAGCAAATATAACTTTGTTTTTCCTAGTGTTTGTATGAATAACAAAGTTATGTTTGCGGTTGTTTAAAATGTGTTATAGTGTGATGCTTATAATTACAGCATAAAGTGGCTGTGACATATGGACGGACAGACAGACAGACTTGACGAAACTATAAGGGTTCCGTTTTTTGCCATTCGGCTACGGAACCCTAATTAAAAGGGCAAAAATCTCTTTTATTTCCTTTTAGTTTTTGACGTGCTTTACAATACCTGAGACTATTAAAAGCTGATATGCATTCCTGTTGTTTACATCGCACAGGATACTCAATTAAATATTTACCACTTGAACCAGACTTTACCTGAGACATCCCCGGGAAGGAGTTGGCGAAGTTGTCACTGGTTTCCGTCATGTATGAAGGCGACATGGCCACGATGGCGTCCTCTACGGGGACCTCCTTGATGGCGGCGTGGTTCACCTCCGCTTCGCTCACCATGTCAGCCTCCGCTCCTTCTTGCTTCATGCTTTTCTCGATATCCGCATAGCTAAAACATGGATTTAATTCATTTATGATGATCTATATTAAATAAGCATACTATGCTTAATATCAGGGAACAGTGCATTAAGAGCCATGCCACACTGGCGGATTACAAGCGTTTTAAAAGCCGCAGGTACGCAGCGAAGACGCCACAGGTGCGCGGCGAAAACGTCGCGGCTGCGCAGCGAACACGTTGCGGACGCGTCGAGGATTCGCAACGTTTCCGCCTAAAGTGAGCGGCGAACGATACACTCAGCAACAAAATGGATTCCGACGAAGAAATACTGCTGTCAGCTTTGTTACTTCGACGAGGCAGGAAACGTAAACTAGTACTTCGAAGATGTTGGGAGGGTCCAAGAATAACCAATCGACTGAATTAAAGCAACTTCTATGTTTTGTTTTGCAAAAGAATAAAAAATAATTCAAGACAATTTAAATTACTATCTTACCTGCGTATGTCAATACCTTCATTTTATGAGTTGTTACATCTGATTCAAAATGACATAAAACATAAAGATAAACACTTAAGATTATTGGTATATGGTTACGGTTACGTCCGCTCACATTCGTCACTTTGTAACAACAAGTAGCGTGGGAGCGGGGGTTTCGGTATGCGAGTGTACAAAATGGCAGCCACGCTTCTCTCCGCGGCGAAATCATTGCGTGTGCACAATGTATTCGCTGCGCAGCCGCGACGTTTTCGACGCGCACACGTGGCGTGTTCGCTGCGTGGCCGCTCCGCTTTTAAAACGCTTGTAACCCGCCAGTGTGGCAAGGACCTAAAGGTGCATACATGACGTATGATTTCCCTTCATGCCAAGATTCCTGGCGAGTCTCGCATGGGATCTTGGGTCAGGCTGGTGGGGTGCACCACAAAATAGCTCGACGGGCCACAGGTTGAGTATGGCTGAGCTACACTAAGGCAGCGGTGCTTTGTCGTAGCTATAATGTTGACATATAAAACATGATGCTTTTTTTCTGTCATAAATGAGCTGCTGGAAACCGCCCATAGATAGTTTAATATGGACACTGGCGAGTTAAAAGACCCACTACGAAATATTTTTTATAAAATTACAGTCCTTATTCGGTAGTCGCAGTGGATACATATTTCTAAGAAGTAGCACTGCTGTTATTTGATAATGGAGTCTGTGTAATTTAAGCCAGTAAACAGATAAAATATATACCTAGTCCTTTTTTTGACAGCGTTATGTACCTACTTACTTGCTGCGTATCCAGCTTACAAAAGATATATCCGCTTACAAGTGCTTCTAAAAAGCTTAACATTATAGTACAGTCGCCGTCAGATATATTGGAGCAGACAAAGTGACTTAATACTTTTGAGCAGTTTAAAATGTCAATAAGTTCCATAAACTACAAGTTACCATATCAGAACATTCATTACTTCATTAATATCTGAGCAGAAGCTTGTCAATAACTTCTATACTCACAACTAACTAATAATATTTGAACACTCACTTGCCTGAATTTATTTAATGCATGACACTTTGTGATGACAATACTGAAAAGTACAAAGCGTTACAAACTGCCAGCGTCATCTTACTATACTATAAACTATGAAAAGAGTTCCTATTTTAAATAGTATCCATCCAATTTGTCTGCTTCAATATATCTGACGGGACTTTTACAACACAACACGAGCTGAACTCTAAAGGTATGATTTCGAACTCGGCAACAAGCAGCAGTGCTGTTGCTGCAGTGCTGCTACTAAGGTGCTGCCCAGCAGTGCTGCCGCGACACTACTGGTCCCCATACACTGGTCTGTCGCGGCGGCAGGGCGACACTGATGCGCAGCAGTGCTGCCGCTACATTGCTGCCGCGACATTGCTGCCTAGCTCGTAATGTAATCTCATATCTAATATATAAAATTCTCGTGTCACAGTTTTAGTTGCCAACTCTTCCGAAACGGCTTGACCGATTTTGATGAAATTTTATATGCGTATTCGGTAGGTCTGAGAATCGGCCTACATCTATTTTTCATCCCCCTAAATGTTAGGGGTAGTCCAGCCCTAATTTTTTTTTTATTTTGGGACAAAATTTTTACTTTCTATTTCTTTATGATACAACATACAAAAATACATACGACCCTCAATTTTCACCCTTCTACGATCAAGCCAATTAATAGCCATTTTAGTAATTTAAGGGTGAAACAAAATTCGCTGGGAATGCTTAACTTTTAAAATTACGGGACTCGGCGGGACGGGGCTGGGGGCGAAACAAAGTTCGCTGGGTCCGCTAGTAAGCTTATAGAAATTGTATGGAGACCAGTAGTGTCGCGGCAGCAATGCTGCAACAGCACTGCTGCTTGTTGCCGAGTTCGGAATCATACCTTAACATAAATAACACATTCAGACGTACCTAACGACGCGATGCGTGCACACAACGAACTCCGGCTTCGAATTCCACTGGTGGTAGGTGATGTAGAACCGCGTCTGCAGCCATATCCACTGCTGGCCTTTCGTCAGGAACCGATAGTAGCACGAGGTCAGCTCCCCCTTCTGCATTACTGTATCAAATAAACGTTCGCTTACCCTATACTTTGAACAATGACCAACAATGTATTAGAGCTGATATCCGCCAATAACACATGCCTATTTATTATAATACAAATGTTATACAGCAGAGAAGTATGACTTCAAATGGCAGAAAGTTTTTTGAATATTTTGAAAATTAATTTTCATTTGGTATACTGTCCGATTGTAATAAATCAGTATGCTCGGATAAGTTAATAAAAAATACACAATACCGTTCAACATTACAAAGACATTTGTATAAGTAGTTACTGACGAAAAAGTACGTATTCAATATAGGCGTATTGTATGTTATTCGATGAATTTTCCTTGCCTGACGTTGGAAAAATCAGGCCTGAGTTAGTGTTTAGTAATACAGATAACAATTGCCTATAAGCCATTAGCTATTTAGCCAAAATTGACTATGTACCTAACTAAACTTAAGTAAGTTTGTTTGTTGTTGTGAAAATAAATTGATTTGATTTGATACACGATAAGGTGAAGCATGAGAAATTCAGACTATACAACGTGTATAATGTTAAATGCGCAAAACCTCAGACACCCAAAATTATTTTTAATTCAATTGACGTAATTCTGAAAGAAAAAATCAAATTATTTAAGGTTTTATGGGGCATTTAAGTTTTCATGTACTTCGGATCATTTCTTGCTCTGCGTACGACGTTCTATCGAGAGAGGAGACTGTAGCATCGGCAGCGACCCGCTGCACTGCGCTGACATTATTATTTTTACTATTTACGCTCATAAAAAACCTTGCCATTGCTTGTTTAAGTAATGGCTTATCATATTAGTAAATAGGCAAGGCAACATAAATTTGAAGTTCTTTTTTTTAAATTTGACCTAAATTAAAAAGTGGTTAAATTGATTCTGCTCGTTATTCCAATCAAACTATTTTCAGCTTTTGCGCATTCAATGTTTCACGTTCTATAAACATTCTTGGCACTATCATTAACGAAACCATTATCAAAATATCAATACTGTCGAACCCACTCGCAACTTCGAAATAGTAAATTAACCCAAATCACTTTAAAATAGCAATAATTCCTAGTTACTAATCTTAAGTTGGTTTTAGGTTGCTAATGAATACTTTTGCAATCAATTGCTGTTCATTAAGTTAATTAAAGAGTAGTACAACCAATTTGCTCTCACAACAACTCTTAAAAAATAAACATCACCCACCCCATTATTACAAATCAGACTTTGTCAATACTTACAAGCTTCATGACACGTGACCACTTTCTCCAGGTCGTCGAAGTGGTAATAGTCGTATCCAGAGGTGCCGAGCACTTCGAACGGCAAGTATCCGATAATAGGCGGCGCGCGGTGATCGAGAAACAGGAACTTCCATTCGAGACTGTGGCGCGACGTGAACTCGCTCCGGTTCGAGTCCACGAGAGAGACGTCGCGGAGCAGCTGAGGTGTGTACAGACGGCCGGTGCACACGAATAGCAGTCTGGGCAACAAGTAAATTTAATTTGCATGATGCAAAAGCGGTGTAAGAGCAGTCTTGGTAAATTAAAATTGCATGTTGTAACGCGATCTTAACATCTTCAATTGCAAATTCAACAATGCACAATTACTTATGAGCTGAGGTGTGTACAGACGGCCGGTGCACACGAATAGCAGTCTGGGCAACAAGTAAATTTAATTTGCATGATGCAAAAGCGGTGTAAGAGCAGACTTGGTAAAATGAAATTGCATGTTGTAACGCGATCTTAACATCTTCAATTGCAAATTCTACAATGCACAATTACTTATGAGATGTTTTACAATAGTATTTATTTAAAGATAATTATAAATTATTTGCTACAGATTAAAGCTTGTTTCTTTAGAAAGGCCGCTTCCAGCCCTTTCCATGGCTTTCTATCTCTTGCCCCAGTTTCTTGTTTTGCAGAGCTTATCCGGCCATCTTTTGCGTTGTCTGCCTCTTTTTATTTGTTTGTTATCTATGTATATTGTAGGGTGATTTTCGAACTATGCAGATGCGAGTGAGAGGCACAGGGCACCGCAATCTTTATCTTACTAATCGAAGCAAGGTTGCCTCTATATTCAAAAGATGCAACATGCAGACTCATTTGAATAAAAATTGAATTTCAAATACCTTGACTCATGGTCCTGTCGATAACCGCCTACTTCATCGGTTTCAACTAGCTCCGTATTTGGTCCTGTAAAAAAACAATAGATATATCTTTACCACCAATAAATATAACATATAAAACAATATCAACTCTCAATTTGAATATCAAAGTAGTAGAATAGATTGATAAATAAGAAGAATAAACAGCAATAGTACTTCTACTCACTGAAATGACCATTGAATTGCACTAATTCATACGTAGTTTCTTCACTGAAGTCAAGGGTGCCACGTCGTAGATGACACTGGAATCTTATTTCGTTTTCTGGAAAGGAAAGCAAGATAGCGTTTCAATTTGTTTATCAAATACAGACATTGTTCGTAATATGCTATTATTAGAAATTTAATATTCCTGGGCTTGGCGTGAACTGACTGACAATAAGCCTCTTTGTTGATGGACGAAATAAAATTTCCATGTTATAAAAGATTTTTTAATAAACAGCACTAAAGCAATATGAATCATACAAAAATAGTATTAGTGGACCCTCACCACGACGCACAAACACCGAAAAAAAAGTTGTGGTACCTGTATAAAATGTTATATCACGACTCGGAGGTATAATATTTATAAAATAACTACTATCTAGATCTCGGCCCCGACACCTTGAAGATAGAAAAGATAACTCTTCTTCACATACGTGACAACAAAGAGCGCCACTTCGAACAAAAGACTACGGTACCGAATGTATCGATGTCCTCATTAGATACAGAGAACGTATTATCAAAATCTATTCAGTATTTTTACAACCATACATCCTTACAAACTTTTGCATTTATAATATTATTTAATATATATAATAATATTTATAGTAGGGTATTACAGTTGAAATTGAAAGCCTTCTTAATGGTTTTAAGAAATTAATGATCAAAACTAACTTCACACAATATCGCACAGCTGATACATAACATGATTTTATCAAATCGGACTGAGAAAACATGGGTCAAAGGTAAAGAGGACATGTGCAATCACTAAAGGGATTCATAAGTAACATTAAGTAAGCAATAAAAGGACCTAGTAGTTAGAGAGACGCTCAGCAATAATTTAAGAGGCTCTTAATGCTAAAAAGTATCATTAGAAATCAATGAATGGATTCTTAGTAACTAAGGGGCGCTCAGCATTCAATCCGGGGGATATCCGTGGTAATGAAGACGTTTAGTCATTAATGAATATCTCAGTATGTCTCCGTATTTGTCCGTATGTGTATGTGTCTCCGTATACAAAAGCACTCAGCAGTCAATGCAAGGATGTTCATTAATTATGATATAGTGCCGCTCAGCAGACTTTAAAAACAAAATGCAATAATTGGCAGGCTGCGGTGATCTAGTTGCATTATGTGATATGATGGGTGGATTACTAAGGAATCATTATAACGAAATCTCAGTTCAGGTTCCGCTCGGCAGTCAATTAAATGACCCTTAGTACTTAAAGAGATACTTAGAAATTAAGGTACGCTCAGCAATCAATATGGATGTTGTAAGTAGTTGCAGTCACTCTTAGAAGTAAAGGAGGCGCTTGGCAAAATTAAGGAGCTACTCAGCAGTTAACATGGGATCACCTTATCTAGATAGCACTCAGCAGGTCCATTCAAATATAGGATAACTTTTAGAAACGAACAGCGAGCTTCTATTTCTTTAGAGTTATTTCTTTAGTTCAATGACTCAATTTTAAAATATATTAATCGCTCAGCAAATTGTTTAGTCATGTATTTATTATGTGTCGTTAAATAAGATTGATATAACTGGATAAACATACAGCCAAATAAAATTTTAGGACGGTTTTATACATTCTGTGTACTAAGTATCGGGAATTTGTCAATAAAACAAAAAAAAAAAAAAATATTCATCTTAATTTATTTTATCGCCTTCAAAGTAGGCCCCATCGCTTGCAAAACAACATCTCCATGGCTTCACCCAGTCTTCTATACGTTTTTCATAGGCTATTTACGGTATGGCCTTTAGCTTATTCAGCGAATTTTCTGTGGGAACTAATTTTTAGAACTGTTATTTAAATATTCGAGATGTTATTATGATCAATTGAAAAACATATTGAGCAGTTATTTAATTTAATGGCGGTTGATTAATTATTGCGACAGTAAGACATGGATAGAAAAAAACAACTGGTTGGTTATTCTATCACACGATTTCAATTCTAAAATAATTGAGCAGTCCAATAACCGATTGAACGGTAAAAATGATAGAATGAGCGGTTCGATAAATAGTTCGGCAAATTATAGCGAGCGGAGACACCCGAACTCAAATTCATTGAAAAGAAAGTTAAAATGTTCGTTAGTTGGGCGGAGCTTATTAGTGCGGGAGGCGCAAAAAACATGTACTTGCCCAAACGTTTATAAAACGTATATGTGTAAACATATAATCGGCCTGTCCATACGCTTGAAGTACGCTGTGCCACCAGTTGAAGCTAAAAACATTCCACTCGGACGAAAAAGGAAGAGAGGCAGACCGTCGAAAGCCAAACCTGCTCTTATTATACAATAAGTTTATTTTAGCTGCTGCTATGCAAATTCTATGTCATTTACTTATGTATGTTTCGAATTACGAATAAAAATTCCTGTTCATTAAACAATTTGTTTTATTTCATTCCTTCAGTCAACGCAAATGTAGGTAATTTAATTTTCATTCCTATTTAAGAACTGTTTTTTTAATTTGTATTTTACCACCTCATTGCTTATAGAATTGCTTAGAATGCGATTTTTTATCGACGTGTTCCGATTTATTACTGCGCACACGTAACCGCTCATTCAATATTTTTAACCGCCCTTTTAATTATTTTCCTGCTCAATTATATATTCACTGATCCATTTCGATATTTTTTTTATAACCCATTTTTGTTTACTTTACCGCTTAGTTTTAACTGTTGAACTAGTTATTAAACGTCCCATTTTTAAATTTTAACTCAACAAAACTGCTATTTACAACTGCCTCTTAAAATCAGTGCCATTTTATTTTATGGCTTCTATCGACTCACGTTTTCCTCGAAGTGGTAATTTTAACTTGGGAAAATAAAAAAGTCGAGAACTTTGTTAAATTGTTCGCGAAAAACTCTTTCACTATAATAGCGATCTCGGACTCACGCAAACGCTTTACGCCTAAATAATATTCTTTACTAGTGGTCCGCCGCGACTTCGTCCGCGCGTTTTTCGATTTTTTCTCGCCTTTTAAACCTTCCCTAGAACTCCTCGAACATTTCAAGACTACGATAAGATAAATCCGTCTAGCCGTTCTCGAGTTTTAGTGACATTAACGAACAGCAATTCATTTTTATATATATATACTAGCGGACCCGACAGATGGTGTCCTGTCTACACGTCTTTAATTTGAAAATTAAAAAAAAATGTGAATCTAAACCATTTCCAGATCCCCTTCAACACACACAAAAAAAATCATCAAAATCGGTCCAGTCGTTTGAGAGAAGTTCAGTGACATACACACTCGCAGAAGAATTATATATATAAAGATAGATTCACTGTTTCTCCCTCTGGAAGGAATTCGGATTGAATCACACCATGGTATTCAAAAAAAACTCTCAGCATCACCTTGATTTTGGAGCGACATTGCCGCGGTTTTTGTTGTCGGCTCGTTTTCGAGACGTCATTCTGAAGACTGTTGGCTTGTTAGCATGTCGTACAATAAACCCATGTCTCGTCGTTATTATACGTTTCACAAAGGTCGGATCCGTAGAAGCTCGGGAAACCATGTCTTCAACGACATGCTTTCGCTGCGCTATTTGAACAAAATTAAGCTCGTTGGAACTAGTCGAGCGGCGACGCGTTTCATGCCTAAAATGTCAGTGAGAATGTTGTGGACGAACTTAAAAGATATGTTTACCTCACTAGCCAATCTTTTAGACTCGTACGTCAATTTTCGAGCACTATAGCTTCTTGATTCTGTCGATGTTTTCTTTGGTCGTAGCGATTGAAGGTCTACCAGAACGAGGCAAGCCTACTACTACTTTTCGGCCTTCTTTAACAGCCTTATACAATGGCTTATTCATAAGCCCTTGTTTTCGATATACACGATTTGCCGTAGGTATTTCGCAAAATTTTTAATGATTCACCACATGATTATATTACCACATGATCATACACCACGAATGAATACTATTCGAAACACAAAATTTAAGGCACACTCTTCGTTCAACAATATTTTCCATTGAAAAAATCGCCAAGGACTCAAAACTATGACAAACAAAAAGTGTACCTAGTTTAAAACCAATTAAATGACAGATCCCGCTCAAATTTTGCGCGCTTAATCAGTACAGTGCTACCAAAATGCAGTAAAAAAAATTGAACGATCTCTTTTACGCGGGACTTTCCCGATACTTTTTACACTGAGTAATATTATAATGCATTCGCAATATGACGCTCAGCTATGCTTTCCATAAATAATACCGGTGTATACTATTCAATGTATACTCATACGGTAAATAAGAACATGACACATTGTCGCACAGCAAATTTTGAAGGTCATGAATAATGAAAACCATATCTAACAAAAGAGGTAGTTATTAAACATCACAGCAATACTCATAATATCTACAATGTACGAGTACTAGTAAAGTGTCGAAAATACAATAATTAATGATAATAATAGTGACATACCTGTTCCAACTGACTGGCTGGGATCTACAGTTGACCCTGGATTTTGAAGAAGGCTGTACAGGTGTGGTCTGTCTTCTTCAAAAGCCAAATCTAATATGGTTTTATTCACAATGTCAGCCTGCAAAATTTTATAAAAATACTTACAATGCAGGTACTGGAATTTGAATGGAAGATAAGAATATCACAAAGATATTTACCGGATTGTGACCAAGTAAAGATGTGATGCTCTCTGACACATAATAAATCTGACCAGTAGCAGAAAATACCATTGTAAACCCTTCTAATGCTTCTAAAATCAGGTACGTGAACTCTTCATTAGACAAAAAAGATGGTTTCCAGTCCTCCTGAACATCGTGTGCCCGTGACCTAACTGTAATTTCTGAAAAAAGTATGAATATTAGAAAAAAAAACCTAATCTGAGGCTGTAGATAAAATAAAATACCTACCCTCTCAATATGTCACTAAGTCAAATGCAGTTAATTTATAAAATATTATGTAACATATTGTATGCACTATGTGTTTGCGTCATGACATTGCTTAGATAGGCGCTCAAAGAAGATGTGAAAATAAAATAGACAATGCTCCAATAAAGCAACTTTTACAATATTTACCATTATGATTTTTCAGGAATGCTATTGTGGACTTCAGGACTGTAGACTTATCCATTTTTCTATTATTTGTGGATACCATAGAGCTGAGCTCGTTGACCAACATGTTGAACTGATCCCGTCTTTTCTTCTCGCTCAGGTTTCTAGTCCTTCTGTATGGGAAAAAAGAAATCAATGTACCAACTATCTGTCACTAGTAATATATGGCCATACAAAATATTTAGGTAAAGGTACTAAAAGTAAAAAGCTTTCTCAAACAGAAAGGTAACACCTAATTTGCAATATTTTCATCAGCACCTTCCCATTGACCTTATGCCAAGGACAGAGGAATGTACTACTATAGAAAAAAACTGGGTAAGTGAAAATTGGGCTCACACACAAAGGGTTCCATATCTATTATGTATGTACAAGCACTTTTATTGCCCTAATATTATACCCTCTCTTTTATTGTTCTCGAAATAACAAATATCTGAAAATATGATAATATTTTTCCCCTTAAAAGAACAAATAATTTGCTAAGTATCAGATTCACATCATAATGCATTTTGGTTGAAAAAACAAAATTCAGCTAAAATTTAAATAAAAATTAATTTGCTGTAAATTTATGAAGTACAAGTCTCTAATTTAAATGATACCCCAAACAGTGGGTTAGGCAAGAGAAAAAATAAACATCCCTATGTTACTTGTATGAGGTACCCCAAATTTTTTTTTTTCATAATGTTACATATTTTACCCCTTTATTTAGTGGGTAGATTATATTACACAGCCATGCCAAATTACACTTATCTAGTACTTAAGGTCACTCACTGAGCTGGACTGCGGACATATGGACATGTTAAAACTGGGAATTTGCAAGGTAAAGTAAAACTGTATTAAGAAACTCTTCTTAAATTTCACACAACTATTTCATTTCTCCTAAACATGCATAGTACAAAATATTTAACAGTACCTACATGATAAGTAGGAACAGTCTAAATGAGAAGATGCAATGAAAAAGCTTGGAGCATATTATTATTTATTTACTGGTGGAAGAGAATAACCTTATTTTGGCATCTATGACACTGCCCTCATAATACCTCAACACCCGAGCGGTCGTAAATATATTACTTGACTTGCTCAAGAGGGTTGACTATGAGTGGTCACGTCATACAGCCACCCGGACATTGGATATGGTACCCACAAAGGATATGGTGTTTTACTCCCTGCATCATCTAGGCTAAATTTTTAAGTGCAATTTTATATTGATGATTTGCATAAGTAAAGGCTTAAACCACATAATTAAAACTCAAACTGCGCTTACAACTTTGTCCATGTGGAATAGTGACCTTAAGCAGATTTTTAAATTATTTAGGCTAATGATTTTACAATTATGATACATAAGTATTTGTATGAGTACGCAAGACGTAAATTATTTATATGAGCTTCTTTAAGTACATTTTTGTAAACTAAAAACAAAAGGAGTTACCATTCCTAGGTACCTTGATTTCTAATATCCAATGTACATCAAATAATAAAATCATACTACACTTCTGGACACATCTATTGGCCCACCTTAGAGTTTAGGTTTCGATGGCCCCTACCGAAATATGATTGCAAGATTGAACAAAAACTGTTGATACAATTTTAAATCTGATACATTTTACCATCTTTTGCGATCGTATTGTTTTAAATTTGAATTCAGAATACCATACGACATGGAGCTACGCCTAACAAGTCGGATATGCGCCTTGTTTAAGGCAATTGATTTTTAAATAAAAAACACGTTTTATCAAATAAAGGTTTAATTTAATAACGCGTATTGCCTCAATGGGCATCTACCACAGCTCTCATACGATTATGCATAGAGTTTATCAACCGCTCTATGAAATTTTGAGAGATCATCTCCCATTCCTCTTCTATGGCAGTTTCCAACTCCTGCGTCGTCTGGGCAACTGGCTGACGAGCCCTAACACGTCTTTTTAGCTCGTCCCACATGTGCTCAATGGGGTTCACGTCTGGGTTTCTGGCTGGCCAGTCCAACTGTGATGTTACCATCCCGAAGATATTCCCTGACGATGCCGGTCGCATGGGCATAAAAAGGAAATTTGGGTCCACATAGTCCGCGTATGGTATCACGTGAGGTTCTAAGCACTCACGAATGTACCTTTCAGCATTTAATGTTGGCAGCCGTGGTCCTATAACAACCTCAAGTTGAGTTTTGCCGCTCGCGGATATACCGCCCCAGACAGTCCACGAGCCACCGCCATAAGCAACCCTCTCTTCAAAGCAGCATTGTGCGAAACGCTCTCCCTTACGTCGGTAGACCTTCTTCCTTCCATCAGTGCCATGTAACACAATTTTAGACTCATCAGAAATGAGTACACGGCTCCAATCTTGCTGTGTCCAATTTAAATGACTGCGTGCGAAATGAAGGCGCGCTGTTCGGTGGGCTCTAGTTTGGGCCCATTAGCTGGCTTGTGTGGTACCATATCGCGTTATTTTAACCTTCTCCGGACAGTTCGAGCGCTCACAGATACTCCGTGGAAGTCGTGAAGTTGGTTTTGTATCTTTGTATTTATATCAATGGAGGTAAGGTGACGATTTCTCAAGCTGGTCGTCACGATGAATCAATCCTGCCTTTCAGTTGTGACCCGAGATCGTGGCCTTCCTTGGCGACGAACAAAACCGCCAGTGTCTAGATACCTCCGATAAACATTTCGGACCGCAAATCGACTTAAATTAAGTTGAGCACTCACGTTTCTTTGGCTGTGTCCGGCCTGAAAAAGTGCCACAGCTTGAGCGGCGACTTCATGTGAAGTATCCATAGGTTATTGATAGAACCTCACCTTAATGTTAAGAATAAGTAATGTTTGTTGCAGAACCAAAGATATCGATCACTTTTTCAAGAATTAAATCCAAGTAAACCAATAAAACCAAGTTTTCTTAGTATTTGATTGTTTGATAAACACTTTTAAACTTTCGCGTTGCATTTTAAATACACTTATGTACACGGGAATTAACGCGATCGCGATAAAATCATAAATACCTTATGTTGATATTGTATGATATCAACAAACAGGCTCCAAATCGTCTTTTGTTTCTTTAAATTCTGTGTGCAAAATTCAAAAAAAGACTATTGAATGAAATTGTGAATGTGCCAGGTTCAAAACTGCATAAAAACTTTTTGCTCGACCTAATATAAAATTTTAGCTAGGACCAAACGAAACTGAAAATACAAGGTGGGCCAATAGATGTGTCCAGAAGTGTAGTATCGAACTAAATTCAAATAAATGTCTTATTTTATGTATCAAAGACATAAACAACATTATACCAACAAATTTTCTACCCTAATTCCCTATTGTTATTTTACTGCCTTAAGGGTAAAATATTTATGTCATTTTATATATACGCACATAATGAATTTAACAAGATAGAAAAAGTTTCATTGTTCTAGCTTACTTCCATCCAAACTTATTTATTTATAACTATACTTCCATACAACCTTTTATCCCACTTTTCAACCCTTATTACTTCTTTTTGCATAAAACACTAGCCTTTGTCCTTTCTCAGGCTCAAGACTAAGTGTGTTGACAAGTGTGTGAAAACAGACAGACAGACAGACAGAGTCACTTTTTATACTTCGTCCTAGGTATAACCCAGAACCTTTTTTTTCTAACAAACGCAAGGAGCTCTTATATATTTATGTAAATGTAATATTGTAAAAACCGCATGATTACAATTTTAAATCTGTTAGATTGTAATTTGACAATTTAATTGTGAACAAGCTCATCACGGTATAGCATTTATGCTTTGTATTGGTGCATGTAGGACACAATCAGCGTTCAAGATTTGTAATATCGTCAAAACGTAAGATTGTTATCACAGTCTAAAATAGTATGGAGACATGTACAATGTAAGAAACACAATTGTCAGGGGGAAAATAAAAGTAGCGATTATCAGAATCGATGCATTGTAATTATTGGTAGGTACAAGGTGTTGCAGATTGATATGATAGAGCTGGGGATGAATGCAATGGGCACGGCAAATTATTTACCTTTTGGAGTCATCCTTATCGTCGCCATCGTCGTCCATGATGCAGGAACTTGTTAGGACTCACTCAGCCCAGAAATTCAAAAACAGTAGCTTCCTTTTACATTATAGGTGAAGCCTGGGCGTCACAGGTGCGCAAGATGACAACCGGTTGTTGCAGATTCCAATTTCACAACTAAAAGCAAGCATACACCTCTTGTCACATTACACAATTTTATAATTTAGCACTAACAATACTTGGGTTTGAAACCACTGATCACAACTATTATCATGGGCAAACAGCAAGTCCTTCTGGATGGACTTAGTTTGCAAAAAATGAATTATTTAGGAAAGCAAATAAACGATAGGCAAGATCGTCGCGCCATAGGTACTTCGGTGAACCCTAGTAAAATTCCACACTTTCAACGATTAACTTTGCAAACGAACGTTAGACTTTGCAACCCCGAAAATAGAGGACAATTATTCGAAAAACAACTCACAAATTCGCATGCAATGTAAAAATTTTAGGCAGCAAATATTTCTGATGAAACTCCGCAAAAAGAAACCACAGCATACACCACCACAGCATAGACTAAGGGAGGTATATAATAATAGACAAACAAGTTATATTTTTTACTTCAGTCACGTCATCAAAAAATTGACTGTGTTTACCTATCAGTAAACAGCCTTTTTAGCGCTTGCGACCGCTAACATTATTAAACTGTCAGTCTTTTAACTATATTAATTTTTATTTTGGAGTCAATGTTAGTCACGGCAGTTAAGGAATATTCGTCGAATAGAATACAACAAAAAGCCTAATTTGAAAACGTCACCAGTGTTGCCAATAGCGCTGGCCGACCCTGATACCACTGTTTCTCATGCATCAAGTAGCCTATAGCTCAAATATAAATATGAATAAAACGAATTGTACTTCGTGACTCTGGCCCTTTAAGAACTGTCTTATTCAAAAATATCTCCCATTTAGGTACATTACTCGCTCATAATATTATTAGATAAATACCTAGTCTCGCCATAAATATTGTAACAAAGAAAAAAAAAGATTTTTAATACAAATATTATTTATTTTTCTTACAGAGTGTTAGTTTTATACCAATGATATTGTATTTAGAAGTAGATGACGCCTCGCGAACTAAAAGAGTATACAATTAAGGCACCGTCTGATTATTGGATGTCAATGGATTGACATCTATCACACCAGACATCAGTTTGGGAACAGAGTCCAAGTAGCTTTCTTAATATATTTTTTAAAGTATGTAGGTACATTACAATAGACTCGATGGCCTAATTTTAAAATTGAGTTTACACTTTAGCTCGGTAGTATATTAATCAACAAAATCATTTTATTTTCAAACTATTTAACATTTAAAATATTGAATAATTATCTAACAAATGCAATTTGAATGTATCACGTCACGTTCACTGCTAGGCATTCACGATCACGTGAGCACATATTGTTTTTACAAATTAAATTAATGAAAAAAAATAAAGTCCTTATTTAAATAAATAAAGAAATATTTATTAATACACCGTAGCCATCTGGCATCATGTAAACAAGACGATTCCTTCAAATTACAATCGTGAGGATCATCCCTCCCTCACTGATGTGTTGATCAACAGTCTTTTGTTATACTTTTGTTAATGCAAGGGCCGGTGACCTTTTGATCCGTGAGCGTCTACGCTGTTACTTTAAAGACATTGAAGGCGTCCTTTATATTTATATAACAAAGACTTATTAACATAGGTACATGTCCATAAACATATGCGTTAGGGTCGTGCGGGCGGGATTCGAACCGACTGCTTATCTTAGTAGTCCGGAACGTAAATCACTACACCATAACGGTCGTTAAATTATTATAAAAAGATATAGTACGAAACTACTCCATGTATGGCACTGTCTTCGAATATCGACCATATTGGTCCGTGGGATGGCTACGACACAGAACTCACTAATTTTATTGAAAATACTTAAATCATGAATGATATGCATCATTAAATACAATTTACTTTACGAAAATATGATATTCGGACTGTTTCTAGTTGTTTCTACAGTTTTAAAGGCGCACTGAGGCATTAAGACACTGATACCATCAAAAACAAACTAAGTCAAAGTTAAGATCTCACTTTGACGTGAGGTGATGTTTGCTTGACTATCTTTTAGCCTCTTACCGGTGATCTAGTTCTTAATACAATATTAAATATTTAAAATATAAAAAGCTTATTCGAAGAGGTCTCCATTGGCTGCAATACAGTCCTATAAATGTTGAGGCCAGTTATCAATAGAAGCACGCACTCTTTTCATTGGAAAATTCTTCACTGCCAATCGTATGAATTGTTTTAGGGGCTCCAAATTATCATGGCATTTAGAGCAAGCCGTACGCCGTAGACGACGGCGTACGGCTTGCTCTAAATGCCATGATGATGCTCTGATGAAGTCCGAAACGTTCGCTTCTAACCAAGACTCGTGGACCGAGCTTTATGACCCGGCACCGAGTCTTGTTGGAAAGACCATGCTTGGTTATTGAACATGGTGTTGTTAAGGGGCTTAACTACCTTCTCAAGAATGGTATCTTGATACACTTGTGCCGATGTTTTGATACCTTATTACCTAATTTTTTACCTTACTTACTGCTTTTTCGTACGAACACTAAGTGGACGGCCAGATCTTTTTCTGTCACAAACAGAGGAGGTCTCATTGTACCAATTGATGGCCCGGTACACACTCATTTGACTAATAAATACCGAGCGTATGGAGAGTTTTAAGAATTGCATTTGGCTCCAAACCAACTTTGTGTAATGCAATACCAGCGATTCGGTTCTCTTTATCACCCCAATCCATTATCGCAAAGTAGGTACCTACCTATTATAAAATGTATTGGCGCCAAAATTAGAAAACACAATGAGCAATCGTATAAAAATGACAGATTTCAAATTCAAATTTAATATCTTTCTTATTTTTAATTGTAACAGTATTCTTGGCCAGACTGTGTATAGTGACTTAAAAAGCAAAGCACAGTAATGGTGATTATGGTGAATTAAGCAAAAAGTATAGCACATACATATGTGTGTGTGTGTGTGTGTGTGTGTGTGTGTGTGTGTGTGTGTGTGTGTGTGTGTATGTATGTGTGTGAGTGTTTAAGTCGGTAATATATGCCGAATACGGTATCAAGATATTTTCTGTGGTAGAATCAATGATATTGTATTTATAACTAGACCACCGGTGAGACGCTAAAAAATAAAAATAGTAAAGCAAGTAACACCACACGTAAAATTGGGGTCTTAACTTTGTCGTAGTCTGTTCGTGTGTGTCGTGTCTCAATGCCTCGTAAAAATGTTTCAGTCCGAATATCATATTTTTGTTAAGTAAATTATATTTAATGATGCCTATCATTCATGATTGAAGTATTTTCAGTAAAATTTGCAAGTTTTGTTTCTTAGCCAATTCACGCACCAACATGGCCGATGTTGTGTCGTCAGAAGTCGAATTTCTAAGACAATGGCATACATGGAGTAGTTTGGTACTATTATTTTTTAACAATAATTTAACGACCGTCATAGAGTGGTGGTTTATGTTCCAGTATTTTTTTTAAATCAGTGACCATAATATAATAAACACGCTTTTAATGTTTAGCTAATCCTAAAAATATGTACCTAATGCTTTTATATTTTAATAATATGATGTGATATGTGATCTTTCACTCCGTGTCTGATCGTAGTAATTAAAACTAAATGACTTTCCACCCTAGGGATGTAGAAGCTATTTTCCACCCGCTTATCTTCACATGAAAGTTCAATTTTCCGAACAGAAGAGAAAAAAAAAACACTTTCTTTTTAAGTGTAACGTGGTAAAATGGGCGTTCCCCCTCTATCTTCTAAACTAAGTGAATGTTGATTTTGAAAAAAAGTATGGCTTAACAAATAAGTTATATTATTTAATATTTAATATAAGTTATATATTATATTATAATATGACACTGTGAGTGTTAAAACATTCTAAAGCAACTTTGTACCAGATACAAAGACTATGAAAATCAAAGTTATATTTGCTGTCAACAAAATTTTGAGGTATTTTACTTAGTGGATTCCCTAATTCAGTTTAAGTTGGCACGGAACCCTAAGTGCGCGAGTCCGACTCGCACTTGGCCGGTTTTTTAAATTGATTTTTGGCTTAATTTTTGGGCTGATTTTTCAATAGTCAGATAAGAAATACTCGTCGAACGAAATACAATATGGCTAATTTGGAAACGTAACCTAATTGCCAGCAATCATACGTAACTGTAATTATTTCAAATATGTCGCTTCATAATTTAGCAGTCAGATAAGTTTTATTTGACCATTGAAAAATCGGTTTTACCAACGTCAGATAAAACATACGACTGAATAAGAAGGTAACATAAGCAACGACCGATTTTATGACATTTACATAAAATGATGTCTGACAAATAAAAATTTCTTGATGACGTATTCAAATTTGACGTAATGTTTTTTGTACGACAAATATTTCCACAGATTAGTAAGAGTATGCCTTATCTGACGTTGGAAAAATCCGGCCCTAATGGAATCATTACCGTCATCATTACATTACGTTGGTGAATACCAACGTTTATATAATAAGACGAAAAACGACTTATCAATGTAAAAAAATAATAAACACCTTATGAATTGATTGATCCCAATGCATTTCATGTCATTTTAATCATCATTAAGTGATCTTTCTGAAAATTATAACTTTGTTAATTGTAAGATTTGAGAAATTTACTTTTTGAGAAAATCGGATCACAGTTTTAAGTCAGTATTTCGGTATTTGCTTGCACTTTGCTATTATGTAGGTACATAAGGCCCCCACCAAGACTCAGGTGCCATGGAGCGCTGATTCTTAATTTTTGATGAAATATTGTTCTCATGAGATCTTTGTAATGGTATGTCCGATTTTACAAAGTTAAATCCATAGGGTAGTAAAAGCTATTTATCTACCCGCTTTGGTAAAGTATAAAACATTATTGCTCTGTCTGTGGTAAAAATAAGTGTATACTGCACCAAGTGTAAAAAAGATAAGAACCTAGAGTTAAAAAAATAACATTACCGTAAAATGGGGTGAATAGGGTAGCTTTCCAACTTTAATCTAGAAGTACCCTACGTATAAGTAAAAAATGAGAATTTCGAGAACTTTGTTATTTGTCCGGATATTTATATTTCTGAATGATCCTTGTTGAATGATGATGAAATCCTTTTAAACCCTATTCACCCCAGGCACGGGGTCAATAGAATCGAGACTGGGGAGAATAAAGTTTATTCCTAGGTTTGACAATAAATAAATTTTGTAAACATGTTTTTTACTGACTTTAAAAAAGGAGGAGGTTATCAATTCGAATGTTTTTTTGTGTGGCTATATTACCTCATATCACAGTAATTTGTAGACCAATTTGAATTTTTTTTCGACTACTGAGATTCTACCTTCTGGTTGATCCTATTGTTTCCAAGACGGGATCTGATGATATTGATCTTGGTGCAAACGAGGGAAACCCTCAAAGTTCAAAAGCACGTATAGTGTTTTTGTACTAGAATCTCAATGTTGATGTGTTGTTATGTCTGATGGTCAACATCGTGTGGAGCTAAGCTGATAGTGGAACTTCTTAACGTTTAGGAGTTCAGTGATTATAAATACAGAATTTATGATAGGTTATTGGTAGATTCTAAAAGAACAGAATCATAAAGTACAACAACATTTCGGTGTAAGTGCAAGTAATAACTTGAATCTTTTAACATTTGATTTTTAAATTAAATCTGAACTAATATTGGCTTACCCCAAATGATAAATTAATTAGCGCAAACATCTTTTGTGACAACCCTATATCAAAAACCCTTTTCCCCCCTTTGTTGACTCTATTCACCTTGCTAATGAATCTATTAACCCCATGATATGACCGTATCCACCCCATCCTACAACCCTAATGACATGACCCTTTAGAAGACGCTGATAACCGCAAAAATCTGAAAAAGTTATATGTAAAATATATTTCATGGATTATATCTTAATCAGCAATAAACGTTACTTACTTTTTGCGTCCTTGGCACCTTTATGATATTATTAATTTAATGAAATCACGGAAATCACTCACAGTTGTGTAATTTAATGCCACAATCAAAGTTTACAAGAGCTAAAATTTGGACAGTTTGGGCGCTTACATTCAATTGGATTTTCTATTGCCCATGGTTGACGAACATTCCTTTATTACCAGTACGAAAAATGATTTGTAATCTGTCAAAAAAATCTACTTATCCATAGTTGGACTTTAGAGTAGGCACACCAAAAGTTAGCAAAGAAAATAATCAGTTTCTACCCTATTCACCCCATTTTACGGTAACAAAAGAAATGTCTGTATGGCGCAGACCTAAGGACGTTAGAATTGTTTAGAAAAGGTATTTTTGACATTTGAAATTGTTCTATTATCTATACCTAATTAGTACTAAGGATGTGAAAAAGAATCGATTTATTTAATCTAATTCGCTTTAATCGAATGAAATCGATTTAAGCAAGTAAGATTTTATTTTGTTGTAAAGAACAATATTAAAAATAAAAATTAATTTAGCGGAATAACCTTATTTTCAATTTATTTCAAAGTTGGGTCTGCTGCTTGCTTGCACATGCTTTTCATATTCCAATAAAAAACCTAAGAAATTAATCTTCAGAACTTAAAAAACATGTATATGAATTAAAAAAACTTTATAAATTTCAAAGTAGGGAATTCAGAAACAGAACAGCATTATTGAGACAAAAATATTTCTATTAAACATTATACACTCTGTAAAAAAAACCTTGTCCGACCCATTATGGGGTTATTAGGTTTCGAGATTAGGTTCTATTTGTGTAATCATTTGCATTAAATATTAGAAAAAATAAATACAAATTATTTCATTAAAAAAAAGGAACCCGAAGGGGGTTTATAGGGCGGGCGCGTGGGAGGCGCGGAGTTGCACCCATACTCGCAGGTAACGCGACAGGAATGATAAAGCATTTTGAAAATACCTCCGTTTAAGGTAAATAGGTTCTAAACTGGTTGACTTTAAAAAACGATAAAAAATATTCATGAATCACGTAATTTTAATACTTGTTTTGGTTATGATATAAAAGCAACTTTTTGACCCTTTTGGGTTGGACAAGTTTGTTTTTACATATTATTGTATTTATTATTACTGTTATTATGCCAAATAAAAACGAATACAAAAAAACAGTTGCATTTAACATTTGACTAGTTTTGAAATACAATACTTGAAATGAGTTTAAAAAATATAAACGACTTCTTTATGTAGCCTCAAAAACTTGTCAAAAACTAAAAATCATTTGGTACCATTTTCTAGTCTGAACAATAAAATAATAACTATTGTCACGAACATTGCATTGAAACAAGCTGTTTCCAAAAAAAAACTATTTAAACAAGTAAATTAGAAAATCGAATTCCTAAATCGAATTAATATCACTTAAATATCAAGTATTAGCAATATTCAATCAATTTTAATAAAATCGATTATTTTGTAACATCCCTAACTAGTATGCAATTTTGCTCACTTCGTGCTGGTTGTGTCAAATTAGGATTTTGATATTTTTTGCAGTTTAGTGACTAAATAAGCTCCACATATCCTCTAGAAGTTAAAATACTTTTAATTATGTGGCCACGGAGAGGCGGGCATGTGGGCCCGCCAACGCCTCTCACCCCTGAGGTAAATACCATCAGATCTCTCACAAATTTACTTGTTTGCAATGTCTTGAGCAAAGCCGGCGTCTTAGTTTATGTTGTGTTTACTGAAGTTGATTTTCGTTCATGTTAACTGGCATTACGCAATTATATGACGGAGGGTTTCTGTTGTACTTGTCAGCAAGTGTCTATCCTTGCCACGCGGTTATTACGTAAGGAAATTATGTAAGGGTATGCTACACAGGGATGAGTAAATGGGCGGGCCATGCTGAGGAGTGTTCAAGGAGCACGCGTGTCTGCGCTAGCATGGTGTAGCCGTAAACATCGCGTGGTGTAAACAGACCGGCGTCCGCCGCGGTTTCATCATGATAATTGCCCTAATAACGAAGACCTTTGTTCATATTCAATTGCGCTGTTGCATAATTATTACATAATTTAGTTGGTTTTATGTATTACTTAAAAATTTCGGTCTAAAAATCTTTTACAGGACTTAGTTATGGTTTGCAATTTGCAATCAATACAATTTGCCACAGTTAAGCTAGTTTGGCTCAGATTGGCATACATTACTTTAGATTTAGACAGACACTGCATAACAACCTTTACATAATATGCTAATGTAACCAAGCTGTTGAAATTACCCTTGAACTAGGCGAGATAACATTATTATTATGTAATGCTAATCATAAATTTGCATTTATTGATACAATGCACAAACATTATGAAGTTCCTTTGATGTTACAACATTACACATATTTATTTTATAATTTAACTAGGCATATTATATTGTTCACTTATTTCATACTAAATTGTTTTAGAATATTTTTTTGGATTTGAATAGGACAATGTTGTATGTAAATACATTACTAGTTTAACAATTAACTTTTTAATATCCAAGCGGTTGCAGATGCACGCAACCACAAAACAAGAAAATATCTATTGTGTCTTATTCACATATGCTTGAGGGGTTAATATAATCTTAACAACCCTCTTTATACAACATTATTGTAAACAAAAGGTCAGAGTCCTATCAACAGAAACTTCAATGGCACCAAAACCACCGAGTTTAACTTCATGAACATGAGTGCTTGTATATCTCAGCAGCTAAAAGAAAGTGACTAGCCTGTGTATGAAAGAGGCATGATGGATGATAGATGACACATCATTGGGTGTGCACTTGCAACAGACATCTTAGATAGTACAAATGTATAATTTTACTGCTCAGAGAATGCTATTTCAACATGTTCAATTTTGACAGATATCAAAGATAGGATGTTTGAAATTTTATCCATAGTTATTTAGTTTTGCACTTAGCCTCACAATTGGCCCATTGTGCCATTCATTTGTTTTTCCAATGTTAACTTGTTTTTTCCTATGTTTGTTTGTTTTATATCCATGCTCATTTGTTTATATAACTGGTCACAGTCTTTTAAACAAACATTAGAGAATACATGGGGGCAGAAGAAACACCACAGCATGTGCTCTAGAAGTACACAGGAGTGATGGAAGAATGGGCAAATATTCTTATATCCCCAGTTACATCACTGGAGGCATCTAATAATCTGGGCAGATTGCTAGCCTTCTTAGAAAGCCTAAGGTGGTTAGAAAAATAAGAGGGACATATGTACAATGACCCAATCATGAGGCTAAGTGCGGAAAACACCACATACAAACTAACTTAACTCCCCTAATTCAGTGAAATTTTTTACTTGTGATGAGAGAGGGTGTTTTGGTTTTGGTAGCTGAAGCTCTGGTAACTTCCTTTCCTTTTGTTGGTGAGGAGGATGAGTTATGTCTTTTTCAGGTTAACTTACAGCTGGTGCTTATTTTAAAAATCTTTCTGTATATATTAATTCGAAATCAAAAATGTCAAAAAAAATCTTTCTGTATATTTTAATTCGAAATCAAAAACGTCAAAATAGTATTCTTTAAGCAGCCAAATTATTTTAAAAGTCAAAAAAGACTGTTTGCAAATATAAAAAAAAGTTAAAACAATGTGTCCGCTGCAAGGAAGAACAACATCTGTAAGGTTTGGTTTGCTATTAGAAAATGTGCTGTTGGTTTTGAAGATTGTTTCAATTACTCACTTAATATTTTTTTATAAAAAGAAAGCAAAAAAAATTCTAAAACTGTTTTTGTTAAATTCCTTCAT
This sequence comes from Pyrausta purpuralis, assembly GCA_963924145.1. Lineage (NCBI taxonomy): Eukaryota > Metazoa > Arthropoda > Insecta > Lepidoptera > Crambidae > Pyrausta > Pyrausta purpuralis. The sequence continues at coordinate 14,729,268 of OZ001647.1, read as the reverse complement.
CTACAAATTGTTACATTGTGTATTCTCACGTCAATTTTTCCTGGGTGCCCAATTCGAATGGCAATAAACATTATTTTAAAATATGACAATAGGCCTTCTATCGAAGTTTAACACTGTTTGAACGAACTTGAAACTCCAGAATACGGCAAGGCCATTGAGTCGCCATAATGCCAAATTTATTTTTGCATCGTTTGTGTGGAAGTCGTGAACTCCATGACTACATATATATGGACCGCCTGTCTTATGCGATGCCCTGAGTTGACTCAGACTAAGTGCCGCATTGCTAGATGCCCCATGGTTACCGGGAGCTGTCTGCCGAAAGTTTTCAGCTGGGAGCTTTGGATATCCCTGGCTGGAGTCATGGCCTGTATCAGGTAGAGAGCTCACTGTAAAAGTTACGTTCTAGCATGCTGAAAGAAAACAAAAAAAAACAGTCTACTGCATGTCACCACAACCCTCGAACAGCTATGACCAGGACACGGTGCATCATTCCATACCCATGCCAATATTGTGGCCAGTCTGGGTATAGATTGCAGTGACCTTTGTCGTAAATGTATCGCGAGATTGCTCCCTCCCCTCCCATCGTAGCGTATTTTTTTTATAAATAAGCTATCCAACACAAAATCATTTTTTCCTATCGGTCCTTTAGTTCCTGAGATTAGCGCGTTTAAACAAACAAACAATCTCTTCAGCTATATAATATTAGTATAGATTTTGATTACAAATTATAGTGTTATATCAAAAATTTGCATAAATCATATAATGATGATGCAAATTATATGACGAGAACAATATAAGACGTTAGTTTCAATACCTACTGTTGATTCAAGTCTTTTATTATTTAATAATACTATTTTGTTTTTTGTTAACATTTTTATTTGTTTGGAATTTGTAGGAATACCTACACTATTATTTTTATCGTAATTATTAAGCTTCAAAACGTACCCACATAAAATATGATATAAATTCACGAAAATAACAGTAACAAAACGATTATAACTTTAAATATTTTTTTACCATGCATCAGTTAGTGACATACTCCGATGCCTATTTCATCCGATGTATGCACTTAAATTATTCATTTTCTAATAAAATTACGAAGGTTTTAAACTCGAACCCCGAAAACGAAATAAGCCTCACAGAGCAAATGGCATGTTTCTACAAGGCGCGCTAAGGTCGGCAGACCTGTTGCCTCAGTGGCGCCCTAATTACAACAATCCCTAATGAAATTCAAACCATCTGAATTACTTTCTTAATTGATCATCTTGACCTCAAAAGACGTTACAAGATGCATCAACCTCGGTTTTTGTTCATCATTATTATTTTGTAAAAAAATAATAAATCAATATTATTTTGTTAAAAAAAATGAGTATCGCATGCAGAGGGGGCTCTGTAGCGTCGGCATTGGCATAGGGTAAAATTGCACAAACCTAGGCCATTTGTATTGCACTGTTAGTTAAACAATCATTCGTAATCGAGTAACCGAGCCCCATAACGTTAGCAAGTTCACGTCATCGGCGTCAACACAATACTGTTCGAGGTTTTTTTTTTACAGTTGCATTCGTAGTGCAATAGTTTGATTACGGTAACCGGGCGTAAGTAGGTGGTACACAGTGCAAGCGAGGCGTCAGCCACAGAGTCAGTATGCCAGTAGGTCGATTATATAACTCGACCGCTTACTTCGTTTTGCGTAAGAACCGTTGTAGGCAATAGCACGGCAACAAGATGATTTATGTGTTCTAACTCATATACAGCGCACCAAAAGGTTTTGTGACAAACCCTATTGTGTAGCAGCTGTTCCTGAGGTAAAGAGGTTTTAAATGCCGCGTTACTCTGATTTTACAGGTATTCTGGCTTTTCAATTGATAGTTCACCACGCGTGGTTTTAATTCACTAATGTAGCCTGTTCATCAACTGGCATCAAATACACAGCTATATAAGATAAAATATAACACGATCATTGTGTTTTATTTGGTCTCGCACCTGTTGTGAAAGTCCATACCTTAAGATATTCCCTATTAGCAAGAGATCCCCGTCCTTAGTCTGTTTCTGCTGCTTTATTGCATTTGTAGTTAGGGAGGCGAGGTAGCTAAATGGCGTAATTCAACGGCGCCGTCGAGACCTATCAAAATCGAAAGATAAAATAATTTCGAAAAGAAAAGCTCGTATGGTAAAAACCATTTTAGCGGTGGGTTTGGCGTGTACGGTTTTTCAAAAATGTAAAAAAAAACAGTTACTTGGGCATTCTCGAGCGCGTCAGATATTCATACTACGTATGCCCCAAGTGCCTCTGATAACAACGGTATACTAATCTGCCGGTTTGCGTGGTGGGGGTAGGCATATAAAGTAGTCAAAAATGCAAAAAAATAATAAATTACTCGAGCGCGTCAGATTTTTGGAAGGGGTGTTAAGTAGGCCCCAAGGAAGCTCCCTTAAAAAAAAACTGACGATTTTGGCGTGTCCATAAGTTACGATGAATTTTCGAAAATGCAAAAAAAAATAGTTTTTTTGAAATACTCGAGCGCGTCAGATTTTCATAGGGGAGGTTCATCTCGGTATCCTGAAAGCATATTTTCTAAATCTGACAAAAATGTTGGTGGGTTCTCTTAATCTGACCGGAAATGATTTTTGGTTTCTTGTTTTTTCCTTTCTTCTTTCTTTTTAATAATTCTTCACTTCGTTTTGTTGACGGTACGCCAAAAAAACAATTTGAGGATCAACAGGCTATTGAATAATATACATACTTGAAACTGTACATGTTAATAATACTTTTGTATACAGATACGCGTAACCTTTTCCAAGTCCACGAAAATTGTCGAGAAGCTTTAGAAAAAAAAATTTTTGAGATTAAAGTAACATAATTTAATCATCGTTATATCATATCATTTTTTTAACACCCTCAGTTTTCAAGATATACTCAACAAACCGGGAGTTTGAGTTTTTATGAAGCTTCAAGTCAAAAAGTTTTAACTTTAGACAAAAATGTAAAGAGACCTTTTTTGTATAAAATAAAATTACCTTTTTTGTTTATTTAAACTTTTTTTTTGTAAAATGTATCGTTCGCGACTTATATGCCGCAACGCGTTTTTCGGAAGACGAAATGGCTCCTCCACACTCCTGGTCATGCGGAAACCGGCAGATTTTGTATTTTTAGTACGTTTTAGATTATATTCTTCAAAATAAAAAATAAAAAAATCGCGCTCGAGAATGCCGGATTAACGTTTTTTTTTTACAAGTTCGCGACCCTATAACTCGGCGGCGTCAAGGACTTATCGTCAGATTAGTTAAATTTAGTCTTAAAACACTGAAATCAACCCACAATATCTTAATCTGACGCGCTCGAGTATTACAGACTATCGTTTTTTTTTTACTAATCTGATCGTCTATCCTAGGCGCGCGTCACTACATATAGAGCTAAATACTTTACAAGGTTGTTCTATTAGGTCCAAGGTATCTCTCATATCTTAAACTGCCACGCTCGAGTATTACCGAAAATTCCCCTATTCGCCTCCCTAACACGACCCGTCTGGTGAAGTGGTCGAGAAATCGCCTACTACGCAGCGGGTTGCGGGTTCGATCCCCGCACAATACAAACATTTTTGTACATGAACATGTCTGTTTGTATTGGTCTGGGTGTTTTCTATGTATATCATGTATCTATTTACAAACAAAAAGTATTTAAGTATTATATTCGTTGTCTGGCACCCATAACACAAGCTTTGAGTAGTTTACTTTGGGACTAGATGGCGATGTGTGGGAATGTCCAAAGGATATAAAGGATATTTGCTAGTTTTATGATGCCCATTCCACGATAAACTGCTCCAATTTGATCGCGCAGACTAAACGATCCTAATAGAGTAAATATTTGTGTTGGACCAGGTAGACCGCTTTGAACTAGTGCCATGGCGGTCGTCACCACCGCCCGATGAAATCAGGGCGGCGAATGCGCTAACACATGTAAGTTATTATGTTTTTATTCCATACAAACTTATTTTATCTGGTGTAATCGTTTGGTATGTATAAAATATCCATTAAGCTATAATAACCTTTTATGAAGACTTTCTTCATCACACAGTATAAACGATTTAGCATTTCTGGCCGTCGGTATTGCTGAATTGTTCTGTTAATGATATAACAATGTCAGCATTTACGTGATCAGCGGTCAAATAGTATAAAAAATAAAATAAAAAAATATGCAAGCAACGCATCTTAATACAATCGTGTAAAACATCCATCAAACATGCTTACGCGCTTTGAATGGTAGCGTTGCAATTGGTGCCATTAGACTACGCACTTATTATGTTCTAATGTGATGTGTAATCATCACACGCATAATACCTACCCGAGCCAACGATTATTACGATCAAGTTGGACTTGACTTAAATCTCGCCCGATGATTGAATATGATGGTGATTGATTGGTGATGACATATTGTTCACTTCCTCGGAACGACGGAAACGTAATAGAACAAAAAAATATATCATAGAATACGTGATGGATGGAATGCAGTCGAATGAGTAAGTAGATACACTTTATTACAATCTGTCAGCTTTTGTAAGAAAGGAGACGAGTAGCAAGCTTTTACATTACAGGTTTTAGATTTTAATGCGAACCCAAATTCCTGAGGCGAACGTTATCAAACAAACAATCTCAAACTAATAAAATAATAGACAATGATACGATGTGGCAGCATCGCATATGATACTTATTGTGTACTACAATTTACAAATACCTACACAATGTATAGTTTCAATTGCTATTACTTTTAAAGAGCTTGCCAATTTATTATTTAATCACACTCATACAGTCACAATAATGAATGCGCAATTTATTAATCAAATTTAATAGTATTTGATGGTAGAATGGAATGCGAGCTATTTTCTTCCAAAATTAAAAATTAACAGCCCACTTAAGTATAATAATTCTGTGCTTTATAGATTAATCATACATACATATGCCATGTACAAAAGAAGTTTTAGGGTGACCACAAAAATACTCTTTAACCAATTTGAGTGATATTTAAACTATAGTCAGTAAAGTAATGTAATAAAAACGTTCACTGAAACATAATTTGTTAATTTTAGCGATCCATGGCCATTGGTAATTGCCGATATGGTGATGACATTTACTTTTACATAATGCACAATATTAAGTTAAAGTTATTAAATTAGGGAATAACGATTTGTTGTGTCAATCTTGAATACATACTCGTACTAAGGTAACAGCGTTATATCATATTCTGGGCGTTGTTTCCACAAAATAACGTAGCACCTAATAACCCAATAATTATGATAAATGTAGCACCTCCAAAACTATTGATCTATTTCTATACTTACTATCAAAAGGCCATAGTTGTTCTTAATTAATTATTTAAAATGATTTCCACCTCATCGTTATCATTAACGTCCACTGCTGTATATAGGCCTCCCCCCCCACGGTTTTCACAATGACAGTTTGCAATCAGTTTGCACCCGGTGTGATCATGCGATCTTTACAAGGTTGTCTGTCCATCTCGTCGGTGGATGTTCTACGCTGCGCCTCTAGTCGAAGGGTCACCAATCCACCTACAAATCTGTCATCAGTTCTTTGCGCTCTGTCCATTGCCACTTGAGCTTACTGGTTCTCAAGGCTATGTCAGGTTAGGAATCATGATCTATAATAATCCCTCAAGCGTATGTGAACGAGACACAATGCAAATTCTATTGTTATGCGGTTGCCTGCAACCGCTCGGGTGTTGAAGCAATAATAGGCACATATGGTTAAAGAAAAGTCTTATGGTTTAAGAGATATGCAATAATTTATGTTTTTTCACAAAATTCGACACTTTCGCTGTTATCATTGAATTAATTTTTATATTTTATGCATAATTGAACTATATAGCCAAAATATTTTTCATCAACTTTAATAGTATAAAGACCTGTGGTAAAAAAACGTAATTAAAACTTTGTGCCAGACAGCTCCTACATTTAATGCAAATTACTAAATACGATAATAGTGCTACGTTCAGGGTGAAAAAAAACCACTCAATTCCTTGGTGGTAAGGACGCTTTGGTAGTGATACCGAAGTGAAGAACCTACGGCGCGGTCGTGTTTGGATGAGTGACCATTCCGACCATATAAGTGACGTACATCACGAGCATCTCCGTGCTTCGGAACGCACGTGAAGCCGTTGGTCCCGGCTAATATCGGTTGATATTAGTCGTTAAGCCTAGTCAGAGGCATTATGGGCGGCTTGATAAAATCTGACAGCAGGGTTAGTCGCTTGCCTTGCAAATACCCCTCCACCAACCCGCACTAAGCCAGCGTGGTGGAGTATGGCTCAAACTACCTCATAGTTGAGGTAAGGCCTTTGCCCAGCTGTGGGATGTTACAGGCTAACTTTACTAAGGAAGGCATTGTTTAAAAAAATAAAATCTTAATATTTCCTCCGGATCATAAAAATCTCCCAGAACATAATAGAAATGATCAAAATTTATGAAAAAGTTACCATATAAAACTTAAACAACGAAGTAACCCAAACAGCAAATAATTTCAGTCATCATTAATAAATAACCCCGTCAACTGAATTAGAGAATCCACTTACTTTCACTTAGTATAATACCACAATATTTTGTTGACAGCAAATACCTATAACTTTGTTTTCCATAGTGTTTGTATTAAGAACAAATGCGCTTTATCTCAAAAACTTCTCGTTCGATAAACGAATTTTCGTTGAAAGTATTTGTTAAGATCTACATTACATATATATATTTTTTAAATTTACACTCGCTTAGTTTATAAGCTAGATGGGGAGGGGACGCCCGTTTTACTTCTATGGAAGCATTTAGCTATGAAACGTTAGACTATAAAAGAAAATGATATTAGGAACATCTATGTCATTTTAAAAGACTTATCCATAGATCCCGCACGCATAGGGTTGACTAAAAACAATTCGGTTTTAGTTTCATGTATGGGAGCCCTCCCTTAAATATCATTATTTTTTTAATTTTGTATAAGAATCGTAAAGCGGTTAACACGATACATATTCCTACCAAATTTCAGCATTGTGATACTTATAGTTACAGAATAAAGTGGCTGTGACATACGGACGGACAGACAGACAGACTTGACGAAACTATAAGGATTCCGTTTTTTGCCATTCAGCTAAGGAACCCTAAAAATAAAACGTTTGCGTATCAACAGTTAGTACTAACTCCATCCGTAAAAGCACTCCATGACATGTCCTCTGTTTAAATGCTTACTACGCTAATTCTGAACGGTGTCAATGTTTGTGCAATGTACATGTATTTTTTACTTGACTCATGGATACGTTAGCTATGATACATGTTTATCTGTTAAGTCACCTTCGATAGAAGGCACGATTTGGCAGACTGATCTGTTGCAAGGAATCATATGTAGGAATTCTACCAATTTGTTTGTCAAATTCTTAAAAGTAAACGATATATTACAGCCATCAACAAAATATACACAATTAAAATTACCGCACGTAAATCACGTAAAATATACATAATTAAATAATGTTTACTAGTTCCAGTCATTTAAGAAGCTATACACTATACATTTAGTCCTTACTCCAGTATTTAAAGAAGCGGTGAACGAACCCTAACTAATATTATCTGTTATAGTTAGATTAGGACATACAGTGTCCCGTAAGCAGTTGTCCTTACAAATCCGTAGTAGATAGATTAGGTCATGTCCTATCAGAATAAGCCCACATGGATTATCAAGTCTCATGGCTTAAGACTTTCAACGACTTAAGTTTTTTTTTAAATACTTACGTTGTATTATTTTTATATATATTTTTCCCCATTCATCATTTTTTTAGGGCTCCCATACCTGAAACTAAAACCGTTTTTTTTTTGTCAAATGTCTTTGGGTAGGTCTTTTAAAATGACATAGTCTTGTCTTTAAAGACTTTTAAAGTCTAACGTTTCATAGCTATACGCTTCCAAAGTGGTAAAATGGGCGTCCCCCCATCTAACTTCTTAACTAAGTGAGTGTAAATTTTGAAAATAATATATAATGTAGATCTTAACAAAATACCTTCAACGAAAATTGGTTTGGACGGGATCGAACGAGAAGTTTTTGAGATATAGCACATTTTCAACAACAGCAAACGTAACTTTGTTTTTCATAGTGTTTGTATGTTTGTATATTTGCTGTCATAAAATATTGTGGAATTCTACTAAGTGGAAGTAAGTGAATTCCCTAATTCATTTAAAGTTGGCACTGAACCCTCAGTGCGCGAGTCCGACTCGCACTTGGCCGGTATTTTTTGTATCTACGTAATCCATCAGTCGAGAAAAGTCCTTCCCTTACTTCTCACATTGGTCTGTGACAGCAACTATTGACACCCAATCTCTCGCAAAGCTAGCCAAGAAGTCACACCACCTTTGTTTTGGTGTTTGGAGATTTGCCATTGTAGTGTAAGAATCAGTATGCCCAACCTCTCCTGCCACCTGTACGCAAGAGGACCTTTTCAGCGCCAACCAGAGGGCCATTGATGTTGCCACTTTTTGGGCGCAGAGGGTTTGATTTCCATCAGTGGCGGCCTTACCCATTGCGAGGCTACGAGCGGCAGGTCTTTGCGAGGCCCTTTGTCCTTTGTGAAAAGTATGGGTTGCGAAAGTAGGTCTGATTATTTGATTTAGGGAAATGACATTTTTGAGGAGAAATGCTAACGTTATACAAATTAGTACCTACCTTTTGACCTATCAAAAGCATTCGATTAAGACAATCTACTATTTAAAAAAATGGAGTCGCTGGGAGTGAGAGGACCTACCTTGCAATGGATAGCATCTTATATTTAGCAGAACGTAATCAGCAAGTAGAAGGTAAAAAAATAATACAGGATGAATTTGTAACTTACTTATCTATATATAAAAAGAGCACAAACGCGTTAAACGCGGCGTTTCCCAAGGAAGTATGTGAGGGACCTCTGTTATTGATTTTATATATTAACGGCATAAAGGAATCAACTCCTCACAAATGTATTTTATTTGCTGATGATATAACATCCGAGAATGAAACTGACAAATATATAAGAAAACATGAAATCGAAATTGACAAAACTATGGAAAACATTAAAAACTGGCTAAACGTAAATTACTTTTTTTTTAACTAAATACAATTTAATACAGTTGAATAATTCAAAACATTGGAATATTAAACTAAACATTGACAACATAGACGAAATTACCCATACAAAAACTATAGGTGTTGTTATTGACCAAGACATAAATTGGAATTTACACGTAGACTATCTATGCAATAAGATCAATAGCTTCGATTATGCACAAAATAAAATTAGGAAGGTGACCAACAGAGAAACTGTACTCACTACCTATCATGCGTATGTAGATCTCTACTACGACATAGAAATATACTATGGGGGAATAGTACGGATAAGCAGAGATTATTCGTAGCTTAAAAGAAATGCATCAGGGCTATATGTGGGATCGTACCCGCTTGGCACATTTACGAGATTTGTTGTTTTATAATGAAAAAGATAAACTGTTCATGCAAAGCCCTTGGCTTTATATAAATACGTCTTAAAAGAGATCCCGAAAGATTGATACTAAACATCATTCCTAAATCGGCTAGATACAAAAAGAATTGTATTTTCATGTGAATACGTATATGTATATAAGAAACTTCCCTATAACATACGAAATCTGACTATTAATGCTTTTAAGGCGACGTTGTATAAGTGGCTCATATGACATAAAAGAAATCTTTGATCGTGCATTCTGTTGGTGACTTAATTTATTAATTATTGACCCCTACATATTTGTGGTTCAGTCTGTGGGTGAAGTATACACGAAAGTAGTTCGACGCCCTTCGCGTACAGTATAATAATGCGTTTATGTAGTTGTTGGGGCTGGCCCGGCACTGCAGTGCTTCGGGAATGTTTGCTGAGTACGGTGTCGCCTGCTTCTACACTATTCAATTATGTTTTGAATGAATTAATGAAACTAACTTTATTTTATAAATAAATAAGAATGAAAGTTTCAAGTTTTAATTTTATGATAGAATTGTAACATTTAAAAAAAATATTAGCTTGGGTTGTTGCGCGAGGCCCCTCCAAGAGCGAGGCCCTGGGCGATTGCACAGTTCGCCACCCCCTAAGGCCGCCGCTGATTTCCATTGATTCAAGAAGAAGAAGAAGAAGTCACATCACCACATTTTCAGGTCTATCTTTTTGCGGTAGCCGTCTGGAGGTATCTACAGGGTGACGTTTTAGGTATATAAATCTTGGTACATCTTAACACGTTCCCCGCGGACTCTTTCATTGCTGTCTTCTCGCCTACGTCTGCTATGTCGCCCAGTTCTGAACGATATTCTGGTATTCCGAATCTTATCGATCCTTTTAATACCCAACCCGGATAATTACTTTCGGTCAATGACCACGTCTGTGCTAAGAAAGCTAGTTATTTTTTACGTATAAGCAGAGTGTATTCAGATTTCGTGTTTTAATAGCGGGTATTTTTCACAAAACTATATCACTGCTTAATTGTGTAAAAGGGCTGCCTTTTTTATTAACATGAATAATTTATCAGAACTGCAGGCAAAAAAGATATTAGTACTAATGATTTATTACAATGTTATTTATGTAAGTAGTGTCTTATTTGATATAAGCTTTTCTATTGTGTGATGGATTATTCTTAAAGGACGTTGAACCCGCCGGGTAGTTACATAATGTATTGTAATTACAGAGATGTCCTCACCTCATATGACAATCCATTCTAAGAATAATTTAAAACGGCGTAGAACATTGTTAAACTAAAAGTCTGATCTTTGGCTGTGGTCTTGTAAATTAAAAAGCTGATGTGAATACCATTAGTCTGTAAAGTAAATTAGGAATACATAACTCACGCCTACTTAGTACCGATAACCAACAATTTTCAGATTCGCAGACGGGCTTTTATCCTTTCGGGTGCTCCAAGGTGTCTGGTAGGACTGTCAGAGGTCGGTACTAATAAATTTGAGGTACAATATTCGACCTTAGGATGTCTACGGGCGAAGTTTTACGACCCAGTTGTAGTCTAGTTTAATTGTTGAATGTGTATCGGCGAGAAGCGGCGGCGGCGGCGGGCGCAGTACAGCAACGCTCGCGGCGGGGATCGGTCGCGTCTCGTGTCTCGCCCGCGTCTACGTCTGCTCGCGGCCCGCGCCGGCTCGCACGGTCGCAGTGACCGGTTGCCGTGTTCACTAGGCCAAGTTCACCTCGGGTGCGAACCCACTAACCAGTGTGCTGCTATCGCAACCAACTCAACCTAACAAATACGAGGCCCTTCTGTTACTTTTCGGTATGTACACACAAGTAGTATCGACGATTCGTAACGCTGCCACCTATAAACAATAGCAATATTTCGCGAATAAATTTCCACCCCGGCTCATAATGTGGACACACTGTTCGAAAAGTGATATTAATGACAACGACGTTCAATACCTTTTCCCATCGATTGGTGGACGTCTGACATGATAGAGATAACTAGACAAAATTTGGATATGGCGTCTATATCGCTCCTGCTTCGATTCAGCGGATGCAATGCATCGATGCAAATTCCCAGGGATTAATGAAATCCCGGGCAACAACCGCACCCCGCAATTGACTCGTCTGTCCGACCGGCCAGACAGTCAGTGAACCCGAGCATTTACCTCATATATTTCAATGAATATTTACCTAATTTGGAACTAAGATAAAAGTTCTATTTTAGTCATAGAAGTAAGTAACAGTATATTAAACAACCAATATTAGTTCAACGCAAGTGAACAAGTGAGCTAACTTTCTTTGTTTTGAAAACTTATTGCACTACGTGTATGTAGTCGCGAATTTACTTGGAGGCAAGGGCGATGTCCTCTGCTCTCGAAAGTATTATCGCGTATTATGTACACAGTTTGTGTTATCCACGAGCCAAAATAACAGATAAGAACTATTTGACTACAGTCAAAGCCATGCTATCACGCTCGTGGGTGAGGTCACGATTTATATAATGCTATACTTACCTACTTACTATTTACGTAACGCAACATGAGGCAAATGTGAGAAATTCACTATTTGCTGGATGCTTTTGTTACTTTTTTAAAAATTAATAATAAAGAACATAAAAAAATATGCTTCAACAAATGACTGGGACTCTTAACCTCGACCCTATGAAAGTGTCAGCAGACGATAATATAGAGCACAATAAAAAAAGTTAATAAGCTAGATAACAGGGATTATTTTTTCCCACAGATATTAGCATCGCGAAACTCTACAGAAAGTACGAGCCCGTACTACTTTGGCGCGTCCTGTGTCGTCACTAGCTACATCTTCACCCTGACGCCGCCGTTCCCTTGCCCGCTCCAGATGCCGCTGGAACCGCGAAACTCGCCCAGGACAACCTACAACAGGATGTATCGCCGCATACAGGATCCCTACAGATTGCTGAGCCTCAGCGAACGCATGCACATATACAGGCCTATACTACCTTCTCTGCAGGAGGAAGAACCGACCGAACAAAGGTCCAATGTAGAAAGCCAAACTAGGCCCGCCAGGACATCAAAGCGCCACACTCGCATTCATTCCCAGAGCGCTCAGCCATCAGACAATTATGGCAATACGACGCGGCGTTCTGACTCTCCAGCCCTGCAGGAGGTTTCACCCAATCATTTGACAATGCGGAGCCGGCGAACTCAATGGCAGGAGCCTGATGAACCAGAAATAATTATTACATCCGATGTCCAACTGCAGACGGACGATGAAGAAACTGGTTTCAATGCTGGCCGCTTTTTATCAGACCATCAGTTAGCGACTATTGCTGAATTGCCTGAGACTCCTGCTAATTTCGCGACGCCGTCAGCCTCAACGGCGGATGAAGCGATGCCGGTATCTACTGGAGACAATAACGTGCCCGAATTGACTTCAGGGTTTTTAGATATTGAAATCATTGAAAGGGATTCTTATTCGACAGATAGTCGCATGGAAACTGAAACGGATGAGTCTGAAAAGTGTTCTATTCCAAATGCTGATGAATCTACAGACAGAAGTCCGTCGGCGTGCAACAAGTCACTTGCGGATCTGTCGTTGGTGGTTCCTTTCAAGCTGTTCGCCCGGTCAGCGTCGATGCCCACCCTGCCGACTCCGACGTTCAAAGCGAGGCAGGTCGCGAATAAGTTGATTAAGCACGCACGGAATAATAAGACTTTGAACGACAATGGACTGCATTGTCTCAACTGCGACCTTTTTCCTATTCTACCAGTCACTGGGCATTGCGGTCACACTCGATGCACCAAGTACGTATAAATAAATATTAATTAACATGTACGAATGTAATACACTTTAGAACTAGAATTTGGTAATGGAATTGTACATTATTTGTTATTTTAGATGCATTGAAGAGAATGGTGACTGTCCGTGCGGAGCAAAAGCACCAAAAGATCTTCATGTGAATACTGTTATTCAGTATTTGATCGGGAAAATGATTCCGAGCGATGTGTCTAGAAGGTAAATACATTTTATCTGTTTGCTATCTTTGGCGCCGGTACGTATTTTCATTATTATTAAGGTGTAATTTGTTTAACAGACGCACTACCAGTCGGGAGCGAGGCTCGTGTTTGCCGGAAGAGACGGACATCCCATCTATTTCGTCGACAGTAACTGCAGGTAAGGTATACATAATGTAAGACTGGTATATTCGAACGCTGTTGAATTTCGTAATGTTGTGTTGAATCAACCTGCGAACACTGTCTTTTGTTTTGGTAGAGGCAACCGAGGCAATGTTTTATGTTTACTCAAAGGTATTAGAGCGAATCTTCCAACGTGTCTTGGTTTATCAAATCATAACTGAATTGGTTCATTTAAAACTGGCCGAGCTGTTAACGAATTAACCAATTCAGATATACTCTATTTAAGTCTCTGTGTGATCTTGCATGTACATTTTGTTTATTGCACTGCTTTTATTTATGTCCATTCCATTTATCTCATTTAATTTATCATAAATACATACAGCGACATCATTAATAACATTTACCTGTAATGTCAACGATAATGCGCTCGTTGTGTCGTTTTATTTGGATCCAGACTGTTACTGCTTTTACTCACACCCATTAGTGCCGTAGCGATTTTCCGCCATTTTTATATAGTTCCATTAAACATGCTATTCACTTTGAAATATATATTTTTCAATTTTTGTCATCAAAGTTTACAGTGAAATCCTTTTACTGAAAAATGTAAATACTTATTTCATGTCCTGATCTATGGAAAGATATATTTTCCGCCCCCGCATTTCCGCCCCGCCTGTTGCCAAGCCGCGGGGACGATTAATAGTAAATGACGAAAATATATTCAAAAGAAACGAAATATCTTAATATATTCCATAGTCAGAAGGCACCTTAACATGACTACTTTGGTCTACTTTGTTTAATCGTCATCAACCACCGATCAATTGCCATTTTTGTAAGATGAACCTGATCTCTGTAAATAATTTGTTTTAATATGCATCACTCGTGATGAACTCTATCAGTTTATAGTAATGATCATCTATCTATTTGCAGTAAAAAGTCAGTTAAACCACTTATAACTCGAGAACGGGTGAACTGATTTTCATGATTTTGACTTTTTTACATTCGTCTTTGACCCGAGTAGGACATGGAGAGAAGCGAAGTTCACCAGCACCACGACTAATAAATGTTTGTTATGGTCTAATAAAATTTACAATTAAATTATCATAACATGTTTCATGTTTGCTGTGCGACAGTTTTTGTATCCATCACATTTGTTTACTTTGCTTATTTTTTATTTGCAAATATTTTACGCTTTATAATGCATTTAATGTTATTGATTTAAATATAACACGTTACCATGTACTGTTTAAATTTTCGTTTATATGTTAAAGAATAAGTAATTACTAAAGTTTCCACACGATCAAAAAGTAGGCCATGATGAGGAGATTATACTGACATGCTTTTGCTCACGACTTTATACGCGTAGAAAAAATATTGTAATAATTAATCGTGAGCGTTTACATATGTTTTCTGGTGGATATTACTAAAAAAAGCGTATTTGAGCAGCAAACATCCATTCACTTTTAATTGTTTAATTCGGTACATATTTTTTAAGTAACTTAGTCGGCCATAAACTATTTCAAACATTGCATTCATAATATGTACAAGTTTCGTATTATTTATGAGGGTTTATCAGATCGCGTTGAACAAATTAAATAATTATGCCATAAAATACCACTAAAAGCTGGTCGCGACGCGTCTTGTGGGCGTCGTATCGTAAGTAATCGCGCATCGGCAAGGCTATTATGTAAATCGGTCATTTGATTGTTACATTGCGGTTATGTAAGCGCATTGTCGGTGCAACGCCGGGTCGCAGGTTACGTTACCACGGGGATATAGGTCGAACTCCGACAAATACGAAAAGGGCTAATTCGATATCTATAATATAAGTATAATTTTGAAGAGGTTATGGTTGTAAGGGCTAAGGCTGCGTTTCCAAAGTGGAGCTACGTAACGCCCTACTACGAAAACGAAATCGGTCAATACGTTTTGCGTAGTAGGCCTTCTGCTCTCGCGCGAATCTGCTTCCGTGGTAACACAGCAGTATACTTGGGACTCCTGAAATTATATTAAATAAATTGTTTCACCGGTAGAAGGCTATGTACAGTGGAATACGCTTTATTTTATTGCACCCGTCTTAAACCGAAAATAAAATAGGTGGTTAGGTACATACCGTCCAACAATGTAAATGAAATATGCACCTTCAAATGCCACCCATAAAAACGATTGAATTCGGCTGTCGTGTTCGTATAGATTTATTAATGTGTGTTTATTATTAAACCACTACACGGATAACGCTTCTACGTAGTAATCAATACATCGTATATTTACAGACGTGTTTTTCCGATGTATCCACTGAATTGCATGAATTGTGGCCACGAGCAAGAGGGAAATAATGTTGGCTAAGTTTACCGAACACTTTAGTTTACCCGACCTGTTGTTTCAAATGTGTTGTTGATGATAAATTCCATTAATTAATTTAATTGACATCTCATGTAAAAAATGCTATTTGTTTTTTCTGCACGAATTATGTATGTAAATTAATATTGATTTAATTGTGTTGTTCATCCGACCAAAAAGAGCTCAAACGGCCCCAGGTATTCTCCAAATCATCGATTTGTTTGTCTGATAAGATTAACATCAATGCCGCAAAAGTGCAAAAAAAAATGTTATTTTTGCCGCGTATGCTCATTAAAATACAATTACCCACCCTTTTCATGAAAATAATGCATTATATGACCGTCTGACACCACAAAGTCAGACGCTCATCATCAATAGCAATTTCAGCAAGTTATTTTCACATGTACCTACGTGCAAATATAAACTTGCTGAAATAGAGTGCACTTACAAATGTACAGCTACTGCCATACCCGAACGGTGAAACTTGTGCCAAGTTTAAAAAGGTCTTTTTTTGGAGACCTTGAAAGTTCTGTAACAAATTAACGACTTCCATATCATTTTGCACTGCGCCACCAAATATTTTCGTAACAATGTTGTATGAGCTAATGTGACACACCGCAAAGGTTGTGTTTACCCTTGCAACCAAGCCAATCTTAAACTCTTAACAACCGTAAATACTTTGTTACGGATATTCTGGATGGCTACCTAAAGCCATACCGTTAATCTGCCGCGCTTAACTGATTTACTTCTTTGTTCTCTTCAAGCTATCCGTAGAGTTACTACGTTGTATATTTATACCCAAAAAGCCAAAGAAATAAACGACGTACGATGTATTAATAGTTGGTAATAAATACCTACGTCCAAACATTTTTTTTTTCTAATCGATATATCGTATCATTTATAATTTTGAACAGAAACAATGGATAGCCTATTTTTATTTAATTAGGGCATTTGATTACGTCGGTTGATCATGAAAAGTTAGGTCTTTGTCAACCGTCGATAGCGAACTTGAATAACAGCTCGTCACGCGGAGACCAAGTTGCGAGCGGGTAGCGATTATCTTTTATTGGCCATAAACAATAATTGTTTACTGTTACAGTTGCGATAGACGTATCTATAGAATATTTCTGAATGTTTCTGAGTATCACATACAAAGTTTTTTAAATAATTTATTGCATATTTGACACTTTTAAGGAGATATGATGTTGTTATATTTATAGTTTTTTTAATATCAGAAATATTAACAATATTTTTTGTGTGCAAATTAGAAACCTACTTCTAATTCTACTACACTCAATTATATTTAAGGACTAAAATATTTGAATATGTAGATTGATTTTAAGTTGTTGTTCGCATTTAATTTGTAGCGCTTGTCACTTACAACGGTTTGCTACATAACGCAACACAGACTTACTCTATTCTGAATTATGTAACTTGTATTATGCACTGTACAAACAAATGTCATAAACACTGGGATTTTTAAATAAAAAAGTCTTTGTCAGATCATGACTACATCTCCATCTTAAACCTCTTAATATGTAACAATAGTATTATGTAGGTTATATGCCATGATTTAAATCCGTGCGTAAAATTATTAGTTATTGGTAAACACTTGAACTTCGCCTGTGTCGTAAGTCATTATTATGTAAACTGTTTAATAGATACGAGTAAATAATTGAATGACACATGGATGTCTCGATCGAAAATTACTTTGTAGTCTTTGACTTCGATAATAGAGGAGTTATACGTTGGGTCTGATCCAAACGTAAGGCCACTTTCCCACGGCAGTCCAGTTCTGCGAGATCACTGCATTACTGGATCCCGCAAAAAGCTCTCGTGAGTTACTGAGTTCACACTGCCGTATCCCGTTATGGCAGGTACCGGAGTAGGTACAGGCAAAAACGTACGCAGGAAGCTGTTAGTGGGAACACTTCTATTAATACAGTACTTGTTATCAACTGTTTTTGACTGGTCCAGTTTTAAGATATCGCGGAATAGCAAAATGGGACAGATCTGTTTTTTGGGGGTCACTGCAAAAGGGATGTCCGTGGGTTGATAGCGTTATTAAAACTCGTTTACTACTAAATGGAATCCTGCAATATAACAAGCCTTCGAAAAAAGGGATTCTGTAGTAGAAATGAGTAAAATGTCGTTTCAAGTCGGATTCATTGACAGCATGAAGTCTCTTTTATTATCAAACTACAGGTTCAACAAATTGAAAGACATGTTACAGTTATAATAACAGTTCGCAATTACCCTCTCTCTGATACTGAGCCAAGGCCACCGACCGGCTGCTAAGAAAGCGGCTAACTGAGCCCTACTCCGCACTGTTCACGTATTTTCAAATCTAGCCGTCCTTTCTCTCATGCCAACACGGCCTAGCGAGTAAATGTGGTCTCTATACTTGAAAACTTGAATACTCTTTGAGAGTACACCCTCTGCGAGAACTGCGAAACAACTCCGCAACTCGCCATCAGTTTTGCAATGGCAATTGTACAACAATCCAAATAATTTCCCGCGTGTTATATCGCCCCGTCAATCGGTCCGGGGCCCTATTTTTGAATCACTCGCTTCGAAATGGCGAGTGATTTTAGTTCGACAATTTTTTTTCTATGACTTTTAATTAATCTTTGAACGAAAATCACTCGCCATTTCGAAGCGAGTGATTCAAAAATAGGGCCCCTGGCATCGTTACGGTTTGACCTCCATTCAATAAGTAGCAAATATTCACTAAAAAACTTGTAAAACTAAATAAGCACTCGTACGAATACATTAATCATTGAATATAACTCTGTTTTAAAATTTGTTTTTACATTGTTTTCTTGCACCCCATAATAACTGAAGGTTCTGATAATCTCACTCGAATTTTATTATACTGTGCTGTGCTGAATAATTTTGTTGCTTTATTTATCTTTTTAAGCCATGCGAATTTTGCAAAGCAAGGGACCTGGATAAACCTTTTGTGATTTACTTATTAAGTCACTCTTCGATTAGCAATGATTGAGCTCTAACTTGCATTCCGATCGTATTATATCAAATGACATAAAAAAGGCGTTTTTGTAACAGTTAACCTAAATACTGGTTCTAAATCGTTCCATTCGTTGAATATTACGATTGAGCGTGTATTAAACAATATATTTTCAGACTGACTATTTATCTGACCATTGATTAGTTTATTTTGCTTTAAAACAAGCAAAATCGTAAATATTTTACGGCTGGTAGATTTTCAAACTAGTTAATTGTCATTTAAAAAACCGGCTCACAATTATCTCCTGTTAATATCTTCTAGACCAGGTCTTATCTTTCTAAAAGAGTTTTTAATTAGCAGATGTGACAGTGAACCATTAAGTTTTGTCGACAGATCCTATAGAAAGAGGTGTGGTGCGCATGCGACGATTCTCCCGCGCAAGCCGGAGTGGCGCGTCGATGCGGGCACGCTCTTTGGGTTCCGACGTCAATGCAAGAATGCCAATGGCGCCACAGGTAATCTATACTGTAACATTGCTAGTACATATATATACAGGTTGTTGTTTTGATCAGCGACGAGCGAATCAGGGGTGGCTGTACAAACGATACTGATGTCAAAAAAAATATCTTTTTTTGAAATGGAAAAACCCACAAAAGCATTTTTTATGCGGTACAGCGATCTAGTCAAAACTACCATCATAGCCTCTTAGGCGTAGTATTTCGTAGATAAACGCTAGCTACGCGCTAGGGTGCGAGTTTTCCCATTCGTTTTGTAATTTTGTTGAATGTTGTGAAGAAATTTTCTTGTATAAAACTTGCTCAGAATTTAAAGAAAACATTTTTTTAGAATAAGCACATCTTATATTATCATCCCTGAGTTGGATGTCACTGACCAAAACAACACCTTGTATATACACTTACGAAATTTTGTACACGTGTTAGGAAGCCTTAATAGATCAACTTACTAAAATTTTATACAATTCTGACGATATCAGTCGGTAAAAAGTAAATGTGTACGCGGTCTCCTAAATATTTCCACCCATACCATAAGATAGGAACAATAATCACTACAATACAGTATTTAAAAAAAAGATAGTATAAAAGCAATAATGAGCTCGAGTGTTCAGTTGTAATGGCTAATCGATATCAAGATATCAAAAAAAACATTGTTTACTAGCGTTGCCCGCGACTGCGTCCGCGCGTTTAGAGTTTGCTCCCTCCCCTCCCGTTGTAACGTGATGTTTTATAGCCTAAAGCCTTTCTCGATAAGCTACCTATCACAAAAAAAAACGGTTTAGTAGTTCCTGAGATTAGCGCATTCAAACAAACAAACTAACTAACTCCTCAGCTTCATAATATTAGTCTAGATTGAATAAGTTATATTTACGGTCATATTCTTTTGAACAGACCATAACTTGTACAATAAAAGAGAAAAGTTTTAATCTATACTTTAACTACGTGTTTCTTTGTTTGTTTTTTTGAACGCGCTAATCTCAGGAATTACTTAACCGTTTTGAGAATTTGAAAAATGTTAACAACATTTTTCAAAAGGGCTGTTTTCGGACCGCTTTAACAAAGCGGTCCCTTTTGAGAGCTTCCGTTGCGAACGCAGCGTAAACCGTTTAACATACATGAAAATCATGTATGACGGTATTATTCCGTTTTAAAAGTTCTACCATCATTGAAATGGTTTACTCACTACAAACTTTTTATGTTCACAAATTTGTTAAAAAATATGTACTATTTTCAAAGGTATTTTGATCACACGGGTATTTAATTTTATCAAAATAAACATATTCATCAATATGCCAAAGCTCGATCCATTTCATTTTGACCAAAATTGCCCTTTACATTATTTGATTCCACAAATATCTTAGAAGCTATCACAGTTTTAAAATAACTCCTTACCAAAATAATACTCGCAGTTTAAGTACAACACGTGCTTGCGCTAACCGCTATGGTGTCCGGCCTCTTACTTAGTTCCACTGAAAATATGTATATGGCGTTAAATATTCTACAGGAAACCCGAAATTACGCAGACGACGCCGCGGACGCCGCTAGTATTTAAATATATAGTTCACGTTTACCTGACGGGGTTCTAATCCAGGCAGCATTAATGTATAGCTAAACGTAACGTATGTATAAGAACTTTTTCTTGTTGCTAGTCGGCTCCGCACGTTTGTTCGACGGCTACGTAAAGAAAACCATTGCGCAAGAAAAAAAAGTGTCAAAGTTGATTGCGCTCGGAAACTGTTTGTTGCGGCATTCGTTTTATTTTCGAAACTGGGTTTCCACCCCGTGATATGAAATATTTTTATCACAAACGTTGTAAAAGTTGGTACAATCTTACGTATTTTTCAGGCGTGAAAAGGCACGTGTACTTAGACCACGTTCAGAACACGAGCTGCTGTTGAATTGAACTTATATTTAAAAGTTTTGGTGTTTCGTTAGGCCTTATGAAATGACGTCTCAAACTTTGAATTAAAATGCCTATTGATTGGTTTGGTCGTCAATATTTTTATTGGTTTTAATTTAAAGCTCGTTTAATGCATGTATGCATTTTAAAAAACTTTACCATAAAAATTAAAAAAACGGTGTCATTTTTTACTAAATTAATTTCACCTAGTAAAAAGTGGAACCAGTAGTTTATAAACAGTTTCAAAGTTACAGACTTGATGTCTATAAAGGCAAAGGCAAGCTACAAAATGAATCTGTATTAGTGAGCGATTGAAATATCAGAAATAGTCACTAATCTAATTGGGAATACAACTGAATAACCTAAAAATCATGTTTGAAACGTGTTATTAAAAAATTCAGATGGCAGTAAAAATATTTTCATAATTTCATAGGAAATCGCTGATCAGCGCCAAAAATTAGGTACTTACTTTCGGTGTAGGAAAATGATTTCAGAATTTATAAAAAGTTAATAAAATCTATTCGGTTTGTAGTTTTTACTTGTTGATACTTTTGAAAATGTCTTCCCAGTAATGTTTTTAGTTTCGCCATGTCCGGCTTTGCGTCTGTCCGCAGTAATGCGCAGAGAACCGAGGTGCTAGGAAACTGTCATATGTATACTCTGAGTATGTATTCTGTAATCTCCTCGCCAAAGTGGTAAAAAAACATTTTGAAATATATATTTTAATTAAATAGCCAGACTCCACGATTTCACCTGATGTGTCCAAGTGACAATGCAGCCCAAGATGGACTATGTCTAAAATAATTATGATTACGCAAACATATTTTTTTGATACAGTTGCCTGTTTTCGTAACATTCAGTTTTTAAGGGCAAATTTTTGTTAGATGTCACCTTCTCCCAAATAAACGGTAGTAGGTGGATACGTGAAAGAAATCACAGCACCAGCATATATGATGAAAACTATCACGGCTATGACAAGTAAACAAATTTCAGAGCCGTAGTCCATAAACTTAAATCTTTATTTTGCAGGTAAATTTTAATGGACTTAAGGTATCATAAAAATTGGAACTGAATATTGATAATGTTTTTCTCTTTTAGCCTTCAAAAGATTTAACCAGATTTATCTCATAATTCCGTATATTTTAAGAAAATCAAAACTCTTTTTTTATATGAAATATCAATTTTACACGGCATTAAATAAGCTTTCGGCCATGGTCAGGTTTTTATGTTGAAAGGTCGATTTTGTAGGTAAGGACCTATTACATATATTATCAAACTCATTCATCACAATGAATCAATATGAAAAGAACTTGTTACATGTGTACTATAGGGCCTTTGAACTAGCAGAAATCTTAGGAAATCCTTACGCAAGCATATGGCATTGTTCGAGAGGCATGGAGGCGGGCGCCCTTATAAAATATTAGTGGCAAGCAGCTGTAGGTTCAACGAAAGGCTTCAGCCGAACAAATGTAAGTTATTGCGAAAAAGTTTTGTAACCTATATAACAAGCGTTGTGTTCAGCTTTATTTTTTGAATTCAAACAATTATTTTTAAATATCGTTTTGTTATAACGTTACATATCTCAGCTTAATGTCGCCGGAATTAAGCTGTAATTACCAATGACGTTCAAAAGGATAAACAGGTTATTCACCAACATTAATGCATTTTAAAATGGCGCAAGTATACTCTATACGAATGTATAGTTGTGTCTTACGACAGTAAGCGCTAATAGAGCCAAATGATAGTGTATGCCTGTTGATAGAAAGAGATAAATATATAACATTCGTTACGTACTTATTGCTACTGAGCGCTTATTGGCGCGAGCGCATGACATCTCGCTCTTTAGCCTAATGTCAGCCATTGCAGAATTATGGTAACGATTAATTACGTGTTTATGTTTTAATACTTATAAATAAAAAAACTACTAATTAACTAAATGACACGTTTATCTTGTCTCTAATAGTTGCAGTGTAATTGGTACCTACAACTCCTAAACGCATAGGAAGTCATTTTTTGCCAGAAAACGAGATATAATTTAAGGCGCTTTTGTGACGTACAGCCATAAAGAGATAGCGTGCCCGACTGCATGCACTCCGGGCAATTACCTGCCTTTCGAGTTTCGTGTGGTAATGTTTGAGCGCATACGACGTAACTATAATTTAAAAACATCTTAAGTAATGACTTCCACATCTCCAATTTTTTTTTTTTTTTTTTAACCTACACCATCCCACTGCTGGGCAAAGGTCTCCCCCAAACTCCGCCATCTATCTCTATCCTTGGCCAACGACTCCCAATCCTTAGCAAAACTGACCAAATCGTCACACCAGCGCTTTCTAGGTCTACCTCTGCGGCGATAACCATCTGCTGGTATCCAACGCTCCAATATGTATTATAATTTAACGACTTATTTTCATGAATCACTTACACATCTATTGGACAGTCGCAGAGATGAATATTGTTTTATTATATCTATCAATACACACTGTATGCAGACCGCTTGCAACTGGTCGCTGTGCAAAACCGTACGGGATGCCTTATCAGTGGACGCCTTCGGCTGCTAAGGAAAATGATGATGTATTGAGGAGCACGTGACTAAATCGTGGTGTAGTGGTCGAGAAATCGCCTACTACGCAGCGGGTTGCGAGTTCGATCCCCGCACAATACAAACATTTGTGTGCATGAACATGTCTTTTTGTATTGGTCTGGGTGTTTTCTATGTATATCATGTATGTATTTACAAACAAAAAGTATTTAAGTATTATATCCGTTGTGTGGCACCCATAACACAAGCTTTGAGTAGCTTACTTTGGGACTAGATGGCGATGTGTGGGAATGTCCAAAGGATATTTATTCATTTATAAAGGATATTTATGTATTTACGAACAGAAAGTATTTAAGTATTATATCCGTTGTCTGGCACCCATAACACAAGCTTTGAGTAGCTTACTTTGGGACAAGATGACGATGTGTGGGAATGTCCAAAGGAAAGGAAAGGATATATGGAGCGAGTTGCCCAAAAAAAATCGTAACATATTTCGTTTGTTACCAGATGCAGTACGAATACGCGCGCCGGTTGCTGTCAGTGGGCCGCTACCGCGACGCGGCGCCTCATTTGGCGCGCGTGGCCGCGTCCCCCGAACCCCTCGCGCGCACCGCTCGCACTGTACTGTCCCAGGTAGAAACACTATGCTAAACTTAATCTGTACCCTCAAAGGAAAGGGTTGTCCTTTCATGTCATGTTGCAGCGGCCGGCGCCGGAGCGATCGTGTGTTGAAATCAAATGGTGGTTTATTCATGGGCACTGCGACAGAGACGATGCCGATGATCAATTTTGACAGTAACTTACGTTAGGTATGTCATTGCTAAAAGGTCTTATGAAACACCGTATAATAAATTCCCTAGGAGTCCAACAGATGGATGTGGAATTGTCAATCATTTATTGCAAGTTAAAGGTTTTTTGGTAACTTGTTTATTGAAACATAATTATTTCTAAACTAACTAAGCCTATTTATACAAGTTCATGATAATAACAGGGGTCGTAGCTATTGGTCTAGGACCGGTCCCTCCATTGCGGTTAATGGTAGTAACATATTTAATTAATTATCTACCTCTATATTTGATTACCATCAGATTTTGCAGTTGGCTGGTAGAGAAAGAAAAGAAAACAGCAGTTACGTCAAAATTATTAAAAAAAATGATTTTACTTATCAAAGCTATCACTAATGTATCATGTTCCAGAGAGACACCTTGTTCAAGATGCATATGAAAATCGGTATAATAATGTCATTTTCAATACTTGCTATATTTTTGTTGTTATTCTATCCTTTTTTTGGTCGGTACTAAAGAATTGTTCTTTGATATTGAAAAATCTCATTCCCTCAGCTAATAATACAAGCTTCGGGAGATATTTGAACGTGATGTCATTGAAAGTCTCAAATGGAAGGCGTTTTAACAATAATGCCCCCGTTCTGCTTCGGAACAAAAAAAAGTCCCATCGGATCTCGTCCTGATCAGTTGCTAAGACTCGGACGCAGATTATAAGAATTCCGACAAAATTTTAATGCTTCTTTACATATTATATTTGTGATCCACTTAGTGTCCGATTCCTTACAATTCAGTACTTACTTTTTATGAAATTAGACAGCTTATGAACACGTATAAGGAATTAGATCACCCATAGTCACCTGAACAAGTTTACGTACTTTCACCGTTACGTGGTCTAATCACTCTCGTTGTGCGTGTCTCGTGACATTGACGGACGATCATTTCAATGCCATGGAAGTTACATAAAGTTCGCGTAAGCCTTCCCTTACGACGACGTTATATCGCTAACTTATAAGAATCAACTAATTGATTGCAGCCACTTTAAAAAGGTATTATGCATATCTTACTTAAGTGCTTGTTTATGCGTTTGTAGAAGGCGAAGGCTTGGAAAAAAACGGGTCCCTTTTAAAAGCATAATTTTATTTGTAGCTTTCCTTAGTAAATAAACTAATTTTAATTTCATAACCCTTTTACTCGTGTGACTTAAAAAAAGTGTTGTGACTTTTTGATTATTGGCTGCGTTAGTAAGTAGTACCTGATGAGATCTTATTGCATTCCTAGAAATATGTGTCAATATCGTCTTATGTCAGCTGTAATAAAAACTAAACAACGTCAGGAAATTATTTGTAATTTGATATCGTTCACAAGATTATATGACTGTCCAATTTTTAAACAGCTATTTATGCATAATGACGAAACGTGTCATTGCTGGTGTATGACTCGCATGACGTTTGTTTAGTGATGCTTGTTTACATTGATCTTACGAGGCTGAGAAACATTAAATTATTTCGTATTTTTGATCACCAGCATCACCGATTTACCATAATTAGAATTATCTGTATTTCTTAATTCATCAAACAATTGCTTTTCTACTATAGTCTGGAGTATTAATGCTACGTTTCACATCTACGAGTCGTAGTTTTATGTGTTCTGCACCTATAAAAGAATTCCGATTAATCCACGCACCCAGGTTCCTCTCCATTGCGACAAAGAGAGAGGTCCAAAAATGACCAGAGATGAAATGTATCTCAATAAAGTTCTCAAAATATGTAGGTAAATATGTCATACTCAATATCATAATTTAGACGGTCTAACATAAAAAATAAATGGTATGAAATCAGGGACTGGTTTGAAAACTAGTTTATAGTTGAATCTGATGAAAAAATCATTCATTTGATTAAAAAGGTGTACCCCCACCCCCAGTTTTGTAAAATCAGGATTAAGTTGTAAGGTATATTTATAAAATAAAGTAAAATGTTCATCAGAACCAGTGAAACGTTATTTTCTTGCTTTCGACAGCCGCCGCCGGGTCGAGGCACTAGTCGCGTCGCGTCAGTATCTCTAACTGTCTTTTGCGCGCCTCAATTAAACTGTGATGTTAATGAGATTTTTGTAACTTAAGAATAAATTCAAAATTAACTGTATATTTTCATGCTGTGAAGTATATTTCTCCAACCAAAATAAAGTATTGTCAAAATTGACTCAATTCAGCGAACGACTTTTCATAGTAGCCGGAGCCGGAGAATAATTACAGCATTTTTTTAAATATCAGATCGTAAAATTTGTGATATTAAATATGCCATATTTGTTCACTAATTTGTAGATTTTTTAAAGAGACATTTCATGTTTGTATGACGTGGGGCAATTTTCTATGACATGTGGTCCTTCGTTTTCGTATCCCTAACAATTTGCAATATCTTCGCTGTCACAACCAGACATTACCATACAATTCTGTGTCCTCGCAGGTCGTAATGTTGCTCTCCGAAGGCGGCGACCCCCGTCGCATTGCACGTACCCTGTTCCGCTCCGTGCGTCTCCAATCAGCTGCCAGCTGGCTGAAGCCCGGCGACTTGGAGTGCGTGCTGTGTTACCACACATACAACAAGCCAGTGACCACCCCGTGTGGCCATACGTACTGCCGGACGTGTATTGAGCGAGCGCTTGATTACAGAAAAGCGTGCGCTCTCTGTCTTCGGCCGCTGGATGACTTTGATGTGAAACAGGTGAGTCTTTTAAACTAGAAGGGCTGATCTTCAGAGCTGTGCTATTACAAAAATACAGATGCAAAATATTTATTTTGTAAACACGTTACATTTTCATTTTAAAATAAGCCTTATCCATTTAAGTTTGTAAAACTTGTGCTAGGATAAAGCATCTCTTCGGATTATTTATATCTTTAACGTGTTAGGTACTAACGTATAATAAATTCCGCGGAACCCAGTAAAATTATGAGTATTGAGATCTTAAAAAAACTTTGTCTAAAATCTATAATAGGTACAATATTTTTGACTTAGTAGCTAGCAGCTTTTACTAATTTAAAATACACCTTAATGAATCCGATCAATAACCAAATTAAAAATATCTATTAGACAAAAGAAGTTAACGCACAGCGTATTCAAAATCAATATTCAGAATTTAGTACTTTTTAAGTTTCAGTATAATCCATCTGTCTCAACCATAAAATTAATATTCCTATCGGAATAGAAGGACAAGTAAAAGCTGTCAAACGAAACCGATTTAAGATGTCAGTAACTAACATAAGTAAGTAACATTTGTAGCTTTAAATGAGATAACCTTTCGATCAGGTGATTTATAACAATGTTCCTAAGTTAAATATAGTAGTTTACTGCATGATAAACAGTCGACACAAAATATTGAACATGCAGCTCTAGTGTAAAACTAAATGTTAATTCATTATACAAAATTTGTTTGATATACAATCCCCGTGTTATTCTGTCTTTATGTTTTACGTAAATTAACGTTTGTAGAATAGAATAATCAAACTGCGTACTTTAAATTTGAAGCGCATTGGTAAATATAAGTCGTATATTAAGAGGCTTCGATTTGGACTAATCTACCTGTCAAATGATTATTTGTTGGGGTTATGCCGCTGTAATGCATAACAATCAATCACCGATCAAGTCACCATGTTTCAGACGCATTATTTCTCCAAAATATACACAATTTCACTTTTAAATATAAAAAAATCAAATGCACGTAATTTTCAGCGAGCTTCTGCTGGGCGGTCAACTGTTTGACATCTGACAAAAATGGTTCAGCTACCCATCTCTTTTTATCACACAGTTTGCTGCTAGTGACATCTCGCTTTTGTCGTTCTATTCCAAAGGGATAATAATTTTATGGTCTCAACCAATCGAATATTTTTTTCTTAGTTTCATTAAGGGCTGATTTTTCAATAGTCAGATAAGATAAATTTTTCGAACAAAATACAATATAGCAAAGCTCTGTGTCTGCGACCACTGGATAATTTTAATTTGATACTTATGATAAACAATGTGATATTAACTTTGCATTTGATGAAATCTAGCACCCACCATGTTTACTCATCAAATAGTAGGTACTGTACTTCAGTAAAAGTTAAAAATTTAGTCCAAAGGATTTATAGGCGGAGGAGTGTTATCATATTGAAATCCAATTGCGTATCGTTGACGCAGCCTTTCAAAGCCTGTGAAATAATAAAACCTTCTTCTGAGTTATAGTAATAAAAAAAGAGTGATTTAGCAAGAAATAAATTACCCTGTTGTTAGGAGGACAAAGCTGGAAACGTGTATATTGCACAGGGAGGTGTGTCGAAAGTCATTCAGTCCCGTGCCTCGGGTACGGGGTGTCGAAACGCGTCTCACGCAGTTGCCTCGTGGACTCCACGCGAGTGCTGACTTGAAATCTTGAAAACTTATTTCATAAGTTTTGAAGTTTTCAAGTCAACACGCGTAACCTTGCTTGTTCTTTCTGATTTGGCAACAGGAAGTTACTTTGCTACTTGAAGATTTATCCAGGGTTGCGAGATCAGTTACTTAAAAAAATGTATTAGTAACAATAAAGTTGTACAGTCGCCGTCAGATATATTGGAGCAGACAAGGTGACCAAATACATCTGAACAGTTTAAAATGTCAATATGTTCCATACACTACAAGTTACCATTAATATCAGAGCATTCATAACTTCATTAATATCTGAGCAGATGTCAGTCAATAATTTCTATACACGCAACCAACCAATAATATCTGAACACTCACTTGTCTGAATTTATTTATTGCATGACACTTTCATGCCAGTGATGACAATACTGAAAACTACAAAGCGTTACAAACTGCCAGCATCATCTTACTACTTAATATAAACTATATAAAGAGTTCCTATTTAAAAATAATATTTATAGTTAAGTTGGAAGCACTTCCTTCTGCAATTTTCCTCGATTGCTCAGATATTTAAGACCGGCTGCGTAGATACATTTGACGTTGTGAATGTTCAGATATTATTGGTTAGTTATGTGCATAGAAGTTATTGACTAACATCTGCTCA
Source organism: Pyrausta purpuralis (assembly GCA_963924145.1). NCBI lineage: Eukaryota > Metazoa > Arthropoda > Insecta > Lepidoptera > Crambidae > Pyrausta > Pyrausta purpuralis. Next base: position 14,699,570 of record OZ001647.1, on the reverse strand, counting down.
GATATTGATAAGTAATGAATGTTCTGATATTAATGGTAACTTGTAGTGTATGGAACTTATTGACATTTTAAACTGTTCAGAAGTATTTAGTCACTTTGTCTGCTCCAATATATCTGACGGCGACTGTACACATAATCAATAATGATAATGACAGTTATTCCATAAATATATCATTACAACATTACATTAAATAATAAGATTTTCTTTAAACAAATATATCACGTAGATAATTATAATAAGATATTTGTTTGTTCAAAAATAGTCTCAAATTACCAGAACTAGTGGTTCTAGCAAATGATTACTGTCACTGCTAACTAATATGTCTGAATATTAATCAATCATCTTAACTAGTGACTTTCATATATCCGGTGCATTAAAATATGTCCACCAATACGGTGGTAACCCAGAGACTTTGAGAACGTTTTTCAATAACAGTCTGGAACGCCGTGCCTTTCCAATTCCCGCAAAATTTTGTCTAATCGACATGCCGATTAGTATCAATTTTGCTTTCATTGTCATGTCAAGCTCGGGATTGTCTCGTAGATATATAAATAAACATTTGACCATTGAAAGGAAAGGTATCTATTTTAGGCAAACAATTTCTTTTTGGAGTCAGTGTTCTGATAGTTAATTCTTGATGGTCAAAGTGATGGCCATCAGTGGCCTAAAATGGATTTCTTCCCTTTCAATGGTCAAAAGTTTATTTATGTTATTTTGATTGAATGACTGTAAAACTTCGCAAGCTACCTTAAAGAGTACTCATCTGTTGTCAAGTTCTACAAACGACTGAGTGAAGGTGTCAAAATAGTCAATCGTTTTTTTATTTGGAATCCAGATTTCGAGTTATCCTCAAAACTTTCCTTGAAAGTTTTTTCAGCCGAGTCTGAGTCGAGGTAGTCTCAAGGAAACGTCTTAACACGGGTATTGGTTACAACACTTAAAAAAGCTTATTGTTATGTTCCAGGCTCGCGAAACTACCTTCGTAACAGCGGCGCTGGAGTCAATCGACGCGTCGAGCCCCCCTCAGCCGCCCGACCCCGACGTCATTCCCATCTTCGTTTGCACCGTCGCGTACCCCTCGTAAGTTTATCATTATTATCTAACAGTAATAATAACTGATCCGCCAAGCGGTTCTTCGACGACCTCCGTGGTTCGTGACTAAGCACGCTGGGCTCCAAGGTGACCCCGCTTCGAGGTCCCGGGTTCGATTCCGCGTCGGGTCAATAAATATGCGCATAAATAAGAAAATTTCCACACTATAATACCTGTTTGGGATCTGAGCACATCACAAAACGTTTGCGATCACTTTGATGAAGCCAAATGATTTTTGTTACGGTAAATAACATTAATTCATTTTTGTTATTATTATTTTATTGCAGGGTTTTTATATTTTAAGAAAACACAAAAAAATTGGCGTCTTGATTTAGTTACATTTAAAAAAAAGCTTATGCTAGTGACAACAAATTTCAGGCACCTTAGTCGAACAATTGAAACAAATAAAAATGAAACTTAATATTAGCGAAATAGAGCAATTTTTTGAAAGGGACATCAAGGATATTTCAATGCGGATCAAAGACTATATAGGCGCGTAGTTAGTACTGACTGTGCTGGCGTCCTCTTTTCACCTACAAAAAGAGAAAAAGAAAGAATCATAATTAATTTACGTAAAATTTCGGTGTTTCCTAGGGAATACAATCCGAATCTAGTCAAAGTTCGAGTGAACAGGCTTCTTCTGGGCGAGCTCGTTTCATCTTCGACTTCGAGTCCCACAAGGCTTGGTCTGGAGTCAAGAGCGAACCCATACAAAAAAAAAACAATAATTGTTTGTGTGCGACACCTGCCTCTTAGCCATCATCGTAGTAATGTGTCGACGCTGTTCGCCCGTAATTAGTATAACTGTTTGAAAAAAAATAAGTCACAAAAAATATATAATGTAATATTATGTAAAAAATAACTTTCTCTTATTGGGGTGTCTAAGGATGTACGTCATTTCTGTTACATGTTGTCTACAATATTTGCAGGACACAGTAAGAAAGGCAATTATACACCATTTGTATCGAAACGTATTACATTACCACATACTTTTAGTGCCTTTCAAATGTATCACTGAAGCAATCCATGACCTCTAAATAATAATTTCAGAGGCATTGCAGTATAAACAATTTTTTGAAACCGAATATCAATGTTATCGAATCGGTTTATATTATTTTATACTTCACAAATGTCCTTGAGACGAAGTGTATTTTTCCGTACACAAGTTACATAACCTAGACTTTCAAGTTACTAACCTAAACAAATCTTAAAGTTACGTTTACATATGAATGAAATAGACGCAAAGTTCTTTGTCTACAAAATACTAAATGTATTGTTTACTTCACATAATAATTACATAAGTTTAGGTATGAATAGTAAGCCCTATTGCTCGATCGATACTTAACTCAATTAATGGTTAAATTTCGTTATCAGCGGCTTAATACATACGATTGCGACGGTTTCAAAAAACCTTAACCGAACGTCAGAATGACCATTTAAATGAATAAGAATAATATTATTTTACTTTAAAACGCGCACAATCATGTATATTCAACTTATGGTAACGACATAACCATTGGTTGAAAGAACATAATACTTTCCGATGCACCCGTCGTTCTGTCTTTTCGACCTTTCTGTCTTATTTATTTATTAACTATATTGCACAGCAAAAAATTGTACATAAGTTGGACTTAACGCCATATGACCGCCATTCTTCAGTCATACCTTTGGGCTAAGCAGAAATTATTCGGTAGTACTATGGCCGTGTAAAACAGATCAAATTCAGATACAAAAATCAACATGTTTCTTACAATCATCTAAACACGTCAGTTATGTATGATCGTATAACAGTGTAATTGCAAATGAGATTGTACGATAGGATCTTTCAGAGTACGTAGGTACCCTTGTAAAGACATCTGGCAAAAGAAAGTTGAAATTGTGATAACAACAAAAATAGTAGCGCCCTCTAGATAACTTACGCGTTGACGTCATATCGTCATATCGTCTTGGAAAATATATTTTTTTAATTTGGTGATACGTTGTCTCAACAACGTATCACCAAATTAAAAAAATATATTTTCCAAGAGTAAAAGAAAGTATAAATAGTGTGTTCTTTTTATGTTATGCTATATATCTACAGCGTCTCTGCTGAGGTGAGCAAATGCGTTATGTATGTCCTATTTAGCAGTATGACCTGTCAGATTTTGATATTTTTATGGCTCCGAAGCCGAATGGCAAGAAACGGAACCCTTATAGTTTCGTTTAGTCGCACGTCTGTCTAGACAAACAGACGAACAGACGTCCGTCCGTACGTCACAGAGCTTATCCCAAACATGAAAAAAAAAAACTATGCGTGTGGAGTCCCCTCTAACTTATCAAATAATCACGTGAAAATTTTGAAGAAAAAAAAAATACACGACGCAGGTCTATACAAATACGTTCAACGAAAATTGGTTTGATCGAAATCGAACTGGTAGTATATTTTCAATAAATTCAATTGTTATTTTGTCCGTCATGCGAGCACTATGAAAAACAATGATATTTTGCCTAATAGATCCCCTAATTTAGTAAAAATGGCACGGAACTCTCAATACGCGAGTTGGACTCGCACTTGGCCGCTTTTTTTTCTCCGTATTAGTGAATGCCAGGTCAAGGGTGCATTACCACAGCAAAGCAGCGATGTGTAAAATGTTATGATGAAAAATTTTAATTTATACGATGATCATGTTTTATGATTATCAAAAAAATCTAAATATTTCAAGAATATATTTTTTGGTAAATTTTTACACGTCTCTGCTTAGTTCCACTCAGCACAGCTTCTGTGGAAAGGCAGCCTTAGTCTAACAAAAAGACTAATATTTTTTTATTTATAAAGACGTCCGATCATCTCATCATCATAAACAGCCACGGTTCAGCCATGTCAAAATACATATTTTAAATATTATATTAAAAAAACAAATTAAAGGTAATATTTTGGAGGACCAGGCAGAAGTCAGTACAAGTTAAAAATATAATTAGTAATTAATATTTCAATTGTAAAAACTCTTCAACTGAATAATAGGAATGATCGTCGTTAAGTTCGTATCATTCAAAGAAAGTCGTTAGCTTCTTTTTAAACACAATTTACATTTATATATTTTAATTCCAGCATTCCCTGTCCGCTCTTCATATTTGATCCGCGGTACTGGCTGATGATCCGGCGGGTCCTCGAGTCCGGATCGCGCAAGTTCGGAATGGTGGCCTACGAGCGCGACCGGAGCTACTCCGACTACGGAACGGTATGTACTCACTCATTCTTTCGTTCATTTATGGCAAATGAAATTAGTGATTCAGGCCATCGAAAGCTCTTTCGCATACACCCACACAAACAGATTTAAACGAGTTCGCAAAATAATAACATGCACATGACGAATTTTCACAATTTAAAATTAGAAAAAGACGAAAAGTACAAAAAAAACAAGAAGATAATAACGCGAATCATGGAGTACGTGCCACGGTCTTCCGTGTGTCGTTGAGCACCTCAATCAGCATAAGCCAGGTTCCCGGGAGACCCTAGCGCTGGTTTTCAGTGGACCCTTGCTGAGTGAGGTACACGGAAAATAGCGCCAACATCACGTCATCACGCCAAATTATAGTCATACTAGTAAATTAATATAACCTGTACAATATATAATACACAAATATAGGACAAATAGTTTTTAGTGATAATATTTTAACTGTGTCTTTGTATACATCATAATAACCATAAAATTATTATCCCTTTGGAATAGAACGACAAAAGCGAGATGTCACTAGCAGCAAACTGTGTGATAAAAAGAGATGGGTAGCAGAACCATTTTTGGCAGATGTCAAACAGTTGACCGCCCCGAAAGAGGCGGTCAACTGTTTGACATCTGCCAAAAATGGTTATTTTGGAGAAAAAAATGCGTCTGAAACCAAATCGAAGTCTCTTAATATACGACTTATATTTACCAATGCGTTTCAAATTTAAAGTACGCAGTTTGATTATTCTTTTCTACAAACGTTAATTTACGTAAAAAATAAAGACAGAATAACACAGGGAATGTATATAGACGAATATTTTGTATAATGAAATAATATTTAGTTTTACACTAGAGTTGCATGTTCAATATTTTGTGTCGACTGTTTATCATGCAGTAAACTACTATATTTAACTTAGGAACATTGTTATAAATCACCTGATCGAAAGGTTATCTCATTTTAAGCTATGTTAGCAATTTGATAGAACCTATTTGTTTATTTAAAACTCCATGCACAAAAAAAATGTACATATGGAGGACTGTATTATCTACCATCAACCATAGGTCCGATCAGAGAAAATACAGGTGCAAATAAAGTGATAGATGCAAGAAAAAAGTTACGCCCGATTGATTCGTGTTTGTAAACCCCGGAAGTTGCGGTGCAACGTTATCAAATTGATCAAAATCTTTTTTGCAACTAAAAAAGACACCTTATTTTATTTATTTATTGTTTCATTATTGTTGTCAGATCGATATTATTAGTATTAGTAGTAATACACACTAAACAAGAAATCGAAAGAAATAACAACTAGACTACGTAGAAAAATAGCTGCCAGGAGCACTAGCAAATTGAAAATTAGAGGCGACAGAGATCGCGATCGAAAATTCTTACAGTTAATGATGTTTTCCGCCTGCTTTTTCACAGGTACTTGAAGTGTGCGATTGCGTCCACCTTGAAGACGGTCGTTCGTTCCTGTCGACTATCGGCGTTTCTCGATTCAAGGTCATCGAGCGTGACGTGCGGGATGGGTATGTATACTTTAGCGAGAAAATGTCAGTTTACATGTTGTGTCTAACATAGCGTTGCCGATCTATCGATAGTCTAGTCAAGTCAAGTCGAGTCTTTAGAAAATCGATACGCTTATCGGTAGTATTTGACGACGCGTTTGGTGTAGTGGTTAATGCTCCTGACTATAACGCCGGCTGTCGCGGGTTCGAATCTCGCAAGGGGTAAATTTGTGTGATGAGCACGAACATGTACCTAAGTAATGGTTGTATAAATGTATTTTTACTATTTATGGCAGACGCCCCCCTCGAATTCGTAACACAGGGAAGAAAATTTCTTAATTCGAAACCACGACAGTTGGTGTGTTGTCTGGCGCATATTAATTTATTTATTGATAGCTCAGTTTCATATATTCCTACCGAAAGCAGCAATACTCTATCGATAGTATGAAGTTGTCAATTTTTCGCACTACCGACTCTATCGTTAGTTCGATACTTTGGCTTTACTAAGGCTTTTGCACAGGCCTATTGATAGTAGACTATCGAGAGGCAACGCTAGTCAAATGTTACAAATTATGTATCTACGAGTATTCTTCCATTAAGAACACCGTACCGTACCGTTTAGTTGGCTAGTTTAGATGAGATATTCCCGAATTTAGCGACTAGTTTTGGTCATTGTGCGTTATACGATCTTATACTCTAACCGTTGATTGGGTTTGTGTCTAGTTTTCCTAGGCGATTTCCGCAAAAGGTATAAGACTACAAAATTGCAGGGAATTGGTCCGGTCACGATCGCTGACTTCTTAAATTAAGATGTTCTACGTAAATTTTTACAGACGCCAACCTCCGCGTAAAAAATAGAACCAAGTTTTGTATAGGATTAATAATACATATTACCTACCAATTAAAATACTGTGTCAAAATGACAACATTTAAACCATGGAAAACGATTTTGCATTTGGTTAGATAGTCTTAGTACTATAGTCCAGTTTTTTAATGATGATCGTTGATCCATTTTGACATGTTCTTCCCTTTTTTATTTATATTTTTTAACAAATATCTTATTTTACAAAGTAAATACAATTAAATTTTTGATAATGATGCGAAAATATAACAAAACATTTTTTTTTCACCGCGACGATTTGTAATTTCCTTTTCATATTTAAATAAATGAAAAATATACATGGAAAGGAACTTGAACTATAGTGTTTGTCAAAACGTAAACGGTTTAAAATCGTGTACGCCCGAATAATCGGTACGACCGCAATAATTAATAACTTTATTTATTGATAAAAACCGCATAAAAAATATCATCGCTATCGAGTTATAGTCTAGATTTATTTAGAATTTGATCTAAAACAGTAAAAAAATTCCCCAGATGCGACGTAGCCCGCATCCAGCCGTTAGCCGACATCACGCCAACCGACGGCGCGGTCGTGTTCAACCTTCGCAAGCTCAGCTCGCAGATCCTGTACAAGGCGCTGATGTGGCTAAACGAAATGAACGAGACGGTCCGCGCCGAGATAGAGACCGCCTTCGGGAAGATCCCGCGCGTTGACCGCGAACGGGACGACTGGTGGGACAGCCCCGACGGGCCTGCTTGGCTCTGGTGGCTTATTGCCATCCTGCCGCTGAGGTCCGAGATCAAGGTGAATACATAATACGCTTGTTACCACTAAGAACGAATCACAATGTTTGTAGGTTGTATGGTGATTGACTAATTTTGACTTTTAATGGCCTGACAAAGAGTCCAATTCAGAAATTCAGTTTGATAGTTTTGGTGGTTTTTGTGGGGTAGGTTTTTGCACAAAGTGGCAACATCACACAGATAAAGACTCTTTCTCACTCTAACATTTGATAAACCTAAATTAGCAATAACTTTAAAACTATGACATTTAAACTCGACTCGATGACCTCCGTGGTCGAGTGGCTAGCACGCTGGTTTCAAGCGTCGACGTAGAAAACGATCTTTTCTTTATTGTCTCGGGTCTGGGTGTTGTTATACCACTGTTGTTTCCGATTTCCATACACAAGTGCTTTATCTTGGGATCGGAGCAATGTATGTGATGTTGTCAAATATTAAAAAAAAAACTATTATTTCCTTTCTACGATATGTTTAACAAGAGCTTTAGAAGTATTAATCAAAGTTAACGTATATTCTCAGGAACACGGTGTATATGTAACCGATGGTCGCGCTTATTCCGTATGCTATATTTTGTGTTGCTCTGTTTTCATTTAAAATAAATATAATCAGGATAAATTGTGTTCTAGTGTCTTTAATACTTAGGCCGGGTCCAGACAAATATAACGCGTAATGTAATCCACCGTGTAATGAAACACGAATTTTACGTGTGGACATCATCATCATCATTATCAGCCAAAGGATGTCCACTGCTGGACATAGGCCTCCCCCACGGCTTTCCACTGCGACCGATCACTAGCGATCTGCATCCAGTTTGATCCTGCGATCTTTTTAAGGTCGTCTGTCCATCTTGTTGGTAGACGTCCTACGCTGCGTCTTTGGTCGAAGGGTCTGTAATCTAAAACTTTCCTGCCCCAACGGTCATCAGTTCGTCGCGCTATGTGCCTTGTCCATTGCCACTTGAGCTTACTGATTCTCAAGGCTATGTCCCTTACTTTAGTTCTTCTACGTATCTCCTCATTTCTGATTCGATCCCGTAGAGAAACACCCAGCATAGCCCTTTCCATCGCTCGTTGTGTGATTTTGAGCTTCATTATAAGGCTCATAGTAAGAGACCAGGTTTTGGATCCGTATGTCATCACTGGTAACACACACTGGTTGAAGACTTTCGTCTTCAGACACTGAGGTAGATGAGATGAGAAGACACTCTTGCGCAATTTCCCGAACGCTGCCCAGCCGAGCTGGATTCGTCGATTGACCTCTTTCTCGAAGTTGGACCTACCCAATTGGATCACTTGTCCCAGGTAGACGTACTCGTCGACAACTCCGAGAGTTGAGTTCCCAATGGATACTGGACATACTACGAGCATTTCGTGTAACGCTGTATCACATTACGCGTTACACTCGTCTGGACCCGGCTTTACGCTTAAATATCACGCGTCGCTCTTTAGTTCCAAAAGTGAATTCTCAATAAGTGATTACTAATCAACTCCTTCAATTTCAGGTACTAATACTCTCCACCAAGAATCTAATGAAGCGCATGATGGCTGTATCTCGTACTCTGGAAGCGATAGACCAGGTGGCCATCACCACGACAGCGACCTCCGAGTGCGAGATCCGCAGCGCGCTCACCAACGCCGAGGAGTGGCTGGAGCGCGGCTCCTGACTGCAGGCGCACCTCGCTGACATAAGCAGGATGCCCGACTGAACCAACATGTGAGATGACATGCCATTTTGTAAAACATAAGTTTATTATGTAAGTAGTTTGTCAAACTTGTAGTAAATAATGTGTTGGAAAAACTCTGTCCGACCAAAACGGTCGTAAAGTTGCTTAAGTAACATAACCAAAACAAGTAAAATTATGTAATAAAATTAAACTTTTTTTTATCGATTCTTAAAATCAACAAGTTTATCACATATAATTTACCCTAAAACTTATCACAAGTTATCACTCCTGTCGCTTGTAATTCTGTCAGCTATGAATTTTGTTTGAATTTGACGTAATGTGATTTGAGAATGTTAAAAAAATGAAGAAATAGATTGCGGCTAATAGACTCCAAGCCAAGAACTTCCTCATTAAAAAAAAGCTACCTGCGAGTGCTGGCATTTACGCGCCTCCCGCACACCCTACCAACCCCCTTCGGGTTGCAATGTATACTTATGTTGCAAATCATGTATATTTTTTTCTTGGTTTATTTTTTTCTAATATTTTATGAAAATTATTACGCACATTCTATTTACCTAATCTCGATACCTAATAACCCCACTATTGGGTCGGACAGGGTTTTGTTTACACACTGAATAGATGTATTATACTCTTACAACTTTGTGTATAACTTCGCGCAAATGTTATAAGACTCGTGATAGTTAAGGACTAGGGTTAATGTATTTCGTATTTCTGTATAGTAGTCAACTTTTCTATCTTCATATTTCGATAGTTTTTTAAACAGTGAACGGTTGTTCACAAGTATCTTCGTCAAGTGTATATTATATAATGTTTAAATCTTGCGCTGTGTCGTAATTTATATAGACGTGTAAATAAGGTATTTTGATGATAAAAGGTTGGGTTGATACATTTCATGTAGTTTACAGAGTGCCATTAATTTGTGCTGTAAAAAGGTAGACGCACATGCTACCTTCAAACCTATAGCATTCACTTAATTACCATACTGGCGGAATGCAAGAAAGACACATCGCATGAATTTGAATATTTATATGACGTATACTTTTCATGTAAAACTAATTCAAGTCACTGTAAATACTGTATTTCAGTTTTTAGGTTAGTACGAGCGAGCGAGTAGTGTAAATTAACTTTTATAGTATAATAATAAAGTATAATTGCATTTATTGCTGCTAAATTTCTACCCAATTTCATAAACAATTAGCTGGTTTTACTCAGAATGCCAAGCAAGTCGTTTTTTTTTCTAATTATGTCCCACGATGTCACCATTATTGTGGCTGTATATAAATTACTAATCTTGTTTAAATTTCCCGTGCTTTCTTTATTTACAGACTGTAAAATGTATAGTTACCTTCAGTGGTGATTAATTTATTAATATATGTATTAGGAATACAGAAAAAGTAAAGATATCTAGTATATATCGTTGTCCATTTTGGGGCACGTTTAAAATTTAGTCAGTACTTAAAACTTGTATTAATCTTCTATCAATCATTTGCGTCAATATTTAAGCAGATCTTACTACTAGAGAATTTCCTAAAAGCGATAGGTACAGACCAACTAGATGATGAGATACCATTAAATTAAGACTAAATGTCCCCACGAATTTGTATTTATAGATAGAGGTAAGGCGAGTTTACTCGATACAAAGTATGGTAATGTACATATTTTAAGTGTTGTAGAATAAAAAATGTCTAAACAGGGATCCGAACCTAAAACGATACGCGCAAATGCTCTTTCAACTTTGAATTATTGTTCTTACGTAATCCTTCGTGGGTTGGGAGAGTATGAACGTTCCCGCACTAAACCTAAACCGATTCGGATAAGTGCAAAAACGGTCTAAAGGCTTTGTCAACTGGATGCTTTCGCGGTTGGGTCGATAACGCCCGTATCTGGTCAACTTGTGTGGCTGACCGCAGAAGCAGTGTCTTTCGCGAAAAAAAAGTATTTCTACTTCTTAAAAAACATTGGTTCACTATGAATCATTTAAGATTAAACACCGAACTTTTCAGGTGATTTTGTCAGTGTTTTTACGTTATTTTTGTATTTTCTTAGTGTGTTTAATGGAACACTTAAAAAATCCATAACCCCTAACACTTGTACAACTTCTATGATAAATATTGTCTGTGTTGATCTAATAACTGCAGGGTCTCCTTTGTGATTGTCGGTAGTGTTTCAAAAATGAACTTTCGTGTCGCTTGTAACTACGTTTGTGTTAGTATTCGCGTCTTCAACAGTTTAGCTAGGTACTTGAATTTAGGGAGCTAGTTTCGCGTAGAATGCTTTATCCATCAAAGGATACTATTTACTACGTATTCGTATCAAGATACGGATTCAATTGAGGGAACATGTTACTTAATCATAAATAATAATAAGTATTAATTACTTAATGATAAATAGATACAAAACTTCTTAATGTTTTGTATTCGGTAATAGTAAATAATGTGAATCCGAACAATATTAAATAACACAAGTTCCTTTATGTCAGTGACATTTGTATTTTACCAAAGTAGTATCTGGAGTAAGTAAAGTTAAGGGTAAGGTGTGCTCACTGTTTGGGGCATGGCCACAATAAGACAATAGTTTGTTTGACAATAGTCGAAACAAGACGTTTTTGGCAGATTATGAACCAAAGATTTCGTCGTCTTGAGATGAATAGATACCGTGTATTGAACGGTAACAGTAATAAGTTGAATAAAAGTGTACTTCGAGAGCATATACCAGTATGCAGACAGAAGTACCCGTTTATTGGTCTATTTCATGTATCCTTTTTAGCGAAATTTTCATAAATATTTGTTCTGTGATCGATTGCAGGTTTAGAAGTTTATTCGGGTATATCGTAGAATGTTAACGATGGTTCATTCATGTCATGATGATTATGTTTCCAAAACTTGAAGGGTATTCTGTTTGTTAAATGCCTTGTTACAACTTTTGTCATTCTGTGGACAATTTTGTTGTTGATTTGTTAAATTAATGTTAATATGCAAATCATGGTTAAATGATTTTGTGGAAATTATTCATATACTATATGCATTTAGAGTTTCCTTAAGTTATTGTATTGTTAGAATGAATACAATTCGTTTATTTTTACTAGATAAGATATACATGTACTAGTTTAATATATTTGTATTGTACAATTAGTGCATGTGTCATGTTAGATTTTATAATACTGGCATGAATACTACAAGTACCTAAGTCTTGTTAAAGATCGACCACAATTTTGTATAAACATAATTATGTAGTTACAATGCCCTTGTGCATAACTGCTAGGGCCCAGAGAAGATACATGTCTTTTATTTTTTTGATGAAACGTTTTTTTTCATATTTTTTTAAAATAATTCAGTGTAATCAGTATTTTTTGTATGTTTTGATAATTTACAAACATTGGGCCTAATGCTAGTGATACACTGACAACAACAACACACTAAAGTAAACCAAACTAAAGTAAATGTCGCTTACTCTTCTATGTAAATGAAAAGAGAGAGACTAAAATGATAAAGAGACGCCAAGCAAAACGGCTGTCGGTTGCAAAGAAAATTAAGAATCCATAGATAATTTAGCGGGGACAAAAAGAAGTCGCCATTAAATTGTCTATAGAGTACACTAAACCACTTATTTTTTTTTAATTCGGTTCATTACTAAAATCAGGCCCATTGAAAACCAGTTATGTTTGTATATGATCAAAACATAAAATTTTCAACATTTTCGCTCTACTGCCTGAGATTGTTAAATTTTTCATATGAATTTTTAGTGATGGTGTAAATGCTATGAAAGCTGCTTTATAAGCGCTCTTTAGTCGAGTCAAGAGTGGCTCTACTACGTAAGCATTCGCAATGCCGAATAATAATATCCAACGTTTTGATAAGTATGTATAAGGTACCTAGCAAGGTACATACGTACCTCCAATTTTGTTCTTTGTTCACTTTTGTTTAATAATCTTGAGAGCGACATCTTACTTCAAAATTATTATCTACTATTTTGACTTTCACCCAGAAATAAGTGTAACTAATTTGGTTTATGCTTTAAAATGAACCTTCAAGTCATATTTAGAAACTCTTCTTAAAGTCTTGTATTTGTATGGGCAAGTCCCCCAATTATCGCTTTGTACAGTGGAATATTCCTTAATTCAAATCATGGTTTTGTATTATGAATCATTCCTTAGGAGAGCACAAGCACACACTATAATTATGATCTCATTATTCGTCGGATCGTTGCATGTAATCTCATTTCATGATAAGAAGTAAGGTTTTGTATCGAAAGTTATATGTCCAAGTTTCATAATTTAAGGTCATCGTGTTTTAAGTGAAAATATTTTAAGGACCGAATTAGCAAAATAAAGGAATATTTTGTTTGTAAAAAAAACTGTTTACCGCTAGTTTAAAAAAATAGGGATTAATATGTATTTAAGTATTTATGGATGAAACGAGGGAGGCAAAGCTGGTGACGTAGATATATTTAAAACTTGGTAACGTGCTGTTTACACATTTTTTTTGCAATGTTGATTTTCCAAAAAAAAGTGTTCTGTTTCTATGATGTAAATGCACTGTTATAATATTTTTACTTAAAACGATTTGGCCTCATATAAGAAAAATAGTGTTTAAAAAGTTCAACAAAGCTGATGTACTCGCTGTGATCGAATATTCTTTATGACAATGAAACATGGACGTCTCGTGCGAATTTACATACTAGCCGGTAAGTTTTTCAAGTTGTCATGCTTAGTTGAGTTCTTAATTCGAGATACAAACATGAACGTGTACGGTTATTTATAGTCTGTGTCTAGTAAATAATTGTGAGTTGTAAGTACCTTAGGTTCTTTATTAATTGAGACCCGTTTTATTCAGACAAATACTGTAGTTATCTATCTCGCTATCGTCCCGAAACTATGTCGATATACATATACTACGCATATCCTATACATATATCTTGTGGATTTTGATATTTACTAATGAAAATGTTCAGTAAAATGGTGCCTGGTACAGCATACACGGGTTCGCTTTGTAATCTCTAAATTAAAAACTCGACTAAAAGTTTATTTTAAATTATAAGAGCCGATACTCGTTGCACGTTGTATTAAGTCGCTTTATCTCGGTGTTGTAAATATAACTACCCTCTTGAATTTCCCTGTTAATCATTTATCTCCCTCCATATCAGACATATCTTTACATACCAATGGCACTCGTGTTCAACACAGTTTGGCACTTTATATTATTGTTACTTATTAACTGCTACAAATTCTAAATCGTTTTATAGTTCAATGTGGTTTCCTAAGCGTTAAATACTTCCGCGCCATGTCTTCTGTTACGATTTTCTAATAATTACTCTTCTTTAGCAATAAGTGTTGTCATCTCGTTATTATCATGTAAGTCCATTAAAGTTTAGTTGGATTTATATTTCTAAGTATCTGTTTAATTTAGTAAAAGGGGCAAGATAATTCATGCCCTCACTCCTAATTACTTTGTTAATGTACGATTCATTAATATAAATTATCGTTTCATCTATAATAAAACATATTTGATTAAGATATTGTCTTTGACTTTCCTATCCGAAAAACGAAATTAATATGAACTAAAAAAACAGCCCAGGGAATATTTTTTACTTTCAAGTTGTTTTTGAAAGTTCAATTAGCGATTTCCTTTTGAAATCCTCAAACATTTCTTCAAGCTTTTAAATAAGAAAGTTATTATAATTAAACGTTTTCATAAGAACTAGAGATTCATATATTGAATATGTAAATCTTTAGTCTGTCGAAATCGAACCTATATTATATTTGATACAATAACTTTCAGATACAATAAGAAATGGCGGTTACTTATATCTGATATCTATTTAATTGAAAAATATTTAAAATCATTATAGCAATGTCCGCGATTGAAATATGCTTCCAAAAGTCTATCGGAAGATTTAACAAAATACTTCTCAAATATCTCATCCAGCCAGCCCAGTCTACAGGGAATGAAACTTTTACAATCTACGTATACACTTTTAGTATTCAGGTTTTAGGCCTGTTTACTTGAAGTTAGGTACGTAACCAAAACTAATGTGTATAAATAGTGCCTATTGCAATCAACAACTATCATAAAGATGCTGGGTGCGGCTGTACGTAGTCATCTAGGTAGGTACGTACATAAGGAACGAAAGGAAGAGCTGCGTTGGGATTGGTTCAAATGTATTGATTTCAGGGATGAATACTGTTGCCAGCATTTAAAAACTTGCTCTTAACGGTGTATATTGAATTGATTGATGATGGCAGCCTAACAAGACGTTTTTTCCAAATAGCAGTACGGTATGATGCGATTTCTTTCACTTAGTTAAACAGGCGTAAATAAAGGAAATCAATATTCATCAAGCGAACGAAATTGGACTTATTATGTGTTTAAATAATAGTACCTATATTAATATATTTTAACATTCCCCAACATTCGTGTTGCGGATATTATTTGGTGCCTTAGAATAACAGACCTTACTCAAAGGTTGTTAGACCTTAATCAAATCTGGTTTGGTTCAAATCAGAATTTTTCGCCTGGGCAATATTGCGACTCACACTTTGCACTTTTTTTCAAAAAGAAACTTAATCCTTTGTTCACTTTGACCATGCGCAGAAGGCTAAGCCGCAAAATATATAGTTTTTCCTTAAATTTCTTATGTCTGAGCAATATTTATGACGATGACCTTATAATTTGGGTACCTTTAGCTATCCTTTATCTGATTGTAGAGGCATCTGTGGTAAAAAGGATGTTGAATGTCTGTTATTATTACTGAGAAACCTGAATCGCGATAGTCAAGTTTTTGAGCTAGATCGGTATAAATATGAAAGATGAGGTAATCCTTATGGGAGTCCGAGGCTGCACAGGAAGTGGGACGTTAGACAGGTACATCTTCGTCCACAGTGAGCAGAGCCGCAGCTTGTGGAGCCACTTTGACTCCTTTTTGTACTGTTAAGCCTGAATAAATTATATTTTAATTGTATATTACTTTCTACCTACTTTAAAGGTTATTTTTTAACTAAAGCTACATTTCCTTAAACTAAAGAAAGCGCATATTAAAAGACTCATTTTTTTTATTTTTTTTGATAAAATCCACATAATTATTGAGGTAGTTATTTTGAAATCTATTAACTTAGCACATATCATTGGTTGATACGTACGTTTATGAAAGGCGAGTGTTGGCTTTTCCTTAAAACATAAACTATGTATTTTTTATAACTTATAGGCCATTTATTTGATAGTTAATATCGATGTACAATCATATTTTATGTGATTCGTATAGTGAAGATTATACAACTTAAATTAAATTACTATAAATCACTACATAGTATAAAACTAAGTCGTTTCCCGCTCTATGTGTATGTATGTTTAAATCTTTGAAACAACGCAACGGATTTTGATGCGGATTTTTTTATTATTAGATGGAGCGGTTCAAAAGAAAGGATACCTACATGCATAATATAGTATAAGTTTCTTAGTGAAGTCGCAAAAAAAACATTTATTGCGCTTACATTGCAAACGCTCTGGCTGAACCCTACGAGAAGGATCAAAATAATGTACTACAGTATTGTACACCTTTTAAAGGTCTACAAAAAAGCGCGTGGAGCTGTGGTGTATATGCAGTGCAGCAAACCGGAGGTGTGTGATGTATTCGCCATTGACGATGATGCCAAATCCTTTCCATTCCAGGAGTTTGAAGGCGTCTTCCAATGCTGCTGTAAACAGTTTCGGAGATGTAACGTCTCCCTGTTTCCTCTTCGCAGTGGAATCACTCTCGTATTCAGTTCCTGTACATTAACTCGGACCGACATGGTGGCGTTGTTATACAGACACTTAACACCTCACTATAACTATAGTCTATGTGACACCGCTGAAGAGACCGTAGCACCGCCCAAGTTTCGTTCTCTATCAATGGTGATCCTTTAATCTATAGGTACAAGGTCGTATGCTCGTCGACATCGTCTCTGGACTGGACTTTTAATTTTCCAATCTAGATATTATTTGCCCCGATAGGCATCATCATTTGCGCTGACCTGCCTATTGCCACTTGAGCTCGCTGTTTCGATATCAACATACTTCAGCGTCTTTAGTACACTGACTATTCATTGGCAATCAATCAATCAGTGTCAGTGTCATAGTAATTAAAATATGTGAGGGGTTTTGTTATTAGGTACTTTAGCTTCTTAAAATATTTAGACCCGGTTTATTCAGACACTTAAGTACTGTACTTTTTCTGTAGTTATCACGATATCGTCGCGCTATGAACTATATATAAGTACTTACTCATAAATTCATACATACATATATGTACACATATATGTACGCAGCGTGGGACGTCCACCAACAAGATGGACAGACGACCTTATAAAGATCGCGGGATCAAACTGGATGCAGACCGCTAGTGATCGGTCGCTGTGGAAAGCCGTGGGGGAGGCCTATGTTCAGCAGTGGACGTCCTTTGGCTGTTAATGATGATGATGATATATGTACATAGGTAACGTTTATTTCATCTACTTAGTCTAGGTGCAAATTATATCGGGAACTTCCTTTTAGGCAAAACACATTCTGTGTTTGGAAGAACCGCTCTACTTTACTAGATAATATATAACTCTAAAACTGTGTGCGTGCATGTGTGCGTGTGTGTGTGTGTGTGTGTGTGTGTGTGTGTGTGTGAGCGAGAAAAAGAAATGTAAAGTAGTTTTATAGTAGGAAAGTTAGCATTGACTGAGCCAAAGCAATGTAGGTTTGAGAGATCAGCTCTTTATGTGCAACGTGGCGTAGACTTTTATAAAACCCAAATAAGTGTACGCACTCTTTTTTTAGTCAGTTCTATATGCTCATTCCAGGAGAGACATTGGTCGACAAGGACCCCAAGATATTTAATATATTTAACTTTTTTTTATTATTGTACACGAGCAGTTGGTGTTGGGCAGTAAAGTATAAACTTACTGGTTAATAAATTTTAAACTGTTATTAAAGAAACCCTTATGACGAAAGGGTATAATAAAGTAGATGATTATTTAAAAGCAACGACCTCTATGTTATACTAGACACGCTGTTTAGTAGAACAAATTTTGTACTACAGCATAGTGATTACTTGCTCAGTGTACTACAGTCAGTTATGGCCAAATGGAGCATCTGCGTTTAGTCTGTTGCCAGATACATGATTGATTATTCATCTGTGGACACTACCATGTCAAAACGTCCCTTACGTCTTACGTCAAAAGACGAAGTAAATAAATAACTTAAATATGTGTTATAATAACGCCCGTATTTTAACCTAGTTTGCAAGTAATGATGTTGTTTGATTATATGTAGTAAATTTAAATGATTCGAAGATTAGGTAATTGGAAGCGTAAAAGTATTAAGTTGAGTTTTCTCACTATTTCCATAGAAAACCAAAGATTAACCAAAAACAGACTTGCCAAAAGTCTCATAGGTATAATAACATGAATATCTATGTGTACCTTTACTGTAGATCTATAGCCAAGTTATATCTATGAAGTATGAATTTTATTTCAATTGCATGACTTTATCATTTAAGTACGATTTTCTTAGGTAGTCCAAAATCGTTAACAATATTTTTATAACTTTTATAATAATGTCAATGAATAAAGCTAATTTACTATCTAATTAACACAAACTCTGGAATGCTATCAGTGTAGTGGCAAATTTGAAGAAATCAAATACAAACTCTGATGACCTCCTCTCTTGTATGCCCACACCAGCTGAGTCAGTTGATTATGTAAACGCTCATTTCTCTCGGGTGGGTAAAGCACTGGCCGAAGCTATTATCACAAATAGGCTCTCTAGCTCCTCCTATCCTGCCCCTATATCACACGCTCAATCACCTCTTAATTCTTTTGCCCTTGTCAGCACCACTTATCCCGAGGTGGAGGGCCTATTTTCATCTCTCAAGATCGCCTGTGCTGTGGGCTGGGATAACATCTCTTCTTGCTTGCTAAAACATTGTAAAGATCGTCTAGTTCCATCTTTGGTTCATATATGTAACATCTGTCTTGCTTCTGGCTGCTTTCCGGATGCTTTTAAAAAAGCCCTTGTTCACCCTATTTTTAAGTCTGGGCACCGAGGCCGTGCTGAGAACTACCGACCCATTTCTGTACTGCCTGCCCTGTCCAAAATTCTGGAACGACTCATCAAAAACCAGTTAATAGCTTACCTTGAGGAAAAAACCTGCTTTCTCCCAACCAGTTTGGCTTTCGCTCAAAGCGTTCAACAAAAAACAGCTGATGCAGTTCATGAACTGACCAACCATGTCGCTACTAACCTGGACAGGGGTAAGAAATGTGTCGCAGTGTTCCTCGATCTTGCCAAAGCATTCGACACGGTTCTGATTCCCATCCTTCTTGATAAGTTAGAGGCAATGGGTGTGAGAGGCAGCTCACTCAATCTATTCAAGAGTTACTTCACGAACCGCGTTGAGTCTGTAACAATAGATGGAAACGTGAGCTCCTATCTCTCGATGGAGTACGGAGTCCCTCAGGGTAGCATTCTTGGCCCCACGCTCTTTCTTGTATACGTCAAAGATCTGCTATCGCTGCATCTTCCAAATTGCAAAATTATTTCTTTCGCAGACGACACTGCCCTACTTTTTTGTGCTGACACATGGGAGGACACTTTTCACCAGGCCCAGATAGGACTGGACCTAGTATCTAAATGGCTGCGTTCTAATCTCCTCACACTTAACGTTAAAAAAACTCATTACATTCAGTTTTCCATCTATAATGTCCCAAATAGCGCGCAAAATATTTTTAAACTTATTGCTCACTCTCATGAAGTGTCTCCGGATCAACTATGTGACTGCTCTCCTATCACTTCTACTGAGTCGATCAAATATCTTGGTGTGACCATTGATAATAGGCTTTCCTTCCAACCACATATTCTTGTAACAGCTGGTAGAATTCGTAAACTTATCTATATTTTTAGAAATCTTCGACATGTCGCAAACCCACATATAGTCAAATTAGTTTATTTGGCCCTATGCCAATCCCTTCTGGCTTATTGTGTTACCTCCTGGGGTGGTGCCTGTAAGTCATACCTTATTTTCCTTGAAAGAGCCCAGAGG
Source organism: Pyrausta purpuralis (assembly GCA_963924145.1). Lineage (NCBI taxonomy): Eukaryota > Metazoa > Arthropoda > Insecta > Lepidoptera > Crambidae > Pyrausta > Pyrausta purpuralis. The sequence goes on along the minus strand of OZ001647.1, from coordinate 14,679,382 downwards.
GCTGTCCTCAAAGTATGTACATTCAAACCCACACAGTTCCCCACGGAGGACCTGTATAATTACTGCGAAGTTCTTACTGTGCGGCAGCTTTTTATAATGAACACAATTCTTAAACAGCATCGTCTTTGTTACTATGACCATTCGGAAGCTACTGCAAGACGTAACCATCTCATAGCCCACAAACCAAACCTTAAAACCATCTTTTCACATCGTTTTTTCTGCTTCTTAGGCCCTTTTCTATATAACAGGCTCCATCGCGAGTTACACATTTACCCCCTAACCTCATTCCATTGCAAGAGAAAGGTGGCCGAATACCTTCAGAACTTGGACTACTCTACCACAGAAAATCTCATGATTCCGTAAACGGCATATAATACCGACATAAACATTCATACGTACTCACACACACACATACACGCACATAAACACATAAACTCTCTCTCTCTCTCTCACACACACACACACACACACTCTTACACACACATGCGCACACACACATACACACACACACACACACACACACACACACACACACACACACACACAAACACTTAGTTGTAGTTTGTGCGATTCTTCTTCTTTTTTGGCTTAATTCTCCATTATTGTGCTGTGTTAACTCACTATATTTTTGTGTTATATTTATATCTGATCACATCTAGAGAGGAGAGTACTGGTTCTCTGTAACACAGGCATGAAGCCTAGCTCAGATGCCAGTCCCTCGCAATCAAAATTCTGTAACTTAAAATTGTAACATTGCTTACCTATTGTATTTACTTTGATTGTGTAGAAGAAATAAATAAATTGATTGATTGAATTAAAAATATTCTCAGCCATTAACGATTATTTCCTATGTAAGATTTGAGTTTTGTGATTATCTTATTTCAAAATTAATCATTTCGGGGAATGGAATGCCAAGCTAGATTGTTTACAATATTCGACAAGAAAAGAAAAATATAGACTTTAAGTAAAATATCTGTCTGTACTGACAGTAGTAGTATTGTAAGATAATTGGTACAAATTATATTGTTTTAATATTTTTAGGCATATAATAATCGTTTTTTGGAGATACAACATCATTTTTTATATATTAAACATCATCGCTAATTACAAAAAAAAAGACTTGTACTAATACTAATACTAATATCGAATCATAGGCAGAAAACTAAACACCAGCAACGTACTCTTTGCTACCATGGACAGCTCATTGTTGTAGTTGTAATGGTTGTAACGGTTGTAAGAAATTAGGAAAAATTGTCTATATTATATCTTTTTGTTTTTAAGTGTTTCTTTTTCTCTAATGCTTGAAAACATTATAAAATATCACGATGTTGAAATGTATTACACAACAACATTTACAACTTAAGATTGATTGTCCTAAGAAACACGACAATAATCTGCATCAAACAGGAGAAATAAAAAATATTAAATAGCAACACTTCATACTTCGGTCATGTTAGAAAATGTGACATAAAATTTGTTCTTATCAGCGTGTCTAATAGAATACTTAAAAGTCTATGTTTTATAAGATAATAATGCATGGACTTGCATGATCACTGCAAACATTGTAAACCATTTGAAAAGAGGCATTGACAATAGTGGCTGAGTTTGTTGCGCAGCTTCTTCTCAGCACTAGCCCACAATTGTCCCGAAGCTGTGGTAGGGTTTATGTTGGGACGTGTAAAAGTGCCCCCAGTGGGGGTTTGCGTAAATAAATGACTTTTATGCAGGTTACGGCAAGAGTGGGATTTTATATGAAAGTTAGGGGGTGGTTGAGTCGTATTATATTTACTAAAACATATGTAGGGGAGAGTGGGGTAAGACGGGGCAGGGGGCAAGACGGGGCGACCGATCCTGAGTGCGAACGAATTAGCCAATCAGGATAGTTTTAGCACCTGACGCCGCGCCGCCATTACGGCAATCAGTTATCGAAGTGAGCGGACAACGACACCACGCATTTGATTTGTTTTCTGGAAAAAACTGTTTTTTGCCAAATAGCTAGTGATTTTTCTGTATTATACAGTGCGTGTATTTTCTGTAAATAATAACACCTCGCAATTGATATAAATGTTATCAAATGTGAAAATAACAACACTAACAGGTAAGAACTTGTATTCCTCAATGCTGCGTATTGGTTTTATTCAGTTATTTTTTAAATTTTATTTGGCATACGGGGGCATGATGGGGTAGGTGTTAAGGGGCAAGATGGGGTATCAAGGCAAGATACATAGATATGTCTAATTTTACTATTTATTTTGTTCTAGAATGGTGAGAAATTATAAAAAAAAAACAAGTAGAGGGGATTGGTCAGAAGAAAATATGAAAAATGCTGTGAAAAATGTGGTTGAAGGAAAAATGGGCTACATGTTAGCAGCAAAGTCATTTTATGTCCCACAGACAACTTTAGAAAGAAAAGTGAAGCTTGCTCGTAAAAGTTTAGATAAGGATGATTCAATGACTGTTAAATTTAAGGTACCGTTAGGCCCAAAAGAGCAAGTTTTTACTGATGATGAAGAAAAAGAGCTATGTAATTACTTAATAGATATGGAGAGCAGGCTTTATGGACTGACAATGAAAGACTTAAGAGGTTTAGTCTATAGATTAGCAGTAAAAAATAACAAACTTCATCCGTTTAACAATGAAAAAGAGGAAGCTGGGAAAGACTGGGCATTAGGATTTCTAAGAAGGCACCCAGAACTGTCTATTAGACAGCCTGAAAGTACCTCAGCTGCACGTGCTGCTGGTTTCAATAAACAGGTGGTAGACCAGTTTTTCAATTTTTTAGGCAATGTTTACGATGAACATCATCTAACACCTGATCGTATATACAACTGCGATGAAACTGGCATTTCAGTTGTGCCCAAAACCAAATCAAAAATTATCGCAAGAAAGGGCAGAAAGCAAGTGGGAGCCATAACATCTGCTGAACGAGGTACGACCATTACAGTAGAAATCTGTTTTAGTGCTACTGGCCATTTTATGCCACCCATGATGGTTTACCCTAGAAAAAGAATGGATCCGCAACTTATGATTAATGCTGCCCCCGGAGCTTGGGGAGTTTGCAGTGATTCGGGCTGGATGACTACAGAACTTTTCCTGGAATGGTTCAAAAAGTTCGTCGAATTCAGCGGAGCAACACCTGAGCGTCCTGTTCTGTTATTATTGGATGGACATAGTACTCATACGCAGAACATCGATCTCATAAATGAAGCACGCACTCGCGGAGTTATCATTTTATGTTTCCCACCACATACTACTCACCGTCTTCAGGTTGCAGATGTTGCTTACATGAGACCTTTAAGCACCTACTACGATCATCAAATCACGGCGTGGCTTCGCAGCAACCCAGGAATGATTGTCAGTGTCCGACAAATAGCTGAAATTTTTGGAAAGGCGTTCATACAAGCGTCTACGATGTCAACAGCTGTCAATGGTTTTAAGAAATGCGGGATTTGGCCATATGATCCAACTGTATTTTCTGAGAGCGACTTTGCTCCGTCTTTGATGACAGATATTCAGCTGAATGTATCCGACGCACCTGCAAGCGGTAATAATTCATTCACAGAACCAGCAAATAATCAGAATAATCAGAATGCGCCAATTATATCTGAAGCCACTTCTGTTGTGGCAACTTTGACGGGTGCAGCTGTAACACCTGTAACAGTGGAAACAAAAACACTGTCGACACTTGATACTGCCGCTAGTATTTCTTCGAGTACGTCACCATCCACTAATCTGGTTACTGCAGCTACCGTGCTAAGTGATACATTTTCAACCCCTGAACCAGGATGTTCTAGCTGGGTCGATAACCCCGATCTACACGAAAGGCCGCAAACTCCACAGCAATCAATATTTGGAGTTGTAAGTCCGCAGCAAATAATGCCCCTTCCAGCAACTAGAAAAACATCTCGCGTAACTAGAAAACGAGGAAAAACTGCGGTGATTACATCTTCGCCGTATAAGAATGAATTAGAAGAAACGATTAAGAAAAAGAAAGAAGCGGAAGAGGATAAACAGCGAAAAAAAGAGTTGAGGGAACTTAAAAAATCTCAAAAAAAACCTATAACTAAGAAGAAAAGAGTAACAAAGAAGAAAAAAGGGGCTGAGAATAGATCATTACACGAGAATAGTGACAGCGATACTGAAAATACGCCTTGTTTGTATTGTAAAGGCCTATATTTAGACTCAAATGAAGGCTGGGTTGCTTGTTCAGCATGCGGCAAATGGGCTCACTGCAGCTGTGCAGGTTTAGATGATGAAGATGCAGATACCGTGTTTACTTGTGAACATTGTGAACAGTAAATAATCGATTGCTGCCCTACCCCATCTTGCCCTCTTATTGGTACCCCATCTTACCCACGGGGGTACCCCATCTTACCCTAGGGGTGGGGCATGATGGGGATGAAGGTGTATTTCTACTTTTTGTTTTTTTTTAATTTTATTATTTTGATTAGACTGCCAAATACACGTTAACAATGAAGACTGATTATCGAAGAAGATTATTAGAATAAAACAAATTAATAAAACTCTTTACGGTCAATTTTATTTACCATCAAACGTTAAGTACCCTGTCTTACCCCACTCTCCCCTACTGTGTCTTATCTGTGTTCAAAGTAAGGAGACATGCTCCCAGCCATTACGCAACATCTGTTAAACCCCTTTCAGTTAGTGTTTTTACCTCAGACCAAGATTTACCAGAGAAAACAATAAATAAATATCCTTTGGACATTCCCACACATCGCCATCTAGTCCCAAAGTAAGCTACTCAAAGCTTGTGTTATGGGTGGCAGACAACGGATATATTACTTAATTACTTTTTGTTTGTAAATACATACATAATATACATAGAAAACACACAGAGCAATACAAACAGACATGTTCATGCACACATATGTTTGTATTGTGCGGGGATCGAACCCGCAACCCGCTGCGTAGTAGACGATTTCTCGACCACTACACCAGACGGGTCGTCATACAATGACTGTAACATCCGAATAGGAAAATACTTTACCTTCAGAAATATCTTAGTTACAGAGATTATTGATGGAGATTAGGAAAAGCGTTGGACCAAAAACACTATCCTGAGGGATTCCGTTAGTAACGGTGGCAGCTTTGCTAATGTGGTCACCTATTCGAACATGCTGTTTTGTGTTAGAAAGGCACTCCTCGAATAATCTAAGACTCATACGCTGTGGATTTTGATATTATTAGTCTTTACCTATGAAAATGCTGCTTTGTAAAAAAATAAATTCTGCTATTCAAAATAATCACTTATGCAATCGACGCATCTTTGCCAATGCATTGGCAATTTATTGATGTTCTTCTTGTAAAAATCAGAAACAACAAACTCTTCAAAAGCTTTTTGTACTGCCTTTCGGTAATTGTATTTTTTTTCTAAAAGTTGACTTAATTTTGGAAAAATTAAAAATTGGTAGGCGCATCGTGTGGCGAGTATGGTGGATGAGGTAGAGCTTCCAACCCCAGCAACTCTAGCAACTTGGAGACTGTCTGTTGTGCTGTATGGGGTTGCGCCACTGCTCCATCACGACAACGCTGTCGTGATCGAGCAGTGGCGACGACCGATTGACCAAAGCTGGTTGCCGCAGTGCAAGCTTCTTCATCATTGTCTTCAGTTCTTCACAGTACACATCTGCAGTAATGCTCATGCTGTTTTGTAAAATCTGTGGTAGATCACACCCGCACTAGACCACCAAACAGTGACCCTTACCTTTTTAGGGGTCATTTTTGGTTTAGGGCATAGCTTTGGTGCTGAACCAGGATCTAACCAACTTGCTGAGCGCTTTTGTTTGTCGAACAGAATCAATTTTTCATCGCATGTTACAATTCGGTTCAAAATGCCTCCATTTCTGTGAAGGAATTGACTCTATTGAGTTGCGCGAGGGAGGTTTGTCGCGTACGTTGCGCTGGCGATCGTTAAGTTCGTGGGGCATCTATCTATCAAGTTTTTTACCTTGCCTATTTGTCGCAAATGGATCAATATTGTTTTGATGCTAACATCAAAAGCTGGTGCAAGCTCAGCTGTAGATTGATATTCATCCGCTTCCACAATCGCCTTTAATTCATCATTGTTAACCATAGTCTCCGGACGAACACGAGCACAATTTTTCAAATCAAAATTTCCAGAACGGAATCAGGAAAAAGTTGTATAAATAACGTGTTATGCGTTCGTTTGTACAGTTCCATCCGTAAACGTTTTTGATGTGACTGAGTTTGTAAAAAGAATGTCTTTAGTTTTTAAAACAAAATTAATTTGAATTTGGAATACAAAGCCATTCTAAACGTTTTTACTATTTAAAATGACCTATTATTATAATACTAAAAATTTAACGTTAAATGGTGCCCATTACAGCATACACGGGTTCACTTTGTAATCTCAAATTAAAAACTCGACTTAAAGTATATCTTAAAATAAAGGAACCGATACTCATTGCACGTTCTATTAAGTCGCTTTATCTCGGTGTTGTACTTAAATATTACTACCTTCTTGAATTTCCCTTTTAATAATTTATCTTCCTCCAGAGACATATCTTTACACACCAACGACACTCGTATTCAACACAATTCGGCACTTTGTATTGTTGTTACTTATTATCTACTTCTACGACTTCAAAATCGTTTCATACCGTTACATACGTTAAATACTTCGGCACCATGTCTTCTGTTACGATTTTCAACTAATTACCTGGGACCTTATTTTTGAATTCCTCGCGTCAAGATGGGAGTGATATTCATTGTTTAATGTCCGATTTTCAAATGAAAATTAGTATAATAACACGTGGAAGTGGAATTTTGTGAGTACCAACGCTGATATTTTGAGTGATTTTCATTGATTTTTAATTTGTTTTCCAACGATACTCACACGCCATATTCATAGAAAATAGAGCTCCTGCTCTTCTTTAACAATAGGTTGTCATCATCTCGTTATTATCATCTAAGTCCAGTTTAGTTTGATTTATATTTCTAAGTATCTGTTTAATTTTGTAAAAGGGGTAAGATAATTAATGCCCTCACTCCTTACGACTTCGACGATCTAAGTAACAAAACATATTTGATTAAGATATTGTCTTTGCTTTTTTCTTTCTTTCTTTCTTTTTCTTTCTTTCAAGTTGTTTTTGAAAGTTCAATTAGTGATTTCCTTTTGAAAATCTCAAACATTTCCTCAAGCTTCAAAATAAAAAATAGGTAGTCCTTATTAGGGTTCCATAGCCCAATGGCAAAAAACGGAACCCTTATAGTTTCGTCAAGTCTGTCTCTGTCTGTCCGTCCGTAGGGCACATTCACTTTATTCTGAAACTATTAGTATCATACAGTTTAAACTTAGTAGGTTCCTGTTAACCGCTTTACGATTCTTACACAAAAATAAATAAGTAGGTACTTATTATATTTATGGGAGGGCTCTCATACATGAAACTAAAACAAAGATTGTCCTGCCTTCGACTCTGAGATTTAATTGACCATGTAGTATGCCCTACTACGCGTCCATTCACTGGCACACAGGTTTAGCGCAAGAAAGAGAAGCTAAATGACCTTACTCCCTCCCACGCCTCACAGCACTGCCAGCCGCCTGTCGCTCATTCGTGTCCGTGCGCGCGCGCCGTTCCAACGCACGCAGTAACCACAGTATATAACCGTTAAGTTTTTATTTCGTGCTAAACGAAATTTATCTTATAGTGACATGTTAGTTCAAAAATGTTTTTGTTATTAATTTAACAAGTGAATGTGAAGTAAAACGCACTACCCAGCGTGGCTGCACCATGCATGCTTTACGCTTCGCGGCCGAGCTAGCACGCGATGCTAGCCAGTCCGCATTTTCCGCTCCGAATCAATACGCGAGATTGATCTGTAGCAAATACTGGCAGAGCTGACACGTGAGGTCAGCCAGTCCTAATTATCTAGATTATTCTAGATCTTATCTGAGACTTTTGGTATGCGTTGCTTCCAATATCCTACCCTCATTTTCATTGCGAAAAAAGGGAAACCAGTTAGCTGAATTTACAGCCAATTGTTCTTTGATGCTATAATAATAAATTACAGCCAAAGACATTCATGATTAATATTAAGCAGCGCTGACGATGCGCCACTATGGCCTCTGAGTATGAATCAGCGGCCCTCGCCCGCACTCATCCGGCCATACCTGTGATGTGTGTGGCCCATGACGCGCCGCGAATTGCTTCGCAACGGTGATCTACCGTCACAATTCCAGCGTGTTTTAAACGTCTCGCACTCGGAATCAGAATCCGACCAAAAAAGGTATGTGCTCTTATGAATGCTTTGTTATATCACCTTAAGGCCGTACGTACATGTACTTATTACGGGCTACCGTATTCCAATCGTGGCAAAACCACGACCGAACACTTGTCTCAGCCAATATTTAGGCAAATATTAAAATGGAGCATAATGTGAGCTATCACACGTACAAACCAAAATAGCAATAAAATGGTTTACCAAGTAATAATAGTGGCAGAAGATTTATTTCAAATCGAATAAATTAATATTTATTTTGTAAATTTTTACTCAGAATAGTAAACATGAGAGACTCAAAAACACTTTAACAACTTAGACCTTAATCATAAATACACGTACTCTGCAACCTGCAGTACACGTTCCTAATATGTTTTCCACAAAGCTCTAAAAACGGTAGCATAGCATCCCACCATAGCTCACATAGTTATGGGTGGTTTGGGTCCTTATCCATTGATCACAACTCTTTTGTACTTATTTCTTGCCAATGGCTATAAAATTGTCTAACTAGACAATGCTATGGTAAACATAAATTGCTTAATAATACTACTTAAAATATTGAATTTAATAGATTTTGTAAAAAGAAAACAATGTACTTTTTAAGAAAGCAAGATTTTTCTACATACAATTCTGCTTTCTGCTCATACCTATAGCTATTTAGCTTGTGGTTGGCTCCTTGATTATAACTAGCAAGCTGTAAGCTTGCCCAGGACGTACCAAAATATGGTTGGGTCCATATAAAAACCAGTCCGTTTAAAAACTCCATTAAATGCTTTTAATTTTAACAGCTATAATAAAAATGAGAATGAGCTTTGCTAAATACCTGGCAAATGTATGATTCTAAATGGTAGGAAATTTGCCGTATTTATTTTATATCCAACTAAGATTAAATCAACTTCTCAGTAAATAATTCGGTAAAGCTTAGATTTTATTTACTGAAGCAATAACAACTACCTGGAAAGCGTATTTTTTTTAAATATGCAAATGAGACATCTTATCAAACCCCGAAATCAATATAGTACTACCGTCATATAAGATTTATTAGGGTGCGCTGTATTCCATTGTTTTAGAGGTTATTTCGTTTTTCGAAAAATATGCTGTGAAAGTGATATGCTTTTTTATGAATACGTTCATTTAACCGTCGCAAAGTTCGGTACTTAATCTCGAGTCGAGAAAACTTAATAAAGATCTGTGTCCTTTATCTTTGGAAAAGCCAGCCAACGCCCAGTTAAAATTGTGACAACCTTTGGTCACCTGGAATTGACCTTTGTTTCTATGACCTTGTTTCAAGCACCACCTAAGAATAATTCAAATCAAACGTTCTATTGTATTGAAGTATGCGGCAGATAGCATAAACCAAAACTTATCGACACATTGTTAGATATACCATAAGAGTAGGTAGCTATTAAATTGAAACAAGCTCATTTTATGAAGATAATGCCTTTTTTTGCTTTTTATGGAAATGCATAAGCAAAGCATATAAATTGACACAATTTTATTTTCTCAAGTATTATTACAATATTTCATATAATTCGGTTATTTTTATTTGCCATTTACACACACACCTACGTTTGACGTGAAATAAATACAAGCCATATTCATTATTACAAAAATATCACTATCAATATTTTTTTTAACAAAAGGCTAGGAAATTATTATTTATATATATATATATATATATATATATATATATATATATACAAAAGGCTAGGAAATTATTATTATATATATATATATAAATAATAATTTCCTAGCCTTTTGTTAAAAAAAATATTGATAGTGATATTTTTGTAATAATGAATATGGCTTGTATTTATTTCACGTCAAACGTAGGTGTGTGTGTAAATGGCAAATAAAAATAACCGAATTATATGAAATATTGTAATAATACTTGAGAAAATAAAATTGTGTCAATTTATATGCTTTGCTTATATAAAAAAAAAAAAACTGACGTATCCTAAATGCAATGCAGCATTAGAATCAAATTGCACTATAATAATCTAATTCGAGTTATTGGAAATATGAACCATGTTTATTTTCCTACTATTTAGTCTGTGATTTAAGAATAAAGTACATCAAGTAAATATATTCTCTAATCATCAGTTTTTTGTAATCAATTACATCCACCCACTCCCCAACAATCTTCCCCAGAAAGCCACTAAGTTATTAAGGAACTGTTCCTTGAAAACGTTGCTCTAATAAGCAATAAAATAGGTACTTATTATATGCATTTTATTGTTTGATGTTTATAGTATTCGATATACTGTGTTTAATAATTTTTCAAAGGACAGTTTGTCTTGATATTCACCAGTTACTTACATACGGTGGAAGAATTGAAAATTAAAAATTAATAATAAAATAGGTCGGGTGGTATGGTTGAGAAAAAGTATTTTATTTTGAAAATGATTTTTTTTAATGGACTTTTCCTTAATTCTTACGCCAGTAGACGTCATGTGATTCGACTATTTATTAAAATTTGAATCAATTAATTATTTCAAACCAAATTATCTATGTTTTTTATTAACCATATGTAAAGATGTTTTTAAATATGTATAAAACCAGTTTATCCTTGGGATCTCGATATGACATAGGTACTTTTAATACGATATCCGTTTATTTTTGGATTTCGTGTCAAAATAGGTACCCTTATTCTAAGTCATCATCAGTTTTTTTTTTTTGACACAGCTCATAATATTGAAACAAGTCTCATCTGTAGCCAAATATGTTACAAATATTTGTCAAACTTAAAAATATATATAAAGTTAATTAAATAAAAAACTCATTGCAACCATCCTGAAACATAGGATTGATATTTATTGTAATCCTTAAAAGTAATCCAGACATTTACCCAGGCAATAAAATTATGATTTAATTTATCATATACATCATATATATAAATCTGGACATGTGCCGACTATCGAATACTCGGCGAACATTCCTGGTCGATTAGTCGAATATTAGGCAAACGTATTTGGTCGGGGCCGGGTGGTACCAAAACTTATATCGGAGAAATCGTTTGCGGTCGTTTGCCCTTATAAAGCTCCCAGAAGCCGATTTTAAATCTTATTTTAAAAAAAAACTAATATACTTAATGAAATATAAATAATACATAAAAAATCATTACCTACCTACCTATGCCTTAAACTTTCTGATAACGATAATATTTCAAAGCCATTGAATTATTGTACTATTTTTCTTACACAGCAAATAATCATATAACATTGATAGACACCCGTGAATATAATCATGATCTTAAAATAATTACATTCCTAAGAATGAATCTTTTAATCAATTACTTTTATACAAATCATAAACACATTTTATAACCAAATTAAGTATATAAATTTTCTCAGGTATTCGAAATTTTAATTTATAAAATATTATTTATGTGTTTGGTATTCGATCGAATATTTTTCAAACAGTCGCATTAATACCTACATATCCCATACTGAAAAGCAATAGAATAGCATGTACATACGTATTTCAAAACTATAATTATAAAATATGCTAAATACTGCAAGTATGCATACTGAAAAGATAAGGCGCTAACTAAAAAGTGTTTTCTGTATGTGGCTTTCCTCGTAATAAAATTATCATTTGTTTTACGTGCCAAATTCAGTGTGTAAAACTATATTATTCGCAAACCGTCTCAGCCCAACAATACGTCTTCTGTATTGTTTGCAATTTTAATAACATGCCACAATTAAACAGAAATGCTTTATTTCAGCTTAAAATTACTAAAATAAATAAATTATCAATTTTTAGTTACTCATTAATAAAAAATACTAACAAATATCTTCTTTCTTTCTAATAAAGATATTTTTATTAGTAGAAAGTTATAACTTATCATAGTTATCATACAACTAATGTTTTTTAGTAATAGTGATACATGTATATGTCAAAGATAGCGACATGAACAATGAATTGTTGTTTAATATGATCGTTTTAATGATCAATCACTACTAACATCAGAGATGTCAACTTATTCTATTGTAACAACATTGATTTTACTCCAAACATCTACATGGCCAATGAAATCTCAGAGTCGAAGGCAGGACAATTGGATGATCAAACGAACTTACCTTAAGTGAAGTTCGATCCTAATTGTCCTGACTTCGACGAAGAGATTTAAGGTCCCACCCTCCCCAATTCCCGTGTACGTTTTTTATGCAAAAATAATCGTCACCCTTACAATAAGTATAATCAATGTTGTACATCTCATACATCGGTCTCCTTGCTCTGAAATGAATGAGCGACAGGCGGCTGGCAGTGCTGTGAGGCGTGGGAGGGAGTAAGGTCATTTAGCTTCTCTTTCTTGCGCTAAACCTGTGTGCGAGTGAATAGACGCGTAGTAGGGCATACTACATGGTCAATTAAATCTCTTCGTCGAAGTCAGGACAATTTGGATCGAACTTCACTTAAGGTAAGTTCGTTTGATCATCCAAAAAAATGACAAACCTATGCGTGTAGGGTGTCAATGGATAGGTCTTTTAAAATTACATCGAGGTTTCAAAAAACATTTTCTCTAAAAGTATGACGTTTCAGAGATAGACGCTTCCAAAGTGGTAAAATGGGCGTCCCCCCATCTAACTTTTAAAATAAGCGATGTAGATCTTTACAACGGCTTTCAACGAAAATTGGTTTGAACGAGATAAGAGAGAGATACTAGTAGTTTTAAGATAGAGTACATTTTCAATAACCGCAAACATAACTTCGTTATTCATACAAATACTATGAAAAACAAAGATATATTTGCTGTCAACAAAATATTGTGATATTTTGGCTAAGTGGAAGTAATTGGATCTCTAATTCAGTTAAAGTTGGCACGGAACCCTTAGTGTGTGAGTCCGACTTGCACTTGGCCGGTTTGTTAAACGTTTTTATACGAACTAGAGATTCACATATTTGATTCGTTCGTTTGATATGATAACTTTCAGGGACAACGCGATGAAATGGCGTAAACTTATATCTGAAATCTATTTGATTGAAGAATATTGAGATCATAATAGCAATGTTCGCGCTTGGTATAGGTATGCTTCCAATAATCAAACGTTTGTTTAAACAAAATACTTCACAAATATCTCATCCAGCTTGCCCAGTCTACAAGGAACGAAACTTTTACAATCTACGTGTACACTTTAAGTTACTTAACCAAAACTTGTATAAATAGTGCCTATTGCAACCATCAACAACCATAATAATTCTGGGTGCGTCTATAGGTACAGACATCTAGGTACCTATGGAACGAAAGGAAAAGCTGCGCTGTGATTGGTTCAAATGTATTGATTTTAGGGATGAATAATGTTGCCAGCATTTAAAAACTAGCTCTTTACTGTGCATTTTGAATTGTTCAAGACAGCCTAACAAGATGTTTATTCCAAAAAGCGGTACGGTATAATGGGATGTTGTTTCACTTTTAGTTGAAAAGGCATAAATAAGGAAATCAATAATCATCAATCAAACCAAATCGAACTTGTTATGTGTTTTAATAATATGCCTTTAATAAATAATTTAATTTTCCCTAATATTCATGTAGGGGATATTATTTTTTGTCGAAGAATAACAGACCTAACTTATAGGTTCTTGAAGCTGTTTCAAATCTGGTTTAGTACAAATCAGATTTTTTTGCCTCGGCAATATTGCGACTCACACTTCGCACTTTTTTTCAAGTTGAAGCTTTGTTCTCATGGAACATGCGCAGAAAGGTTAGGCGCAAAATTTATAGTTTTTCCTTAAATTTCTTATGTCTGAGCAATATTTATGACTATGGCCTTATAATTTAGGTACCTTTAGCTATCCTTTATCTGATCGTGTAGGCATCTGTGGTAAAAAGACTGTTGGATGTCTGTAGTTACTGAAAAACCTGAATCGCGATAGTTAAGTTTTTGACCTAGATCGGTATAAATATGAAAGATGAGGTATCTCTTGTGGGAGTCCGAGGCTACGCAGTAAGTGGGACGTTAGACAGGCACTTCTTCGTCCACAGTGAGCCCGATCCGCAGCTTGTGGAGCCGCTTAGACTCCTTTTTGTACTTTTAAGCCAGAATAAAGTATATTTTCAATTTTTTTATTACTATGTGCCTACTTTAGCTACATTTCCTTAAATTAAAGAAAGCGGATTTAAAAAGTGCAATTTTTTATTTATTTAAATAAATCCACAAAATTATTCTATCAACTTAGCACATCCGCCAATATATTAAATACCTATGTGCTGTCACAAACACAGTGAGAAATTAAGTTAAACTTGCGAGTAGGTATGTTGATACATTTATGAAATAGGTATCATAGACGTGTGTGGGTTTTTGCTTAAAACATAAAATATTTCTTATAACTTAAAATAATTTGACCGATAAAATCGCTAAAAAAACATATTTTATGTAATTCGCATAAGCAAGATTTTACCCTTTTTCGACATTAATAAATAACTTTATTGATTTCGCTATTGCAATCAAAGCCACATCTCGACCTGGTGTTTATCAAATCTGAAGTTTAGAAGTTTGGAGGATTTCCAAAGACAGCGTTCTGGTGACTGGAGTTTTAAATTATTGAGTTTTGGGTATAAGACCAATATTGGTGTGATGCTCTGGGGCGGGACCACCTTGATATTGGCGAATTTAATATGCAAGAAAAAAATGTAGATAATGTGTATATAATTGTATACTCAATTTAAAAAAATGTATATCTATAGATTCGTTGTAAAATCAAAATCAATGTGGGCCCGCTGGAGAGCATACTCACCAGCGGGCCCACCAGGATAATTCCGCTGCCTCAGGATTTTTAAATTTCTTTTATGACACCATAAAATGTATATTAAATGTATAGCAATCTACTATAGTCAATTCCATATTAAGTTTAGTCTATAAATTGTTACGACTACTTTTAAATTTGCCTCTGGAATATTAGGGAAACGCCTGGTAAAAAGGCATTGGCACAGTCTTCTTTAGGAGTAAGTGAGTGTGGTTTTCTATCAGGAGCAGGACGTATTGGTGTAATATGCTATTTAGTTAGTTAATGACATTATTTCACTGGATGGCTTTTTTTTATTATTTTCCTGTAATAATTAAATCAACGTGTAGCTCTGGGGCGGGACCACCTTGAGATTGGTGAATTTAATATGCAAGAAAAAAATTTAGATAATGCGTATATAATAGTAGACTCAATTAAAAAAAGTATATCTATAGATTCGATGTAAAATCAAAATCAATGTGGGCCCGCTGGAGAGCATACTCACCAGCGGGTCACCAGGATAATTCCGCTACCTAAGGATTTTCATATTTCTTTTATGACACCATAAAATGTATAATTAATGTGTAGTCAATTTCATATTTAGTTTAGTCTATAAATTGTTACGACCACTTTTAAATTTGCCTCCGGAATATCTCAAGGTGGTCCCGCCCCGGAGCAGCACGTTGATTCAATTATTACAGGAAAATAAAAATAAACCATACAGTTAAATAATGTCATCAACTAACTAAATAGCATATCACGCCAATACGTTCTGATAGAAAACTACACTCACTTACTCCTAAAGAAGACTGTGCCAATGCCCTTTTACCAGGCGTTTCTCTAATATTCCGGAGGCAAATTTAAAAGGAGTCGTAACAATTTATAGACTAAACTTAATATGGAATTGACTATAGTAGATTGTTATACATTTAATATACATTTTATGGTGTCATAAAAGAAATTTAAAAATCCTTAGGTAGCGGAATTATCCTGGTGATCCACTGGTGATCCACATTGATTTTGATTTTACAACGAATCTATAGATATACATTTTTTTTTATTGAGTATACAATTATATACACATTTTCTACATTTTTTTCTTGCATATTAAATTCGCCAATCTCAAGGTGGTCTCGCCCCGGAGCATCACACCAATATTGGACAACTGAGCATGCTCC
Source organism: Pyrausta purpuralis (assembly GCA_963924145.1). NCBI lineage: Eukaryota > Metazoa > Arthropoda > Insecta > Lepidoptera > Crambidae > Pyrausta > Pyrausta purpuralis. The sequence goes on along the minus strand of OZ001647.1, from coordinate 14,663,219 downwards.
AACTCCGAAATGTGTCCTTGCCAGTGATTGGTCGCCAGAAAGCTGCTAAGCTTATTGATTTTGCTAAACTTTTGAGGACTGACCGGGTTGTGAATTTTAAAGAATCAAGTAATGCTGCACCTTACCCTATAATGTTGTATACTCTATAATGTATTCATTATTGCCTTAGTTTTTAGGGTTCCGTAACCAAATGGCATAAAACGGAACCCTTATAGTTTTGTCAAATCTTTCTGTTCGTCTGTATGTTACAGCCACTTTATTCTGTAACTATAAGCACCATCACAGTTGAAATTAGATGTATCATGTTTATGATTCTTACAAAGAATAATAAATAATCATATTGAAGGTGGGTCAAACCTATGAGTGTGGGGTGTCTATGGATAGGCCTTTTAAAATGACATAGATGTTCCTAAAACTATTTTCTTTTTAAGTCGAAAGTGTAATGCTAGACGCAGGAGACACAACAAAACCAAGTGATAGCGCGCACTGTTGGTTTATTAAGACTAGTTGTAGCCTTATACAGGGTTAATTTAAATTAACTGATCACCTCTTGCAGGCAGCCTCTCAACATCAATTCCAACAACATTTGTTCTACGACTTTTTACAAATCTTGATAAATAACACAAAAAAAGAAAAAGAAAAATAATTTTGTTTCCTCTGTTATTCACAACTCTGTATGATGTACGCCGAGGCGCCCCTACCTCGCCCCGCCTGTATTCATTCAACGTTTCGGTACATGCTGCTGCGTCCTGCGATTCCAACGACACATTTGTATGTTTCCTGACTGCATTACACCACCAAGGCTGAGGAGGTCATGGAATACATGCATAAGAAGACCAACTATCTCTGCGGGTCGTCAAGTTGGAGTCTAGTCGAAATGTGAATTTTAATTCCTTTGTGATTAGAATTCCAATTGAAACATAGACTACCTTCATGAAGGAAGATTTTTGGCCGAAGGGTGTCGTATTCCGGCGACTTCGCGGAAGTCTACGCGACACCATGAACAACACAAAGAGCGTGTAAATTTAATTATGATATTTTATTTCGATTATGTATGTTTGTCTGTAAGGTATTTATTTTATGGGCCTGTATTTCATTATCTGTTGCCTGAAATAAACGTTTATTATTATTATATTGTGTCTTTTCCATTCTCGGGACCATATGGGGTCCCGGACTTTTGGAAGGCGTACATGGGGCCAAAGCCAACACGCAGAGGCCCGCCCTTAAGACAACATTAATCTAAAAGCTGTGTGACACAAACCGACGATTATCCCTGTATGCACTATACAAGTGCACCCAAGGACAACCCCCGGTTTGTGTAGGGCTATTGCAAGATATGGACAAAAAAATACTGAGTTATGCGTGTGGGTGTAGGTGGACCGGGTAACTGGGACTATGGAAGAGCTATGGCCCCTGCTTATGTATGTTTCTCACACGGATAAAATGGCAGGGGTTGACTTGCATACTCAGTCGATGGGCCCCCCAAATTAGTTGTTAGCACTAAGTGACATAGACAACAAGGGGGCAACACCAGTTGAGATGCTAGGGGAGTGGAGAAGTGTACCACGGCTCTCAGGACAATTCCGGAAATCGTTCAAGATCCCTACAAGCATCTTACTGGCACACTTCCTTCCCCCGAGCAACTTTTCTCTAGCGAGTCTCTACTGAAGCCAGCCAATGAAGGCAAGCAAGAGGTGGGAGATCCTGTCCCTCGTCAGCGTTTACTCTGCTCGGCCAGTGAAGGCAAGACAGAGATGAAGAACAGGGGTTCTCCCAGAAGCTATCAGGTACGTGGGGTCGCTACTGCCCAACAGTTCGCCACAAGCTGCCCTGCGTATTTATTATTATAATTCCTCATTATCTTTTCATGGTAACATTGAGATGATATCTCATATTTTTGTCATGTCCTCCACTCTTTAATCATCAAAATTATTGTCATCGCCTTATAGCTGCAGCTTATTGTCACTATCGTACGTACGTAAAATATACGTATATTTGAATTTATATTTAATAAACAAAGTCTGGCCCTATTTATTTATTTATTTTATTGGTACATTATACATTTTATTTTATCGTCTAATTTTAAATAGGTTATTTATTTATTTATGACATGGGTCGTGCACGCCCTAATATTAATATGAAGGTAACGATTTAAGCTTCTACTGGACTCCAACTTATCTCACGGAGGAAATCTCGTTCACACCACGATCGAATGGAAGGAACTGACACTTTTTGTACCTATTTTGTACCTTTTTTATAATTATTTAATCACATTAAAATCATAGAGAATCACGAATAAGGACCTTATACTTAGTCTCCAACAGGCTTCAGCGATGAAACTCGTTCACGTTGCCGCGCTGCTTTTACCCTGAAGGAACTGGGGCCCTATTTTTGAATCACTCGCTTTGAACTGGCGAGTGATTTTCGTTCGACAACGAGTTTTTTTCTTTGAATTCATCTTCGAACGTAAAGTGATTAAAAAATAGAGCTCCTGATCTCTAACTAATCTTTTCTACCTCAACTTGTATCAGTATTTAATAACAAGTAACTACTCTCATATTTTCCATATTGGGATTACTTAAATCGATTTACCTATCTTTGCATTTAACTTTACATGCACTTTTAAGAATTATTTAGCTTACAAAATATTGTACTGCTTCCGGATGATCAGTCCGATTGAACTACTTTACTTTGTTGATCAAATTACTCGCACATCTTTATAACTAGCCAACGTACATTAAACCCAATTATGAACCTATAAACATAGTCATTTATCCATTTATTTATGGCATTACTTACAAACTTAAGTATGCCTATATTCTTAGCCGTAATTAATGGCAAAATTCTGCAGCATTTGCGTCGTATCGATAAGTCTTATATTCAACGTCTTTTGTAACTCGTGTCAATCCGGTTAAAATATAGGTAAATTGTTTATTACAGTTACGCAAATTCTCTTGATAGCTACTTTATACTCGTTAAGTACATAAATAGAAATCAATAACAAATATTTCATTCATGACCTGATATAAAAATAGATTTGAATAAATCAAACTCTACCTGGGTAGCATTGTTTAAAAGAAAGTCACCGATACTTTGCTCTGTATACTTACAAATAAAGGATGCATCTGTTACCTTCTACTTACAAATGCACAAGAATTGATTAGTCACAGGTTTGGCCTCACTTACAGGTGACGTCTTGTCAGTATGGTGATAGAGCTCAGTGAGAAACATTGTCGGAAAAAATGGGTAAATGTGCCATATTTTATCGTAAACATTATAGCGGCAAAACATAAAATAAGCTACTACCAACAACATATTATACAATACAAATACGATTATAAATTAATAATTAATAAAAATATATTATAGATCTATCTACAGACAGTCATAGGTATTTTCACATAAACATGCTAAGATATAATTTATTTAGAATCACATTATCGAAGAAAATGGTGACATGTTAATAGTACCGTCCATATAATCAAATTATTATTTCTGTAGATAGTTGACATGTTATACTTAACTTATTATCGGAAAGGTCATTCGGTAAATGTTGGGAAAATTGCAAGATGCTATTAAGTTGTAGGTGAAAGGTATATTTAGACAACGTAGGTACCAAGGGTACGTTATCTAAATACGACATAAGCCCAATGTCTCGATTCTGAAAATCTGGTTTCTTTCTCTTCATATATACATATAATCAACTAAGGTTTAATTTTACCACTGAATAAGTATGAAACAACCGATTTTAAAATGGCTTTTATATAAGATTGCTGACAAATGGTGACGTTTTAAAATTAGGCGTATTGTATTTTATTCGACGAATATTCCTTTTCCTTATATGACGATGGTAAAATCAAGCCTAAGTTATTGTGATCCAACCGTAGTCTAGCTAGGGGGCTAAGTTAGTATTAGTAGTAACCGACATCAAAACTGAAAAGTCTTAAATGATCAGGAAATTAATCAATTTTAGGCGATAATATCTTTTTAGAGTCGGTGATCTGATGTTGATGCTTGAGATGGTTAAAGTGATGGCCCCGACTCCAAAAAGAAATTGTTAGACTTTTTCCTTTAAAGGATGAAATGTTTATTTCAGACTTTTTAGTGCATTTTAGTATACAAGTCGGATTTTACTTTTTTTAAAATTTATTTTTTTTCCCTTTTATTAATTACAGGAGGAGGGTGGGGGGTTGCACCTTATGACTCCGTTCTTTAAGAAGCTACAAATTCTGTCATTAAAATCACTGAATTCCAAAGCGTTAAGGAGTTCCACCATCAGCTAAGCCCCATACAATACGACTATCAGACGTAACAACACGTCAACATTAAAAAGCATAAGTTTATTCTAGTAAATACACTATACGTGCCTTTAAAATTTCAGCTATCCCGACTTTGCAATAGTGGGACCTACTGTATAACCTCGAGGTTATCGAAGACAATATCAAATCGGTCTACTAATGTCTGTGATAGGTAACACAGCCACAAAAAATAGAATACAAAAAACAACAGTCGAATTGAAAATCTCCTCAGGCTAAGTGCGAGGGCCTGCCAAATTAGGGATCCCTTTCTTCAACTTAGCCAAAATACCACAATATTTTGTTGACGGCAAAAATAACTTTGATTTTCATAGTATTTGTTTGAAGAACAAACTTATGTTTGCGATTGTTGAAAATGTGCTATATTACAAAAACTGCTTGTTCGATCTTTGAACAAGATTTCATTGAAAGTATTTGTAATTAATTATCTGGATTGTGTTTTTTATTTCGTCTATCTTACAAACGTTTGTCTTTCAGTTAATTAAATGGTTTTAGAAACCTCTAAATGACATATTTTAAGAGACCTATCTATAGACACCCATCATGCATAGGTTCGAGTAAAAATACCCCCCCCCCCCAATCCCCCCTCCCCCCTCAAAAGGTTATATTTTTTGTATGAAATGGTAAAGCGGTTGGCAGGATACACCTAACTATCAAGTTTCATCTATACCTACTTCTAATAATTTCAGAATAAGGTGGCTGTGATATACGGACGGACAGACAGACAGACAGACTTGACAATACTATAAGGGTTCCGTCTCTTGCCATTCGGCTACGGAACTCTAAAAATGGGTTGACTCAATTCTTATATTTCTATTTTAAGGTGCTAGACAACATTCGAGATCGGAGCCTCAAAGAAATGAATAATGATTCAAAGCAACATAAGACAAAAGAATATACAGACAGACAAAACTACGGAAAAAGCTTGTGTAGGTTGTCCTATGAGTTAGTTCTATGCGTAATTAATTTAATAAGCATAACACGGACGTATTTCCTGTATTTTTTAAATCGAAATAATAACACTTATTAGGCATTTGTACCTAAACATTATATAATTAAGCAACGATTATGACAGACAAAACATAATTTAGTCGTTCATAGCACATCGTCTAGCATCAACTAACTGATTTATTCAAATTATTCAGGAAATATGGTGGTCAACGGTGAACCGTAAGAATTTTGATTTTAACAATGCTTAAATAAAAACTAAATAAGACTTTGTTCCAGATTCATAAAACTATAATACATTTTTTTGTTAATAATTCAAAAGATAGAATTATAAATGTTATTATATTAGGGCTGAGAATATACCCCTAGATGCTTACGAGGGCTGCACTGAAAGGTTTAAGAATCAGCTAGAACGACGAGATTTAATGAAATCCGAATAAGAAACTCATGATGAAGAAGAACGCAGTAAAAATCATGTGCTGTTTATTTTTAAAACTTGGTGATATATTGAAAAGTCGGCGCAGCGCGTCGTAATTTATTTCACTAAGAAATTTTCATTTGTTGTTTTGTCATGATTTTCGTGCGGGTCTTAAATCGACTTTGGTTGCTATTTTAAAATAAAAGCTATTCTACATATTTTTTTATACTGGTTTGATGAGTCTTAATGTGCTCCAAGTAATCTCAGTGATGATTTTCCAACGATATTGTATTAAGACCTAGATCACCGGTGAGAGGCTAAAAGATGGCTCGGCTAAACAACACCTCACTTCAAATTGGGGTCATAATTTTGACTTAGTCTGTTTTTGATGGCGTCAGTGTCTCAATGCCTCAGTGTGTAACTGCAGAAACACCTAATTAAATAAAAAAACAGTCCGAATATCATATTTTTGTTAATAAATTGTTTTTAATGATGCCTGTCATTCATGTTTGAGGGTTTTTTGATAAAATTAGTGAGACTTGTTTCTTAGCCAACCCACGGAATAACATGGTCGATATTCTAAGACATTGCCATTCATGGAGTAGTTTGGTACTATATTTTTTAATAATAATTTAAACACCGTCATAGTGTGGTGGTTTACATTCCGGACTAAAAGGTAAGCAGTGGAGGGTTCGAATCCCGCCCGCACGACCCTAACAAATATGAGTATGGAAATGTATGTTAATATGTCTATAATATAACTATAAAATACACCTTCAATCTTTTTAAAAAAAGCAGCGCAGACGCTCACGGATCAAAAGGTCGCCGGCACTCGCGTTAACAAAAGTTTAACAAAAGACTGTTGATAAACACATCTAAGAGGGATGATGATCCTCACGATTGTACAAAAAATATGTACGCTCACTATTAGCGTGTTATTTGAAGGAATCATCCTGTTTACATGATGCCAGATGACTATGGCGTATTAATAAATATTTCTTTGTTTATTTAAAACTACTGGACTGTAAATATTTTAAATAATTTAATTTCGATTCGATTCGATAGTGCAGTACTCAGCCAGGCCACAAGGGCTCAGATCCGGTAAAACCGGCAAACCGAGGTGCACGAGTTGGAGGTAGGAGGGACACGCTCTGGGATGGGAGAGAAAGGTCGGCAAGCCGCAGCCCTCCGACCAGAACCAAAGTAGCTATTCAGCCTAAAATTGGTCTAGTAGTAGTGAAGTTGGGTATCATCCATGGGGAGTGAGCGTTGATGCTGCGAGGGGTTGGGCTATCATGCCATGGTGGTCTTCTGTATCTGTAATTTCCTGCGCTTCGACGTTTATCATTGTAGCTGTCTTCGGCTTATCGCTCGGTCCGCTCCGACATTGATCATTGAAGCTGTTTTCGGCTTAACGCTCGCTGATCTACGTCATTGATCATTGAATCTGCCTTCGGGTTATGGCTCGCTGCGCTCCGACGTTGATTGTTGTCGCTGTCTTTGGCTTATGGCTCGCTGCGCTCCGACGTTGATGATTGTAGCTGGCTTCGTCTTATGGCTCGCTGCGCTCTGTCGCTGATGATTGTAGCCGTCTTCGGCTTATGGCTCGCTGCGCTTCGACGTTGGACATTGTCGCTGTTTCGCTTATAGCTCGCGCTGCGCTCTGACGCTGATGATTGTAGCCGTCTTCGGCTTATGGCTCGCTGCGCTCCGACGTTGAACATTGTCGCTGTTTCGCTTATAGCTCGCTGCGCTCTGACGCTGATGATTGTAGCCGTCATCGGCTTATGGTTCGCTGCTCTCCGACGTTGATCACTGTAGCTGTCTTTCGCTTTTGGTTCACTGCGCTTCAACGTTGATCAATGTAGCTCTCTTCCGCTTTGGCTCGCCGCGCTTCAACATTAACCATTGTAGCTTCTAGTCTTGTGCTTTTCTGTGATAAGAGTCTGCTTCAGTTTTTTTATATACAAAAGGAATGCGGTTTCTTTTTTATACACAAAGGAGAAAATCACTAGCACGACACACATGGTCACACGAACTCACGCACAGACACATCATGAGATCACATTTTCATTTTAACACTGCACACATATGCATTTATTTTATGGGGTTGCTTGCTATGTAAAGATATCTTTAATCTAAAAGAAATAGATTAGTGCAATACATGCCAATCTTAATGGCGGCTTGCGTTGAGTAAGAGCAGGCGCTAAAAAGGTGCACATCTGAAAGCTTTTATGACAGATGGACAGGCAAATTTATTAGCCGTTTGTGCTTCGTTTTCTTTCAAAACAATATTATATTATAGAAATGATGAACGAATGATTTAACAGTGCATGTATTAACTTTAAAATCTTAAAAACTTAACTTTAAATGTAGAAAGTTTTTCAGGGCTTTAACAATTTACTCTTCTGGTCCTATTGTTATTGTTTCGCATGTTGTTGGCTTTTTTGAGAATGGTCGGATATTCTCCTTATATCCAAAGGATATAAGGATATTCTTTCCTTTGCAATGTTAACACTGCGGGACAACAACATGCCAAGGTTAACACTGCGGCATCCCACCCAGCTGAAATTTGCAACAAAAGTGGGCAACCCGATGTGCTGGCAACTGTACAATATTATTTGTGCAAGTGAAATTTTTACCTAACTACGAGGAAATTGTTAAAAAAATGTATTATAGTTCACAGTAACAGCCGTCTGAACACAGCTTTGTGTTGAGGAGGTGTTTATAAATTGTTATTTCTTCTTCTTCTTATTGTCCTATCGATCCGTGAGCGTCCGAATATATAATTTGCGGGAGTTAGATGTTTTGTGCCAAGGTGTTATCGTAGTACCTATAAATTCTTTCAGGGCTACTAGCCCCCTAGTATAAATATTCGCGGATTTCTTCGTTATTTGAAGTAAATTAAGATCAATTAAAATCCGCTGTTATGGAAATCATGAAAACAATTCCTGTCCTTTGTAAGGCAAAGGTAAAAATCACATTTTGAGCCACGACAGCGTGATCCAATGGTGCATCTTGGAGCACTACAGTCCTCCAAGATGCACCAGTTGCAACGTCCTCTTGTTCCTCTTCGTCGCTGCCCTCATTCCCAGACCCATTCAGCAACAGCTCAGTGTCGGCTTCCACCGAAAACCGTATCAGAATTGATGTTTCTGTAAAAAAACACAGGAAAAATATTAAGTTTCAGTAATGTCTAGATGACTCACGTACGGGACGGCTCCCCACAAATGTGTCGAAAAACTTCGTTGACTCGTTTAGACAAGACAAGTTTAGACGAGACAAGTTTGAAAGAAAATAGCACAAAACGATAGATAAACTATTATAATGTTACTACATGCACAAGACAGTACTTAATTTAGGTATTTTTTTGTAAAATTGTACTTACATTCGCCAAAAGTGGAAGCAGAAAAATTGGGTCGACTCGACGGGTCACGACCTGTCGCCACACTGACTGCCGCGAAAAATTCAAACGTGATTGCAAACCTTAGCTTCCGCACAAGCTCCTTTCTGCAAAGACGTTTAAGCCGCGATCATACGCTATAAGCCTGCGTGACTCCGCTTTATATGTATACTGTAATACTGTAGTAGAATCCTCTTGGTCAGGCGTCGCTATGCCTCGGAAAAAAAAACACGGTATATAGACCACTTGTCCACGACACCCGTACCTAATTTGTAACGGTTTACTATTGTAAACAGAGTTGAACGCAATTCATACACATCTTTCACTAAGCTCTCTGGTTACTTTGTGCCCAAAGAAATAATTAGATAATACACTACAACACATACACATACAAGGAATCACTTCAAGACTTGGAGTTATATTTAAAATACATATACCGGTGATTTGATTACGACCACATGTTACGCACTATTGGTATTTATATTACACATTAATAAACGGAAATGAGATATTTCGACAAGGGAAATTTACGCGCTATTTTTTTTAGATTTATTTAGATCGTGGCGACGTATTTAACTCTGTTTATAAAATACTAATCACGGAGAAACCGTTTCAAAATTTTGAAGGAAAATTCGTTGTAAAGATGCCCTTACGCGCGCGTCGGGCTCTAAGACAATAAATTCTTTTAGGGTTGGCCGGCCGCTTGCGGCACATGTGCAGAACACGACCACTCACAACGGCTGCCCAAAAGGATCTCCAAATATTTTAAATAATTTTATTTGTAAAAAATATACATGTGGTCACGTGATCGTGAATGCCTAGCAGTAAACGTGACTCTGATATTGGCCCCATGGCGTTTCAAGCTTTCACGTGATACATTAAAATTCCATTTATTAGATTATTATTAAATATTTTAAATGTTAAATACACACATCAAAAGTGTCTAGGGATCAAGCATTTTTATGCGGATTTCTTGAGATTGAGATGTGGCTTTGTAATAAATTTATGATTTTATAAATTTATATGGTGCATGGTGTATCCTTTTTGGTGCATTTCATAATTTGAAACAGGAACTGTCAATCAAATTCGAGTAAAAGATGAAAATCAGCTAACAATATTTTCACTATAAAAACATACAACGCATTGAAGACATTATTAGTGCTACTGTTTCCCTACTACTGATTAAAACCAACGTTATTATGGAGCGGCGACGTCTTTTAAGCAGGGAAGAAATGCTCAGAGCCGTGGTAATGATAGAAGCTGGTTCCCGGCAACGTACTGTGGCTTTAGCTCTGAATACAAGTCAGAGTGTTATCAGTCGACTTTGTTACCGAAGCACTGGTACCGTGGCTGAGCGCCATGGAGGACGGTATCGCTGCACCACACGGAGACAAGACCGATACATTCAAATCACAGCTCGAAGACCTCCAACAATAACCGCCATGATGTTAGCCATGAGGCTTCATCACTCTTCAGGGAACTTAATTAGCGATCAAACAGTCAGAAACCGCTTGCATGAAGTGAACCTTAATTTCCGAAGACCGCTACGGGTACCACCTATAGCAATGCACAATCGTAGGATTCGATATCAATGGGCTCTTGAACACAGAAATTGGGCAGAAGAACAATGGCGTTTCGTGTGCTTTTCTGATGAGTCACGTTTTGGTATGAGACCGGATACAAGACGTATACGACACTGGAGAACCCCTGGACGCCAACAGCGATTAAAATCTTGCCAGGAAGTCTATCATTAGAGTGGTGGAACCATCATGGTGTGGGCGGGTATTTGGATCGGCGGAAGAACTGATTTGATTCGGATTCGAGGCAACCTCAACGCTCAAATTTAAGCTGAGGCGATTGTATCAGACGTCATCGTTCCTCTACAAGTGCGAATCGGTCCCTTATTTCAGTTAATGCATGATAATGCACGACCGCACACCGCAAGAGTTGTAAGACAGACTGTCGCCGCAGCTAACATCAATGTCCCAAGCTAAAGTGTGAACTCAATTTTAAATTAGGCCAACGAGTCTATTGTAATGTACCTAAATACTTTAAAAAATATATTAAAAAAGCTACTCTATTAAGACTCTGTTCCGAAACTGATGTCTGATGTGATAGATGTCAATTCATTGACATCCATTAATCAGACGGTGCCATATTTGTGTACTCTTTTAGTTCGCAAGGCGTCATCTACTTCTAAATACAATATCATTGTAATTTTCATACAATGTGTCTTTCTACGGCGACCGCTGTAAAAAATCATGAGTCGTGTGCAACTGACAATGATATTGTATTTAGAAGTAGATGACGCCTCGCGAAATAAAGGAGTACACAAATATGGCACCGTCCGATTAATGGATGTCAATGGATTGACATCCATCACATCAAACATCAGTTTCGAAACAGAGTAATAAAAGAGTAGCTTCCTTAATATATCTTTTAAAGTACGTAGGTACATTACAATAGAGTCGTTGACCTTATTTTAAAAACGAATTCACACTTTAGCTCGTACAAGAATAAATCAACAAAAACATTTTATTTTTAAATTATTTAACATTTACAATATTGAATAATGATCTAATAAATGCAATTTCATTATGTCACGTGAATGCTTGAAATGTCATTTCCCTAATATCAGAGTCACTTTCACTGCAAGGCATTCACGATCACGTGGCCACAAGTTCATTTTTTTTACAAATTAAATTAATGATAATATTTACAGTACTTATTTAAAAACATAAAAAATAATTAATAATGTATCATATTCATCTGGCATCATGTAAACGGTAGGATTCCTTCAAATAATATGCTAATAGTTAGCGTAGATATTTTTTTCTACAATGGTGAGTATCATCCTTCACGGATGTGTTTATCAACAGTCTTTTGTTATACTTTTGTTTGCGCGAGCGCCGGCGACCTTTTAATCCGTGAGCATCTACGCTGTTACTTTAAAGAAATTAAAGATGTACTTTTGTATATAACACAGAGACGGATATTAACATACATGTCGGCGGCCGGGATTCGAACCCTCGACTGCTTATCTTTGTAATCCCGAACATAAACCACCACACTACAACAGTCGTTAAATTATTGTTAAATAAATAATAGTAACAAACTACTCCATGTATGGCACTGTCTTAGGAAATCGACTTTTGACGACAAAATATCAACCATGTTGGTGCGTGGGTTGGCTAGGAAACAAAACTAGCTAATTTTATTGAAAAGACTTGACTATCATTGAATACAATTTACTTAACGAAAATATGATATTCGGACTGAATTATTTTAATTTCGTTAGGTGTTTCTGCAGTTTTAAAGGCGCACTGAGGCATTGCGACACGTATGAACGCTGACGCCATCAAAAACAGACTAAGTCAAAGTTAAGACCTCACGTTGACGTGAGGTGGTGTTTGCTTGACTATCTTTTAGCGTCTCATCGGTGATCTAGTTCTTAATACAATATCATTGGCAACTGACAATAAACGTTGAGTAATGATTGGCATATCACTAGGTAGGAATAAGTAAGGGCTTTGATGTGCCTAAAAAAACACACACTTACATTAATAAAGGCATAAGAGACTTTTGAACCACGCGAATACCCCACAGTTAGGCGAAGGGTCAAAAACGCCTTTGTTTGAATCGGTACGGGTAAAAACTTGAATAGCTTAACAAAGGTAACGAAGGTTTTCGTATTAGGTATTATCATAGGTGACCAAATCTGGATTTATTTTTTAAAGTTCAAAGGAAAAAGAACATTAAGCTGTAGGAAGGTTTCTATTGAGGATTAGTGAAGATTCATCAAAAAGAACGACACAGGTCATAAAAAGAGATGATTGTCTAATTTCTTTAATAAGACGAGGTTAATCCGTAGATATTTTAATCGATTGAGAGCTGTGTCAATACAGTTTCATGTGTCAATTATTGGTCTTGATTGAATACTTTTTAGCCAAGACAGCTCCTTCCAACCTACGCTACTAACCTGACACCTTTTACTATTCTCATAAATTAAATATAAACATTAGAGTAACAATTAAGTAACTAAAGTAGAGTAGATCTGCCTTATTCAGTGGTTTCGTCTTAATTGTATCCTCAGCGAGGATTACGACTACCTACTTAATTTTGTAAAAAGAAACTGTCTCCTATTTATATAGGAGTTTAGTCTTAGGAGTCTTTATTAATCCAGTTTTCGATTTTCTAAAATCTTTCATCGCGCCCTACGTATGTTCTCAGTTTTAGGGTAATTGCACTTTAAATGTAAGGTGTTGTCTTGCTATCCGCATTAGAACATGATGTTCTAATATGTATGAAATTGAATTAATTTCTATATTTTTTAACCTAACAAAATATCGTTTCAAAAATCGTTACTCTCACAAGCGTTATATTAGTTACATGCAGCAAAAATAATTGTTCACAGAATCAAATCGCCAATACAGCTGCCCTATATTAAATTGTTGGCGATATTCTTGAAACCGTCGGGAACATGGCCTGCTGAAATTTTCGGTGGAAAAAGGTCATTGCTCATTATAGCTCATAGAGTGACCCTACCGTATCACACGTCCCTCATAGTGCTGGGAGCTCTGCATTACTTATTCGATCGCATAGACCTACTATCCTTCCTTGACATGGGGCAAATGATACTGATTACGTTTTTAGCAGTTTTGGCAGCCGTGAGTATCTTTGTCTCACTTTGTATACATTATTTAAATAAATCTATACTAATATTATAAAGCTGAAGCTGATTGTTTGAACGCGCTAATCTCAGAAACTACTGGACCGATTTAAAAAAAATCGCTTTTATTTAGATAGCTTATTTATTGAGGTGGTTTTAGGCTATAGAAAAATACGCTGTCGTGGGGGACCACTATTATAAAGAGCTTGTTTAGGTAGGTATTAGAAGTTAATTATGTGTTAATTTAAAAATTTACCCCTTTTTAGGTAAGAAGTATACTCCCAACATTAAAAAAATATCATTTATTGATAATCAGATACATAAGAGAATTTCATTTGATGCACTTCACTTATAAAGGAGATATATACGTCAAGGTACGATAATATTAAAACTAAAAGCTATCCAGCTATCTACAGGAATTAATTTTAGATTGGTAAGGTTCTTGTCGCCCTCGAGATAGAGAATTATAAATACAGACAGTTTTCTGTCTTCAGTAGATATTTACCGACTTTGAAAGAGAGGAGGTAATCAATTCAACCGGTTTTGTTTGTAATATCGGTAAAACTTGATAATTTTTGAGTATGATGATCTGTTTAAGCTACTAAGCACGTATGCAAAATTTTATAGATGTAAGTAAGGACTTGTCTGTCCACGGATATTTCTAAAAAGGGAAGTCATATCTAGATGATTATTTTTTAAGTCAGTCAGGTGTATTCTAACTTAGGAAAACTTAGGAGTAAGTTTCATCAAAATTCACGGTTCAGTTTTTTTGAGATGTTATGAAAAATCCATTAAACCGCCTAGAAAAACTTAATAAATAGCTTAAATTAAGCTTAGCCTGGTTTAGGCTAGTCAAATAAGTATTGTTAAACCTTGTAGGTAGAGGGAATTTTAAGGAACACTATTTTTGACTTTGTAACTTTGTTGGGACTAGATAGGAGGTTTAAACATATTGTTGTTTAAAGCCCCAGCCCGCAGTTTAAATAAATAAATTAAAATTAGCTAACTTTACTAAATTTCGTTACATTGTGTAGGTATGTTTGTTTGTTTGATATTGGTATACTTTTAACGTTTTTTACAGATATCTCTGATACAATATGGTAGATTATTAGGATTTTTCTCTCTTTTTTATACATTGAAGCATATTTTAATAAAGGGAACAGCGAAAGTTTCATCAGAATCTGTTTATTAGTTTTTAGGATATGTGCAAAAACAAAAGTTGTTCAAACATTTAAACCACTTTCTAAAAACTCCATAAAATAACTTAAATACTCCAAAATAATTGATTTCTCCTAAACAGTAGAAGAAAGTGTTATTATCGTCTCTTAATCGAGATTTTTGAAGCAATTGTAAAGTTTGGACACATATTTTTTATTCCGTAGTTTTTTTTGTCCATATCTTAAAAACTACTGAACTGATTTTAACAATACCCTGGTCGTTAAGACGGAAAATACTTAATTTATTGAAGAAAAGTATAATCTCGACAAACACAAAATTTACATTTAAAAAAAAAGGGAACAGTGTAAGTTTCATCAAAATCTGTTTATTAGTTTTTAGGATATATGCAAAAATAAATAGGTACTATGAAGTAAAAATTATAATGTTCAAACTTGTAAACTGCTTTAAATTTCCTTACAAAGGCTTAAATACTCCAAAATAATTGATTTCTTCTAAACAGTAGACAAAGGTGTTATACAGCCTTTTTATCAAGATTCTTGAAGCACTTGTAAGGATTGGATATAATGTTTCATACCATAGTTTTTCTTTTTGCCTATATCACAAAAACTACTGAACCTTTTTTGATAATACCTACACTGGTCCTTGAGTCGGAATAAACGTAATTGATGAAACAATGAATAATCTCGGCACAATATTCTTCTTTATATACATTTCTACACAGATACAAAATTTTACAATTACTTAAATATCAAATACACGAAAAAACATACACTTGCCAAATTTAACATATTTATTTGGTCGCCTAAATAGATCATCATACTCAAATATTAGCCTATTCCAACGCTGACACAAAATACAGTTCTTAAAATCTCCCTTTTTTGAAGTCGTTTTAAAACTTTATTATGGCGCATAGTTTTCGATATTTATATTAAATAAACATTAAACTTTCGATTCCTCCCCCTCCTCCCGGCTCAAGAGGTTCGGGCTTGGACTTATATGATAACCTCCTAAATAATCCAAAGAAAGTTACGAAGTCAAAAATTGTGTTCTAAGTGATCCTTGATGCGAGATGTTAGCATCTCGAGCTATGTCGTACGGACAGAGCACGTCAAGGTTAACACTGGGGTATCTTATGCAGTTGTAATAAGGGCTAGTTTGCAACAAACGTGGGTAGCTTGATGTGCTGGCCACTGTACGCAACGTAAGCTTGACGTCATGTGCCCTCGGAGAAACAAATTCATTTGGAGTTCAAATGAATTTGTTCCTTCTGGAGCTCTATTTTTTAATCACTCGCTTCAAGATGGCGAGTGATTTTCGTTCGAAGATGAATTAAAAGTCAAAGAAAACTCGTTGTCGAACGAAAAATAGGGCCCCAGGGGGCCAATTCTCGTGCAATTCGTATACGAAAACAGTTCACCGATCGAATTTTCTATGTCTCAGAAAAAATAGTTTTTGATTTCTTAGGATCACGATTCCTATGTTACTTAGATTTTGTTCGTGTGATAGTTTTTTTACGTGTAGATATTTTACTAGATTATTTCGGTAAATGGTTAAACTCGTAATCGAATTAACACAAAAAATCGAAAAAAGTTCGATTGTCGCGAGAATCGGCCTCCTGAATAGAAGATAAATGCTTAATTTTACTTTAGAGCAAATTGTTGAAGGTGGTTTATTTTTTTATTTTTGAGCACCTTGTTCCTTAAATTACACATAGAAATAACTTCCTGCTTGCGTAAACTATTTTAGCCTATGTTAAAACATTTAAAGTCTAGGTACATAAATATGAAACATATTTTATTTTTACAGTGGAACAAGAAGATAGATCGTGTCTCGAATATTTACACACAGATTATGATGGTCGTTATGTTCATAGCGATGATAATGTTCAATATTTCTCCGATGTTTCACAATATCAAACACGTACTGTACTTAAAAACTGAGAACTATACTATGGAATACTCCCTTTACATAAGTTATCCTGGTTTCAAACCTCTTAACCACTACACTTTTGCTACAATTTATAATTTTTACCTATCATACAACTTCGGAATCGTACTATCCGGATTGGATTTGATATTATTTCTGTTGATTTTCCAAATAATCGGACATATCAATATTTTGAGACACAATCTTGAAAATTTTCCGACCCCAAGGAATGTATCAAAACTTGAAGATTATGTTAGATATGAAAACGATGAAGGTTTTACTTTAGAATTATATGACGCCGAAGAAAATAAACAAGTTAGAAAAATGCTGGCCGATTGCATAGAACATCACAAACTAATAATAAAGTAAGTATGGTAATATTTTATGGTTGCACATTTACAGCCTATTCATAATAACTTTAACAGTTTAGTAAACCTATTTTAGGTATTACCCTGTTTTATCACTTTCTGTCAAATGTTGACAGCGCCCAGAAAGAACTAGACAAAACAGTGTTTTAGCAAGGTAATAGTTAAAACAGGTTAATAAGACTGTTTGCTATAACTACATAGTACGAAACAAAGTTGCTCCCCGCTGTCTGTATGTATTTATGCTTAAATCTTTAAAACTACGCAACGGATTTTAATGTGTTATTTTTAAATAAATAAAAGTGATTCCAGAGAAAGGTTTATATGTATAATAAATTGCACCCGTGCGTAGCCGGGGCGGATCGATAGTTATGAATAAGGGGGTTAGCATATATGTTTAGTAGTTAAAGTACCATTAAAATGTCACACACACACACGCACACGGACAAGCACAAGCACACGCACACGCACACGCACACGCACACGCACACGCACACGCACAAGCACACGCACACGCACACGCACACATTTTACAAAATAATAACATACTCGAATAATTACCTACATAACGAATTCACAAATTACAAAACAGAAAAATTACAAAGTGCTTAGTGACCTGTGTCGCTGACCGTACCTAAAATAGGGATGTGTGGTAACATGATTTCATATTATTAACATCCACTTCAGTTTTACAGATGAGTTGTCGAACTTTTTTGGCCCCATGATAGCCTTCAACTACTTGTTCCATCTGGTCGGCTGCTGCTTGCTGCTGCTGGTGTGCACGGGAGGCGTACGTACCTACTTGTCTGGGAAGGCTCTAAAAATTATAGATGAACAATTCCTTGAAAAAAAAAACGATTTTTAGGCTATGAATTTCTTGATACCCTGTCATTCGAATCAGGGGTGCGATTGTGTAAAGCAATCGTATTCTTTTGACAGTTCAAAACTGTCAAAAGAAAAGGTATGGTCTGCCAAATGGCAAAGAACAAAGGGTTTGACAGATCATATCGTACGTTTTGAACTGTCAAATGAATACGATGCTTTACACAATTCCACCTCTGTTCGCGAATAATATTTATCGTGGTAAACAACAACGTGAGGGAATAATCAGAGGACTTTTTGACGCCGTAGTAATTTTGTCAAAAGTATAATTTGTCATATATCTCGGCTTATCTGTCTTAATGTAGAACAATGCTCCCAATGATTTAAAAACGTAAATAAATTCAATGTTAGCTTTTTCCACACAATAGAGGAACGCAAAGAAATATGACTTTTTAAAATTGGGGGTATTTTGTGATGTGGTTTTTACTTGAACCAATTGTTAACACATTTCAAGTGGTTCAATATGAATTATGGCAGTTTATGCATTTTCCTAATCTGGTTGCAGCTTTAGCCACAAAAAATGCTAGGAAATCATTTTTTATGTATCGGGATAGTGAGCAACATTCAATTCCAAACAGAAAATATGAGCTGCTCACCCCAAATACATTATAAATTAAAGTTTTACCAGAATCAGCAAAACACGCTAAATGTCCGGAACTCCCGAAACTGCCATAATTCATATCGAACCACTACAAAAATGTGTAGAGACTCCATTGAAATATTGGTCATAAACGTATTAACTCACAGTAACAACCACTTCTTAAGATACCTCCCAATATTTTTCCATTTCGCTAAATGCGCCGGTGCTTTTATTTCAGGAACCTGGTGCAATGCTTCGTTACGGTCCTTTGACAATTGTTGTTTTTGGCCAACTTATTCAAATTTCAACCATGTTTGAGATCATGGGTTCGGAGGTCAGTATTTTGCTGTTTAATACAAAATTATTGTAAGCCATACACATATATGGACATCGCCAAAATAGTCAACAGTAAACATACAATAAACGTATCTGTAGGTAGCTGATATTGCTTAGTATAAACGTCATGATAATTGTTTATACAAGACTTACTATCCAACCAAATAGGGGAAAAGAGGCAGTGAACCTAACCTTACCTAAGTGAGAGTTACCTGAGACCCTATTTTTGAAACACTCGAGTTAATTATAATATAGCGAGTAATTTTCGTTCGACATTCAATTTAAACACAACCTAAATCACGCTAAATATAGACAAGAGTAGTCATAATTGAGATATCTTTTTTTCACTCGCCGTCGTGTGGCTTCGAACTGATTTTCATTTGAAAATCGAACGGTTGACGCTCACGGATCAAAAGGCCGCCGGCGGTCGCATAAATAAAAGCCTAACAAAAGACTGTTGATAAACACATCCGTGAGGAAAGCAAATGATACGCCATATTGACGCGGGTGATTCAAATATGGAGCTGCTGAAGCCAAAAACATACAACAATTTAAGTCACCATAAGGTGGGCAATAGCTATCTAGTCAGGTCATAAGCTCTGTCACATGTGTAATATGAAATAATTTAGACATGTTTATTATTTATCTAATCATTTATATAGCAAAATGAACTGAATAAAACATAGATTCATATGGCAATTAAGTTTATTCAAAATGACCTCCGCGATTTTGAATACAGGCCTTCCATCTGCGTGGCCAGTCGTCTATCGCAGCACGAACGAGTTCTATGTCAATATCGGCGACTGCAATAATCAAGGATGCCTTAAGCGACTCCAAATAAGGATGAGGCTTTGAGGGCCAGTCTTCGTGCCGGATGAAGTCGATTTCTTGCGCCGCCAGCCAAGCTTGTGTGCTTTTCGCTCTATGAGCTGGCGCAGAATCTTGTTGGAATACCCAGTGCCTGTTATTAAACATGGTATTAGAAATAGGTTCCACAAGGTTCTTGAGGACTGTATTTTGATACACATTCGTTTTTACGCCTTTCTTTAGGCCGCAATAAGAGGCTCCCAACCAAACCATGAGCGAGGATGGCAAATAACCTCGTTGGACACGCGGAATACGCTGCTTCACTGCTGTGTGCGATCACCTTATGATTCTGTATTCATTTTTTGTAGCTCTCTCCCACGGTGAAAATTTTTTCATCCGAAAAAAGAATTTCTCGATGTTTTTTCCCGCGTACCGCTTCAACAAAGCGCGACATTTCTTCAGTCTCAGGTCCATTAAACGAGCGTCCAAACGATGTCCTGTTTTTCTTCGATATGCCCTAAGCCATAAGTCTTCATTTAACACCCTTTTCACCGAGCTCCTCCAGCTCCAGCTTAACCCCATCAGAAGGTCAAACAGTTTCTGCTTACGTATGGAATTTCTTTGAATTCGCGCCTTTACAGCTTTTATCACTGATGGAGCCCTAACAGAGCGAGGGCGACCACTGCTTGACCTGTCATCTACACTAGAGTCTTCATTGTATCGTTTTATGGTAGATATGATA
Organism: Pyrausta purpuralis; assembly: GCA_963924145.1. Lineage (NCBI taxonomy): Eukaryota > Metazoa > Arthropoda > Insecta > Lepidoptera > Crambidae > Pyrausta > Pyrausta purpuralis. The sequence continues at coordinate 14,642,648 of OZ001647.1, read as the reverse complement.
AATGAATCTTTTGGTTATTTTCAAAATTTTCAGCAAGTCGATAACCTGAATTGGTGCGTAACCGCAACGATGCAACACAATAACCGCGACACTGTCTTCTTTAAGTGGTGGACACACACTCCATATTTCTAATAGGTACACAGTTTTTTTTTATGAAAAATTCGAAATTCGAATCCAATAAACTTTTTTGTGGCCAGCATTCTAATTTCAAAAGTTTTTATTATGTGACAGAACTTATGACCTGACTATGTATATGGCTTTCTCTACCTGAAGTCGAAGCAATCTATATCTTTTCTGTTCCAAAGGCTGAGAAGTTAAAAGACTCCGCTTACTTGTTGAAGTGGGAATGTATGGACGTCAGCAACCAGCGCACCGCTTGCATATTGTTGCACAAAATGCAATACAAAATAAGCCTCAAAGCACTCGGACTTACCGCAGTCGGTGTCAACACCATGACAGGGGTGAGCACTCAGTATTATGCATCGAGGTCACCGCCCTTTTAACCATCTTTTTTGTTTGAAGCGTCCACTTTTGTTAGAAGTGATAATCGTTTTAGTAGTGTGTGCAAGCCATTTTCGTTTGAAAGTGGTAACGCGGCAGACCTCGAACGTCCATAACTACTTGTTCTCTATTAAACTCAAAATCTTGATGTGTGTGCTAGGGACACTCACGGGTGACCCCAGATCCACCTTACCGAAGTTCCAATAATAGCTGAACGCACACTTATCCGAGCCGAACGTGCCGAAAGAAACGAATTTTAGAATTATTATATGAAATCTCATGAAACCTCGTACACTTATTCGCGTCGAATCGTCCGAATCTGGAAGAACCCTAGCAATCGCAGATAAATTCGGATGTCTTCATATGATTCGGTGCGCCGTGCGGTTAATGCAGTCGACTCGGACGATTCGGACGGCTCGCCGGATAAAATCTTCATACTCACTCTCACCTTTAGATGTCACTCATAACGCTATCTCATGATTTCTTCGACGCGGTCGATTCGTCCGATTAGGTCGATTTGGCCGAATCGAATATGTGTGCGAGCCCTTTTTGACTTCGATTCGTTCGGCGCGTTCGGCTCGAATAAGTGTGAGTTTACCTTATAAGTAATGTTCTCAAAATGTTTAGAGTTCCTACTAACTAAAACTAACATAGGTATAAGCTAGCAAAAATGACGCAAAGGCAATGTAGAAATAATGACCCTAATATATTTGATTTATTGTTGCAGATTTTGAAGACAACATTTTCCTATTATGCATTCTTACAAACACTACATGAGTGAAACCTACGCACGTTATCTTTTTCAGCTTTTATCACCTGTTTTTAATTATTAAAGGTATCCGAATTTACTTAGGTAATAATAATTCAATGTACAGTTTTTTTTCAATAAACACACTTATTTTGGCATATTACTGCCATGTTCTGACAGTAGGGTTAGTCACTCGCCTTGCAAACACCCCTCCACCAATCCGCACTGAACCCACGTGGTGGAGTATGGCCCGAACTAAGTGTAAGTTAAGGTAATGCCTTTGCTCAGCAGTGGGACTATACAGCAACTATCACGACAACGATCATATATTATAACACCGTTTGAATTCAAACTCGAATTTTATATCTTTCATTTGATATTTTTTTGTTTGACAGAGGTACACATTGTTTCATATAACTGTTATTTGAGATAATAAATATTTCAAATAATTATTAAAAGAAATTACCGTCAATTAATATAACCGTCCCTTGGTATAACTTCAATTCACATACGTTTATTTTAAACCCGACTCCCCGTGATCACTTCGCCGTGGTACTTGTTTGCCCGATACTAGAGTGTAACTAGCGGACCCAGGAACTTTGTTTCGCCCCTATCATCGTCTTGCCCGGCCTCGTCCCGCCTAGCCACGTAATTAAAGAAAAATTTTAAGGATAAGAAAAATAGATGTTGGCTGATTCTCAGACCTATTTAATATGCTCATATGCTAAATTTCATGAGAATCGGTCGAGCCGTTTTGGAAGAGTACGGGAACGAACATTGTGACACGAGAATTTTATTTGTAAGATTTAGAAGCAAGGCGCAAGGGCGGGGAGGCTGCACTTCCCGCAGCGCCGGAGACGTGGAAATAAAAATGCATGTGTGCTTGCTTGAATGCATGCTGCATGCCTGGATGCATGCTGCATGCCTGCATGCATGCTTACGTACTGCCTGCCTCTCTTCGTTGGTCTCAACAAGCTTTGGTTAGGTTAGAACAGTGACACAACAACGCACCAGGATCCTCTATTTGTTGATGAATAATTTAGGATTTGCGTGCTGCAAGAGACCGTGTGAACCACTATTGCCTAAAGGTCGACATTTAAAATATTTTTTATATCATATTATGATATTACATAAATTGGAGTTTATATCAAGTGATCATTATATGTTTTAAATATTATATAAAAAGATTGTTATCGTAAATGAATGATATACTAAATGTTATTATACGAAATAAACGTTATTTGTTTTAGTTATTATATCACGTAAATGTTAAATTAAATGTTTTAATATTAATTGATTTAAGGTCAATCGTTTATTATACGTTTCAAAATTATACCATTTCATCATAATATTAAAAAAGTGTTATATTAAACAAAATTATATCATACTAGTGGTCTCCCGCGATTTCGTCCGCGCGTTTTTCGATTTTTTTCTCGCCTTTTAAACCTTCCCTAGACCTCCACGAATATTTCAAGACTAAGATAAGATAAATCCGTTCAGCCGTTCTCGAGTTTTAGTGAGTCTAACGAACAGCAATTCCTTTATATATATATATATATATAGAAGATAGAATATAGAAGATGACTATATATGTTTTGAACATTATATGATATGTTGTTATATCATATATTACATACCCAGGTTCATCAACTCAGCATGTCTTAGGGCACGGGCGCCATCTTGAGTCACGAGCGAAACGAATGAATTATAATTTTGACTCCCGAGCGAAGCGAGGGAGATACTAGTTCTACTCCCGAGCACTAGCGAGGGAAGTAATAGAAAATCCTAAGAGTAGCGAGGGATTTAAGCTGACCCAATACGAAGACAAGTTATTCCCGTGGTGAATACTGTGCTTTTCGCTTCTCTATGCGACCCATTTTATAAGATTATCGACTAAGTTCATAATAATTTTAAACGCACGCGGTGCGCTGCATAAACTCACAAGTTACCTACCATTCATAAATAAATACGATTCAGTTAAGTAAGTATTATGATCTGAAAGAAACTGCCCGCCCACCCTTTTTTCAACCGTAGTGATTACCTACTTGCTCAGTGGTTAACAAATCAAAAACAGGTCACGTAACATTTTCTACGAAACAAACCTTTTCCTTACTATAATTAATAACATTCACAAAGACAAAACATTCATTTTGTTAATGAGATATAATAATAACCTATGTTGGTTACATATTATCACGGCATTGACTTGATTTCTTATTTTATTAATTTTCCACGAGATAAATGTAAATGAAATATGGTGTCCCGTGTCATAAAGCCAAATAACTAAGTATTGGATGAACTAGTAGATAATATTATAAATTGCCTGGCAAAGAGAAGCAAAAAACGCTATTGTACCTATTACTAACCAATGGATTTTTTGTTGTCCGAAATAATTGATTTTGAATTTGAATTTGAAAAAGCAGAGTATTCATCACGGGAATTAAGTTGTCATCGTCCTGGGCCAGCTTAAATCCCTCGCTACACTCAGGATTTTATATTACCTATAAAAAAAAACTAATGTCTCCGCTAAGATGTTTTTAAATTGTACGTCATTGTGTCTCCGTCGCTTCGCTGGGAAGTCAAAATTATAATCCCTTTGTTTCGGTCGTAACTCAAGACGGCGCTCGTCCCGAAATATATTATTTTATTCCTATAGTGAATAATCTACTATTAGTTAGTTTTTATTTATTATTATTTTAAAGATGAAAGGCTTTTTTCAGAGGGTCTGTTCGATTTCAAAGGCAGTTCGTTTTAAGTTTTTAGTTGGCTAGCCATTTATTCCCATACAAAAAAAAAAATTATCTTCTCTATGGTCTAAAACTCTTGGCTCACATATGACATGATACAGAGTCGATTTTACCAACAATTAGGAATATTCGTCGAATATAATACAAAACGCCTAATTTGAAAACGTCTCCTATTTGTCAGCAATCATTAAGCAAAACCGGTCGTTTTATACTTATTCCGTCGGATAAGTCCTATCTGACGTTAGTAAAATCGACTCTAAGTTCTAATTTGGGTCAATAATCACATTTCTGCGTCACTCAGTTATCTCTCGAGCTTCGGTTGCTTTAATTCATTCAAATTTTAAATTAACAACCATATTAAGTTACGTTCCCTAACAATATTTAACAAGGTCTGATGAGTAACTATTTGGTTGACTATTGACATCAATATTTCGTAACTTCGAAAGTATGAAGTATTTCTCGTTACTATGTTTTCGAACACTTTCAAACTTTGATATCGTCATATGGTTTTAAAATAGATTATCCCGACATTTTTTCTGACTGCCAGAAAAGGGTATGTTTGCTATTTTTTTATGTACATGAAATTGACTCCTAAGTAGGTTGTACACCAATAATAGTTGTAATGGTTGTAATAGGGTTGGACACCCCAATCACATACATCGTTCTGATCCCAAAGTAGCCAATGCACTTGTGTTATGGAAATCAGTCGTAACGGTGGTACCACAACACCCAGACCCAAGACAATATAGAAAAGATCGTTTTCTACATTGATCCGACCGGGAATCAAACCCGGAACCTCACAAGATGGCGACGCTTGAAACCAGCATGCTAGCCACTCGACCACGGAGGTTAATAGGGTTGTGTGTGAATCGGTTTCCAAACGGATTAGGAATACCATTAAGATAGATGATGTTGTTCAGTTTTTCATTTATTGAATAGTGATAACAACAGGGGAGTAGATCGATGGCAGCAAGAAAATTTTTTTATGAATGTACATTTAGGCTTTGGTTTGGTATATACCTACTTGCGTTTAATTTGCGTGAAATGTGTGAATGTGTTGACGTAACATTTGAATCATATCGTTTTCAAATCAAATTATCCAGAACGAGTGTAGCAATGCTTTTATCACTTCGAGTTCATTTCATTTTTATCGACCATAAACTTGTAACTGCGTTATTCGCCAGGCTGCAACGCGAGCACAACTTAGCGAAATCACCATGAAGTTGTATTCAGCAGTGCCGTTTTACTTTTTGTCTATATTTCTTTTCATTATCTGCCTTGTCAATGCCGTAAGTATAGTACCTACCTACACCTAGTTAATTTTGCAATTTCGTCTCAAAGTTTGCCAGTCAGAGGTCCAGGCAAGTCGGTAATATATTTTTTGTTGTTCAGGCGCCATGCCGGAGAGCACGTCAGCCCGTGCACCAAACGCACAAAACGGTAGTCTCAGCCCATAATAATATTAATCACCAACTCAATTTATTTCGGTCGATTTTCAAGAAGACGATCAATAAATTCAAATCATTAGCGTCTAAGCCAACAGAATAAAAAAAAATGATTTGAATAATTAAACGTATGAAGCACTTCGATCCATTAAATTTATAGCTGAGTATCAGAGCCCCATAAATACACATTTTTGTACTAAGTATACATAAAAGCACGGAACTGCAGGTTACGAGAGCGCTAGATAACGTGGTCTATTGCCAGAGTGTAAACAAAAATCCTGTTTCGCTATGGAGGATTTCCCGCAACAGATTTACCCCCACCGAATTTTCTATTTTCAGTGCACAGTTTGCGGGGCACCTCGCCCCAAGCCAGGACAGCAATTTATCAAATTATCTGTGCCTAAAAGGAGGTACATACACCGCTTGGCGAACAGTACTTCGCCTTATTAAGCTGTTAAGCAATATCCCACTGTACCTACGCTGAAACAGCATCATCGTTACCTCCCGTCTCGTCTCAAAAGCTTAATTATCCTTCGTATTAAAGGAAAACATTGGTCTAACAGGGACGAAAATCACTTCAAAAGGGTGATGAAATCGGAACAATCACTACCATGGCCCCAGGAATCCAAAAGATCATAGCTCAGTTAAAGGACCACAAGATTGTTAAAGAGAAAGCTAAATACAAAGACTTATTGCGTCAGCTGAACCAAGTATTTTATACTACATCTACGACAGTCTGTGCTAGGTGCAAAGGGAAATAAAGTTACATTACATTATTTTGTTTATATTTGGTGAATAACCATTTAAAGATCCCGTGACATTTCTTAAAACCTTCCTGGTTCTTCCACGTTCCGGCTCCGGTTTACAAAGTCAAACCTGCAGCGGAAGGGGGAGCAACGTGCGATACCCAAAGCAAAAATGTAAGTGCAACGCAAAATTGATCTTTGTGAACCACTAGTGGTCCCCCGCGGGGCCGCCCGCGTAAATTGGGATTTCCCGTAAAATATTTCAACGCATATTACATACTCGTATTTTCATTAGATGGAAGTAAGAGGCTAGAAACCAAAGCGCTTAGTACGTAAGCGCGTTATGCGCTTAAAAGCAGCGAGCATTATTTTGGTGCAGAGTTATTTTATTTATAAAATAATGTAATAGCTTCAAAGATATTTATTCAAATCAAATGATGTAGAGGAGAATTTTGTTTAAAATGAAATGCTCGTGATGTATACATTTATTTTGATAAGAAGAAGTACCCGTGTGAATCTAAACACCTTTAAAAATTGTACATAATTTTTAACATATTTATAAACATACAAAAGGTTGTTGTGATTAAACCATATAAGAGATACATAGCTGTCGACGTACATGGTTTTTCTGTATCTTAAACGGATTACTTTGCGTACGCAACGGAAGCTCTCAAAAATAATGTTTTTTGCAATATTTTTCATTGTTGTTTTGCTCTTATGAGCCATATCATAATGTTTTGTCGATAAATAAGCTACCCAACACAATATTTTTTTTCAAATCGGTCCAATAGTTCCTGAGCACGTACAAACATATAAACTCTTATGCTTTAATAGCGGACCCTGCGAACTTTGTTTCGCCCCCATGCTCGTCTTGCCCAGCCTCGTCCCGCCCAGCCACGTAATTAAAGAAAAATGTTAAGGGTGGACAACCCTTATCACTAAAGAGTATGAAAAATAGATGTCAGCCGATTTTCAGACCAACTCAATATGCTCACAAAATTTCATGAGAATCGGTCAAGCCGTTTCGGAGGAGTAAGAGAACGAACATTTTGACATGAGAATTTTATATATGAGATAATATTATAGTAATATGTACCTATGCCCATCTGTTCTCCTTTTCACCAAAGATTTGACCATAGCACAAGGTCACGCTTCTTGTTCATCGATTTGGAGGGAACGAAAAGTCATAAATTCAAATGCTGAATTCCAATTCCATAACAAGTGAACAACCTATATAAAAACTTTTAGGTAGTAGGTATATTAATTTGTAAATTTGATATTTGCTCACAGCATGTGACGTAACCAATAAAATTATTGTGTACGAGTAATGCTGTTGTTTCAAGAAAGTACAATAAATTAATTAATTAAATCACATGTATGAAATTCTTGGAACACCCGTGATATACAACAGAAGCAAGTAATCAAGTTCCAAGAGAATAATGCCAAATATGCGTCTTGAGTCGTAGATACCTAAGACCCTTTCCACTCTGCGACTTTAAGCAGCGATGCTAATGTGCGGAACTAGTAATCGAATGATTACGTGTTACGCGTACACGTACACGTAAAAAAACTATCTCACGAACAAAATCAAAATACACAGAAATCGTGACCCCGAGGTATCAAAAACAATTTTTATCTTCTACAAACAAAATTCGATCGGTGAATCGATCTTTTATCGTATTTCTCGTGTAATTCGTATACGAAAAAAGTTCACCGATCGAATTTTCACTGTCGAAATACATAGTTTTTAATTTCTCAGGATCACGATTTCTATGTATTAAGTTTTTTTTCGTGCGATAGTTTTTTTATGTGTAGGTATTTTACTTGTTTTTTTTTTTGGGTAAAACGATAACACTCGCAATCGAATTATCACACGAAAAAAGTTCGATTGCCGCGAATATCCGCCTCCTGACAGTATTTACAAACATAGAAATTACCATCGCAACGCTGGAATAGATAAAAAATCCCTTGCCATTTTGTGATTTCGAATTTTGATAACTTAGCGAAAAGATCGACAAAGGTTGTGAGAGGGATAACCATACACCATTAAAGGCTGTTCCGCACAAAACAGTGTCACTGCCACTGACGAGGACGACTGTCTTTTAGAATCGCTTGGGAGCGGACATCTTCTGATAGTTGTCTGACTGTATTTGTGATATTCTTAGTAATATTATTAGCTTTTGCTATTGAGCTTCTTTATGAGAATCTTTCTCATAAAGAAACTCAAAATCACACAACGAGCGACGGAGAGGGCTATGCTGGGTGTTTCTCTACGTGATCGAATCAGAAATGAGGAGATACGTAGAAGAACTAAGGTAACGGACATAGCTTTGAGAATGAGTAAGCTCAAGTGGCAATGGGCAGGGCACATAGCGCGATGAACTGATGGCCGTTGGGGCAGGAAAGTTCTGGATTGGAGACCCTTCGACCAAAGACGCAGCGTAGGGCGACCACCAACAAGATGGGCAGACGACCTTAAAATGAGTATCAAACTGGATGCAGATCGCTAGTGATCGATCGCTGTGGAAAGCCGTGGGGGAGGCCTATGTTCAGTCCTTTGGCTGAGAATGATGATGATGATGATGATTAGCAATATCCTTAAAGTAGCCCAAGGTCTTTTACACATTATCTGAGAAAATAAATATCAAAGTTGCTAATTTAGAGGGTATCGTAGCCTACACTTACCAAAGATTCAACATGCGATATGCATCTTGACTCAAATAAACTGATGTTTTAGATAAGGTGGAAGATCAGATGGATGAGGCTTAGGATTAGGTAGGATCATAGACTTATATGAGAGGTCGTTGGGTAGGATAGGTCCCTTAATCGAGTACAACAGTGTTTGCATATAAGGTGCTCTTACTATCTGCCTATCATTTCTTCAATAGCAATAGCAATATCGAAAAGAGGGATTTGCTATAATTTTTCCATAAGGTGGTTTTAAATAAATAGAACAAAAAGCTCTTTTTGACTTACAATTATAATTAGTCGCTTAAAATTTAATATTTTAATTAAATAAAATGAAAACGAAAAAGCACCTTTTTAGGGTTCCGTAGCCGAATGGCAAAAAACGGAACCCTTCTAGTTTCGTCAAGTCTGTATGTCTGTCTGTCTGTCTGTCTGTCTGTCCGTCCGTATGTCACAGCTAATTTATTCTGTAACTGTAAGCATCACACTGTTAAAATTTGGTAGGGAGATGTATCCTGTTAACCGCTTTACGATTCTCATACAAAAAATAAAAAATAATGATATTTAAGGGGGCTTCAATACATGAAACTAAAACCGAATTTTTTTTTAGTCAAACCTATTCGTGTGGGGTGTCTGTGGATAGGTCTTTTAAAATGACATAGAGGTTCCTAAAACCGTTTTCTTTTAAAGTCTAACGTTTCTTAGCTAGACGCTTCCAAAGTGGAAAAATGGGCGTCCCACCCCCCCCATCTAATTTCTAAACTAAGCGAGTGTAAATTTTGAAAAATATATATAATGTAGATGGATGGAATCGAACGAGAAGTTTTTGAGATATAGCATGTTTTCAACAACCGCAAACATAACTTTGTACTTCATACAAACACTATGAAAAACAAAGTTATATTTGTAGCCAACAAAATATTGTGGTATTTTACTAAGTAGAAGTAAGTGGATTCCCTAATTCAGTTAAAGTTGGCACGGAACCCTCAGTGCGCGTGTCTGACTCGCACTTGGCCGGGTTTTTTTTTGTTTTTTCCGGATCTTTATAGCTTAAGTACTCGAGATATAGATAATTAATTACACGCACAATTTTATACGTTATACCTCAAAAAACAAAAACATGTTATGTTTTCAACAAAAGAAGATCGAAGATCGTTTTGCGGCTACCTCTACCTAAATGAGCAACTTTGATTTTTTTTTCTCGGAAACTGTTTGAAATATTACTTGCAAAGACGTCCGCTTCCAAGCGATTCTGAAACACTGTGTGCCGTACAAAGTGTATATACTACACTATAGTTTTTACGACTTTTTATGACTTTCAGAGACACTGATGGATAAGTTACTGATCGGTACATGTTGGGACTGCGCCGACGTTTTGTGCGAATCGGCCTAAGGCCTTTGAGTATTAGCTGGCGTCCGGCGGCTAGGTGACTGTACCAAAAGTACTGTAGCAAAAAGCAACCGTCGATACACCTGAGTTTTCTGCGGTACCATTAATGAAGTGATTATAACTGGAGTCTTGCAGAACTAAACTTCCGTAGGAAACGGTCTTAACTGGTGAATAATTCAGTTTTTCTTGCCTGAGACCTCATTTCTATAGTGGAAATCAGAAAACTCCTAGGTTGAAAGGTAACTCCTTGGTAGAGTTTGAACACGTGATCCTGGTTGATTGATCGAGAAACTAAGTAAAAAAAACAAAAATTAATCAAAATGACAACGACAAAACTATTTTGCGTTGCTTCTTTGTGCAACGCGGTGTAAGTAAATCACAAATTCTAGTATAAAAATTGCAAAAACCACATGATCAAGATGTACGCAAATGATTTTCGCCCTTATTACATTGTGGTCAAAAAGGAAGAGGAGAAAGGAGACAAGTATGCACGGATGAACATGGAACTGAAGCACCGCGCTGTGAATGAGCCCATCAACCCATTTGTCAGGAAGACCGTGTTTACGCAGACGTACCCCACGCGCCTGATCCCCGCCGCCCCGAGGAGAGCTTGCTGCTACTACTGCTCCTAACCTCTAACGACGATGCAGAGCCGAACGGTAGACTCGCTTAAAAAAAGGAAAAAGACTATCGTAAACTTGATCGGCATGGCGTGGGCCAGATGCTTCGGCAATGTCTTCGGAACCTTAGTGAGATTAGTCTGCTGCCACAGAATGTCCTCAAACCTCTATTTGTTCACGCTGCAATTCTACCAACACCTATCCAGCTATATGTCCGTAAGATTGACAAATTTACCCTTGGAAAACGAGTCGAAAGAAATTCTCGATAAGCCTGACACTCAAGATATTGTTGAAATAAATGAATAGAAATAAAGCTGTTTTCGTTGGTCCCAATTGTTGTTTTAATATTTTGGCATCAAATCTAGCACAAATTTGGCTACAGTAAGTAGCTAATAAAGATGGCGACATTTTAATGAGCGCTGTGGAAAACCACGGGGGAGTCCAACATTCAGCAGTGGACGTCCATCAGCTGATAATGATGATGACGAAGTAGCTAAATAAAATAGGTATATCATATACCTACGAGTACATATCAGTCGCTACTAGTGACTGTTGAGTTCAATTTTTTGTCTACCTAGAGGTGATTTAAATTACTAACCCTACCCAATGGTAGGTCGATATCTACATACATGATATATACATTTACTTTTAAAAATATCCAAAAATTTACTATGTGAAAGATACACATAGTCAAAGTCAAGTCAAAGTCAAAAATAATTTATTCAATAGGACACAAAATGCCACTTATGAACGTCAATAATTAATGTAATATCAATCAATCAATTACGGCCCCTATGGGGCTAGAACGTGTCTCCTTATCTTTTGGGCCCTACAAGATATTGTTAACACAAGACTTGCCACCCTCACAAAGACCACCCTCACAAAGACTCATGACAATTATGTTTGCTTTCAAAAATCTCCGATCAGTTGCCAACTTCTCCCTTTTAATTAAAATTTACAAAGCATTAGGAGAATCTCTGTTGTGCTACTGCATCTGCGTCTGGGGGGGAGCCGTGCAGGAACGTGCTTCAACTTGAGCGAGCTCAAAGAGCAGTGTTGAAGATGCTTTTGTCGTTGCCGATTCGTCACCCGACCGCGCTGGTCTATAACAAAACTAAAGTGCTGACTATCCGAAGGCTATTTTTTTATCAAATCGTACGACGATTTCACAGCAAATTTGTTCCGACTGTGCCGGTTCCACGAGATAGACTAAATCGATATCATGTTCCCTGGTTTAGGACTCGCTTTGCACAAAGATCATATAAGTTTTTGGCCCCGAGAATTTACAATATACTGCAAACTAAGTAAAATCCAAAAAGTTATACAAACAAGCAGCTAAAAAAAGCATTGACTGAGAACTTATTACAATTAATGGAACCTGATACACTTTATGATTACATGAGTACACTTTATGATTACATGTATATTACCTATGTAAGATTGTAACACCTAGTATGTATGCATGAATAAATTAATAAATAAATAAATTGATAGTTTCATTGAATCTACTTGATGTAGGTACCTACTTGAGTTAATCATGAAAGGATACTGTGAAGGAAGAGCTATGGATTTAATGTTTTAAACTAATTGACTTAGGGCTGGAGTAGATAAGAACAATAACAGAAAATGCAAAGTGTAAAAAACAATTTGCAGATATAACGCAGGCTTGGTAATCGCAAAATATAATGTTAGGTACTATATTTGAACCAGGGCCAGGGCTTGTTAACGATACCAAATTCACACTATTATTATCGTTAATTAACGATATTTTCATAATGTTACAATTTTAACAGTTACCAGGGTAACGGTAGTTTAATATTGATTCCGGTATAATAATGTTAACAATTAACGTTAAAAGTATCGATACTTTTATCGTTACATAAAGCGATGCTGCCATCCGGCGCGGCGGCGTGCGCGATTCCACGCTACGCGGGTCGGCCGATCGGCAAAATGGCAACATCGTCAGCCAGTAGATAGATGCAAACACATGGTTAGGTTTCGCAAACACGTGCTTAGTGTTTGGTGGCAAAGTTTGTTGATTTTACTGTACTATACGTTATGATACCGGTAAGCTTAACGATACTTGTGGTATTCATTTGGTATCGTTATCAAGCCTACCGGTAGGTAACATTATCACTTACCGTTAAAATTGTCGATAACGTTAGGTCGATTTAACGGTAAAAGGTCATCCAAGGTATCGTTACCAAGCATAACGTTACCTTTGCCATTAACGTTACCTTCGTCTGGCGTAGGCAACGATACCTGAATTTTAACGGTATTCAAAGTAAAGTCGATTTAACGGTAAAAGGTCATCCAAGGTATCGTTAATTTTAAAATTCAAAGCCCTGGTCAGGGCTTTGAATACCGTTAAAATTCAGGTGTCGTTACCTACGCCAGACGAAGGTAACGTTAATGGCAAAGGTAACGTTATGCTTGGTAACGATACCTTGGATGACCATTTACCGTTAAATTGGCCTAACGTTATCGTCAATTTTATTGGTAAGTGATAATGTTACCATGGCCTAGGCTTGATAACGATACCAAATGAATACCAAAAGTATCGTTAAACATACCGTTATCATTAAGTGTACTACAAGAAAAATCAATAAAACTTGGCACCAAACACTAAGCACGTGTTCGCGAAACCAAACCGTGTGTTTGCATCTATTTACGGCTGACGGTGTTGCCATTTTGCCGATCTGCCGGCCCGCGTAGCGTGGAATCGCGCACGTCGCCGCGCCGGATGGCAACATCGCTTTATGTAACGATAAAAGTATCGATACTTTTAACGTTAAATGTTAACATTATTATACCGGAATCAATACTAAACTACCGTTACCCGTGTAACGGTTAAAATTGTAACTTTATGAAAGTATCGTTATTTAACGATAATTATAGTGTGATTTTGGTATCGTTAACAAGCCCTGATTTGGACTCCTAGTAGGACTCTAGCAAAGGGAGCCTTTCGGAGCCATCGCCGAAAAGGTGAGCACTTAAAATATCTCAGTAATCCCTAAAATTTTCAGGCCCTTAAACTTCATTCAATTCAAATGATAATAAAATCTACTGAAGTATTTATCAGACAAGATGAAAATGAACTCTTCAAAAAATATCTAATCTATGTCATTTGTTTCTAACCTAACCAGCGGCCGAAGTCTGAAGACAAGAAATGTCAAATGTTTGTCATTTCGCATAAGATAATTTCAATTTTCTGCTGCATCATATATCACTCACGTAGCTATATCTGTAATAATGCGTACAAAAATATTTGTAATTATTAAAGCTTCAATTACCTAATAAATACTTGAAAACATCTATTTTGTCTCAGTGTTTTTCGAGCGCGTCCTGGAGCTCTATTTTTGAATCACTCGCTTAAATACGGCGAGTGAATTGCGTTCAAAACCCAATTAAATATTAATGAAAATAACGCAAAATATAGTCGTAGGTCCTCACAAAATTCAGTTATGTTTTTTCAAATCACTTCCGCGTGGAATTATACTTATTTTCAATGGGGAATCGGACATTAATCAATGAATTTCACACGCATGTGATATTAACTGATTAATGTCCGTCTTTCCAATGTCAATTATTATAATACCACATGGGAGTTATTAAAAAAAAAACTGAAATTTGTGAGCACTCACCTCTATATTTGACGTGATTTCCATTATACAAAATACAAAATCTTTATTAGGTTACTTAGTAAGTTTACAAATTTGTGGTTGGCGCTTCCTTTTAAGCAAAAAGTTTGCTTGTGTTAGGAAACACCGCTCTTCCATAACATCTGCATGCAGTAACAAACTTCGTTGCACAACAAATATCAAATTAAAAGTGAAGAAAGAAAGAAATTTATAGATTAATAATAATAATTATTTTACAATACTAATACTGTATGTGATTTGGGCTATTCTTCAGAAAGTGGTCTTCGCGTCACCTTCGTGGCGAAAATTTATACTGATATTATCCAAATGAAAAAAATACTGCTTTAATAAAACTATCAAACTGTAACAAAATCTGTTAGAATCATGGAAATCGGTTCATTATTCATGTAGATATTAAATCTTGAAATTTCGTAAGCCACGAAAGTTACTCACCGTGACACGAAAGTTATGCAGCGTTTTTTTGGATAGATAATTCGGTAATAAAAGTATCAATTACTTGAATATTATATGTATATGTGATAAAAAGTAATGTGGTTAGGTATTACATATATTTTTAAACATTCATGATGAACACTAACATAATAATAGTTTGTAACCTTCGACATTGCTACTATGTACATACCAAATTAATTATGAAGTTCGATATTTCGACACAACAGTGTCGAAATATTGGATACTACTATATACGTGATCATGGCACTTGCAACAGCAAGTAACTTATTGTGGTTACTTTACGTTATTGTATAATTAGTAAATAGATTGATCAGGCGATTCAAAGCCAAATGAAAATCAAGATTTATCGTCATGTTCTACACATTTTTCTAGTAAGCTACAATATTTCTATAAATCATATCTGTGCCTCTGGAAACTGTTTTAGTAGAAAAAATCAAGTTTAAAACGTTAAGGCGGTTATTTTAACTGCATTTACAAACCATAAGATATAAATTCTAGTGAGATCAGTACACTTTGATAACCTTTCATGGTATGATTTGTAACTTTCGTGGGCAATTGACCACGAAAGTTGTGCCACGCAAGTGACGAAAATTTTACATTTTCAGAAATATTAAATTAAGTAACTAACACTTATGTAATCTAATCAGCTCAAATGAATCTTGACTTTGAGTTTTATGATTCCATAGTAGACATTTATTCCTAACGCTGACTTACAATCTTAAAACATCACCCATGAAGGGTCACATGAACCAGGGTATAAAGAAAAAAATAAAAAATCAAGGAGCTGTATTAGCTATATCATAGCTATGAGACATTTATTTGTCTTTTATTGGTGTTTTGACACGTCTGAAGTTTCTGCGAACCTATGGTTTGTGTCGATAGGTTGAACATTTATCAAGTTATGAGCATTTATGTGTCACATTTTCGAAAGTGGTAAAATCGTGTGACCGACACAAAATTAATAATATTAAATTTAAATAACTAATTCTGACTATATGTCCAATTTTTTTATATATATAATGTTAATATAATGTAAAAGCCCAGTAAGATATAAGTGTTTAACCCTTAATTAGGCGCGCCTAAAAAATTGCATCAGAAGTCGCGTGGGGTGTTCAGCACCCCAATCAATAAATATGAATAAATAAAATACGAAATACGTGCAAAATCAGACTTAAATTAATAGTAACATTTAAACTCACATCTTATTCAACTTTTAAACTTCTTTTAAATAAAATCAACAATATTTTTCACAGTGAAAATAAACTTTCTGTAAGTACTAGTTTTCTTCGTAACAATTTTGGCATACAACAATCATATGGTCATTGCACACATGTTTATGGCACTTAGAGCATCAAGTTTTTGGTTTTCTATCCTTGGTTCTTGGACAAATATGACACCTTTTGTATGACTGCGATTTTCCTGTTCCAGAAACAGATTCTACCACCACTACAACCACGACACAATCAGTCACCTGGGGTGTCGAGCACCCCAAACGTGCTCCCTGAGCCAAACCGAACACAATCGAGCGCCGCTCGCAACTGAGTTGTGTACTTGACACTTATTTACGAAGCTACCTAAAGCAACAACGCGCTAAATTCAAATTTAAAAATGTTAGGAGCCTGGAAACCTGCTTTGGGGTGCATAACACCCCACGCGACCAATTAAGGGTTAAACTGAGCGCGAACTCGGTGTGACGCGCGAAGAACAGCAGTTTTACTCCCGATTCCGATGGTACAATATTTTTTCCTACAAAACTACTATGTCTAAAAATACTATGTTTGCATAATAACACATTTTAAAGTGAATTCATATAGATAGATATATAATAAAACATACAAAATTTATTTCGAAATTAAACATTGAACATGTTTGGAATTACAAACGTGTGACCATCAAAAAACGGTGCTCAAATAATGGTCCATTTCCATTGATTTTTAATTCGATTCCGAACGAAAATCATACGCCATATTCAAACGAGTGATTCAATAATAGGGCCCCTGGTTGCAGGAAACCGTGTCGAGACATCCGTACCAGCAAAAACTGTGTAATAATAAATAATAATAAAATTCAATAGATAATGATATTTTGATGGGGAAGATGCGTTACGTAATAGGGTTTCCCCGTTTACTCCACGCATATAAGCTGAATGAGTACACACAGTTACGAGAGCCAAGCGGCACGATATATTTACAGGAGTTTCCACAAGATCATCAGAATGGCTATTAATAGAAGCCATGAAATGCCCACTGCGTAGATTCCTTGCCATGACTTCACAGAATTATGTTGTCATACAATTAAAATTGCACAATGATAAGCATCAATAGATCTTTATTTCCTATTGCTCTGTCATTATGTAGGTGCAGTGCATCAGTATGTTTTGTGACGGAACTAGGGAGTTGGTTAGATTAAATTGTGTAAAATCAACTCGGCTCCAAGTTTGTTTGTATACGATTCAGCGTTCATTACGTACGCTTTGATTTCAGCTCGTAGTTATCAGTTATCGCGTTTATCATAGACCCTCCGCATGCACTTACAGAGTGAACAGCGCAGATTTTAATTGTACCTTAAAATAACAGTGCCATGGATGATCCAGCGATAACGGAGATTGAAAATACTGACTTGTTGGAGAGACCCAAACAAAATACCAAAACAGTAAGTAGTCTTATTAATTTTAAGTGTTAAGACGATTGCTTTGAGACATTTAATAGGTAACTGAAGTACCTACCGCAGTGTTAATGTAGTGTTGCATTTTATGTGATTCATGGTAAAGATTTCCTTATAAAAAATTTACAGTGCGTTTTTATTTAATCTACAATTGTATCGTACATGTTAACATAGTTTTTGCTAATCAATGACAATTGAGATCTTGTTATCATTTCTTATCTAGGTGCTAACATGTAATCTTGAGATTTTGAAAGGTACCTAACAAGTTTGCTGGTTAGGATAACCTATTTTGGTGAAGAAGTGAGGTTATTTATGAAACCCAACATTGTAGGTTAGTAAGCAGTATCCTACGGTTTAAATACATAGAAACTAGCTACCTTATTGAAATATTTGAAGACTTATATATGCAGCACGTGCGTTTTGATACGCTTGGCTTATAAACTGAGAGATAACAAGTTATGATGTATATATGTAATAGGTATTGTTGACTCGTGGTTTGGTGCAAGTTATGACAGTGAGTTGTTATTGAGGTAGAGAAACTATGCCAAGCAAAAATGTGTCGGAAGTCCTACGACAAGATTGTAACGTATTCCTTGAAATTTGAGTTGATGACAAGTGGCGTTAATTCATGGCGCACGAGACTTGTTCGTGGTGCCAGTTCCATACGCATGTACTTGTAGTTCAATGTGTTATGTAGACATTACTACTACTACTACTCGTATCATAAATAAATTACCGGACGAGTGCCGGTTTTGCCAGTGACGCAATAATGTAGGGGAAATTATTATCCGTGTTTCATTGTTTTCTTCAATCTGTGCATTAAGTGGTCTGTTTGTGGATCAGTAACCTCAGAATAGACTTACATTTATAACTATTAAGTATTGTTTAATAGGTGAGGTACGTATGTATAAAATCTCAAATACAATACAACATAGGCACATATTGAATGAGCGTAATAGTAGATCTTTATTAATAACAAACAAGAAAAAATTAAACTAAGACATGCAACATAAAAAAAATACTTAATATTAATACCTATTCAAACACGAAAACATTTCCTTGCGGCAAGGAGGCTATGATGCTGGCTGCGTTGCCGCGTTGGATAGCTATGCTGATCCTTTGGGCTAGGAACCAGCCAGCTTTATTATTGGCTGTTAAAGAATTTAATTTTGGCGCAATTTTTCTAAACAGTAATTTAGCAGAGGGTCCCCACGGCCCAAATGTTTCAACGCCAAACGGCGCAAACACATAATCACTTGCAAGTGAAACGTACTTGCGACGCTTGGCGTTTTCAGCCAACTCCGCTGCTGCTCCAGCTTTAAGGGCTGATTCTCTGAGATGGGAAGGGGCCAAAGTATCGACACAAGTTGCATCCCAAACTAAGGCCCGACCCCGTTCCCAGGGAATAAGCGTTAGGCCATCGGGTCTCTTGCCATCATCACGGACCAAACCACGTGGTTCCAACGTGGAAGGAACATTAATGGTCGCAAGAGCTCTTCTGATGGCGTCATTAAGGGTAGCGTGACGGGCAAAACGCCCAGCGCTTTGCTGGCAACAAAGGCAGTGGAGACCAAATTTATCAACCTCCTTGCCACATGGACACGTAAAAATTTCACATATAGGGGTACCAAGGCGGAGACCCACACACACCCGGAAAGACTCACTATCGAAAAGAGTGCCCAAATTTTTCGACGGTAAAGCATGAAGCCAATGACCAGAATCTTTGCAGGAAACTGCCAAGAGCCTTGTGCGACCACTGTCACTGACGGAATTTTGGAGTAAATAATTGAAGGTCTCTCTCGCAAGAGGGACATCCCAAAGTTTTTGCTGGTGACGTTCCTTTGGGATGTCTTCTCTAGGACAGAGGCCTTGCCAAAACTCCTCCGCCTCTCTCACCTCAGAAAGTTGGCGAGGATGTTCAAAGATTTTTCCGGCTAAAACGGAAGTGCTATGCAAAGAGGAGAGAAAAGCGGGGAGGGCTATACTAGAAATTTGGCGAATTCCGATACCACCAAAACGAATAGGAAGCGAAGCCTGAGCCCAAGAATTATTATCGTAATGTAAATTTAAAATTTTTTCCAAACTATTTTTAAGGGTGGTGTCAAATAGTTTTAAATAATTATTTTTTTTCCAGATAGGACTAGCACGTAAGAAATATGTAAATTTAGGCACAAAAAGACACGATTTAAGAATAGTAAATGCAATGTGTGAATTTAGGTGTTCTAATCTAGGGGCTGAAAGGGTGAAATCATTCAATTTTTTATCTAGAAAAGGTTCGATGCTGGCATCAAGAAGAGGGGCACCCAGGAGGCAAAGCGATTCAGAATTCAGAATTTTGATGTTAGGAGCAAGGGAATTGAATTTATCAATGATTGCCTGACGGGAACCAGACGAAACGTGATCATTAATAAAAAGTTCACATTTTGAAAGGTTCAGTTCCAAGCCTAATTTCTTAAATCCTTCTATAATCTGGACAAGGTCTTGGAAAACAACATCTGCTTTGCCTCCAAAGGACCCGTCATCCAGATACCAGGCATTAAATTTAGAATTTAAGGATGAAATGACAGGATGGATGCCTAAACTAAAAAGGGCTGAACCTAAAGGGTCGCCTTGCTGAACACCGACTGCAGAAACAATTGAATGTTCATTGTAAAGTAATTTTGATTGATTATTGTAACACTGAAAAACAAAGGGATAAATCTGTGGAGTGTGAGTCTGAACTTCATTCAGCAAGACAGACCTGTCAAGAGAATTGAAAGCATTCTTCACATCAACTTTCAAAAAAACTTCAGATTCGTCACAGGAGAGGAAATTGCGAGCGGAATGAACCACGGCCTCGCAACCTCCCTTACTGCCGAAACCAAGTTGAATGGGTTGAAAATACTCTTTCAAAGGAGAAAAAAGATCACGACAGGCTAATTTGGCTGCAAGACGACGAAACGTTGAGCCAATAGCAATAGGGCGAATGCCACCATCTTTTTTTCGAAAGGCACAAAGTCTAGCACCAAATAAAAATGGGACAAAACTTTCAGTTACCTTGCCAGATAAGAGAAAGTTGCACAATTTCGTAATGTTGGAAAGCAAAATTCTACCGGCGTCAGCAGCGGAAGCACTCACCAAGTCCTTAAGGTGTTGGGGAGTGATGCCGTCGATGCCGCCAGCAGAACCAGCCGGAAATGACATGATGGCAGCAAACGTGTCACCGTCATCAAGTATCTGTAAGGGTTGGAAATTTTGAGGAGGAGGAACAGGTAAAGATGGAGATTCTGGATGTGAAGGATGCTTACTACGAAGGCTCTCGAGAGTTTCCTGACTAGGGGGAGCGAGAGTGTCATCGGAGAACAAGATTCGGGCTGCGTTTTTCAGGTCGCCGTCCATAACCTTGTTCTCAACGGTACGATAAACGTTAAATTTGGAAGATATCGTACTAGACGGACTGAATGGAAGGGACGGATTGTGGAAATTTGAAGCATTATCTAATAGTAGATTGATATACAAGGGGAGAAAGCGACCCATTTCACTAAGATATTTCTGGCGCCAATAGTTCGAGAGTGAAATGATGCTCTCACCCGAGTTAAACATACTATTTTTCATTAAGACTGTGAGGAAAAAACTCAGGTGTGTGATTTTAGCTGTGATGATGAGGTATTATGTAATTCGGCGAGAGATGAAACGTTTTTGCACAACATGTTAATTTATATACTACCAATATACAAACTACACACGGTTAGAAGGACTAGTTACGGCCTGGAAGGAGACAGAGTAGAACATAATATGAAAGATTCGGTGGTAGATTTTTTTAAGTAGACTACTTTACATCCCAAAAAAAAAAGAGTGTGAGAGCAATCTCACAACATTGATGATGTCACGCAGCCTACGCGTTAAAGTGAGCGCTTGCAAAATTCAACAGGCTTGTTAATATGACGGTGGCCGAGTGGTAAAGGCATACGCCCGGATAGCGTAAGACACGGGGTTTGATTCCTCATCCGTCACAGCCAAAGTTGCTTTTTACAAGTGCAATTTACATAATATACAGAGGGTAAATAGGGGTGTGGAAATTTGCATGGGAATCCGATATTTCCGCAAGTGGGGTGGGTTACCGCTAGTAGTGAATAAGGTAGGCTTAGTAGGTACGAGGTAATATTTCAATTTCAGTGAGCTATCAAGTGTTTTCTCGAAAAAATAAAATAGCTCATAATTCATAACTACGCTTATTTGTCGTCGCTATTCTATTTCTCCTCTTAGTATAAATAAACCCGAACCGCCACCTAAAACGTTACGTATTATGTATTCATCATAGTGTATGTACAGTATATAGTATAGGGGTATGTATAGTGTCCTTTTACTGCATAATATGAGAACCTTACGTAATCAGTATTACCTGTGTTGTTGTGACCAAGTAACCGAGATACAGAACCGGTTTTAGAAATAAATTAAGTAAACAGATGACGAATAAATTGAAACTCAGGACTTAGTCGATGTATTACTTATTATATAGGTTGTTGTTTTGGTTAGCCACGAGCGATTTAGGGGTACAAACAACACTGGATAATAATAAATAATATTTTTATTTTTAAATGGAAAAACCCACAAAAATAGTGCAATTTCCTTATACATTTTTTTTTTAATAGAATGCTGTGAAGCGGTCTTATTTTATTAAACTTGCATCTAATTAAATATTTTTTTGAATAAGCATAACTCGTATCACCCTGAGTTGGAATGTCACTGACCAAAACAACACCCTGTACATAAGTGTAACACCTAATTAGAAAATAGTCGCCTTCGTTCGTTAAAATAAAAAAATAAACAATACACAAATGACTTTCGACTGAGGCATATTAGTATATATTTTTTTCAAATTAAATTAATCAACAGATCTACACATTAAAATTCTAGTATTTATATCTTCTTAACCTACTACTATCTACTTAAACTTCCAGTAAATAAAAAAGTTGGTTCCGGCCGATATATTGATTAATATATTGATTATCACGATAATATTGATTTACTTCTCAAATTCCGCATCAAAATCACCCAAGTCATTTTCTGTGACTGATCTTACTTTGATCTGATTTGCCTTAGTCGTATTTGGATGGATAATGGCCATCGGATAAGTGGTTATCGCGCATCGTTGTGAGCGGCGGTGAATGAAGACCCAGGCGCCATTGTCAGTCGGCGATCGACGCGTGCGCAACCCACGCGACCGCGCGCGAACTTTCCAAATAATATGCTCTCGTATTTACTACGGACTAGTGGAATCAAAGACAACCAATAAACACATGTGATAGAACAACAACACAAAATGGAAGACAAAACTGCAACGGTCGGTAAATTTTACTTTCTTTACTTTAAAATAAAAATATTGATTTAACTGCGGTTTGTAATAACTTTGACTGACATGCGAGCGCGAAGTTTCTTCCCTCTTGATTGCTATTTGTCATTATTTAAGAGTTTAATCAGATGTTGAAGTCTCTGTAAACTCCTTTCTATACAGGATTATTTACAGGGGATTTTAAAATATACCCGTGGAACCTCGATTCTTTATGAGCGATGAAAAAGTACGAGCATAATTCAAATTACCAAAACCGGTTGCACATAATTGAATAAATGTATTTTTTATTCACTTTAATGTGTTTATAATACGTTGTTATTAACCATTGTTATTTTGATTGTACGCAAGTGCAACTCCAAAAAACAATACAATCTCGTAAGTCGTCGTACAGATTTATTTTGTTAAGCTGTGTTGTGCTCTGTTATAAAAAATAAAGGTTTTATTGTTTCCGCCGTTACCTAATTTCATGCCATTTAGGGTATAGTTAGTCTCATACCTAGTAATAATTTACATTGACGGTCATTGGTTCGGTAGGTAATTATAGGGTAGCTTTGAATAACCACTACTAACTACCTACACCTACTTTTCGTAACAGAAAAGTCATCGTTAACGGATATTTTGTCAACTGTCAAAAAACATCTGTATCAAAGGATTTAGAATGGCCATTTCAAAGTGTGGCGTGACATATCGTCATCATCACTTGACGACACGTGCAGTGGTTTGCGCTCCTGAAGACTGAACTAGCGGTAGCGGGTTCAAATCCCCGCGTGGGTGATTAACCCGAACTTTTGTACCCAAGTCATGGATATTACATGTTTTATTTAAGTATAATTATGGCTGAAGCCCCCGTCATTATTGTTGTCTGGTACTCCGTAACACAAGGAAGAAAACTCTTTACAAAAACAGTCATGTCATATTTATTTTAATTAATTAGGTTTAGCATCATAGCCTCCTTGCCGCAAGGAATGGATTTTGTTTTTGAATAGGTAGTTTTTAAGATTTATTTTTTAATGTTGCTGGTTTAATGTTGCATGCCTTAGTTGTATTGTTTTCTTGTTTAAATAATTAGTTTCATGATCAGGCATGTATGTATCACTCACCTTACTCTATTTTTAAAGTTTACAAAGCCATTATAAATTAAATTGTAATGATTAAGAATGATCCTCGTAGAATGGCCTTAGCATGCTACTTCCTTGATCTTAGAATTTATTGGTAATTGCATGTCATACCAATTGGGGAGTTAGATTAGATGCGTCTATTGATAGCGCTTGTGACTCGAAGCCAACATGCAACACTTATTTACAAACTACCTACACAAAACGAAGTTTCGCTGACGTGACCGTACTTTTACGTTCAGCTCAAGTAGTAAAATCGTTAAAAAATCTGTCATAACGATGATTTACACTACACGTGGTATGACTAATGTAATTCAATTAAAATATATGTCGCTGCAGTTAGAATTTATCTACTTTGTCTCGAAACCCGATAAATTATTTATATTATCTATGGATGAAAGTTGCTCTTTTACGACGTAGATGTAATAAAATAGATTATGTACTGCTAGTAAATGCATATAATATAAGTAATAATTAATGAGTTGCTGATTGACTTTGCGGTAAATATACAAGTATACTATAACTAGTCGTATCCTAGAATTTCACTGATATATCCTGTAGGTGTTGGATTGTCTGTTGCTGCTGAAATAAAGAAAAAACGTTTATTCAGAACCAATCCAATTACACACTTTCTTCAGTCATCGCCGTCAAATTAAAGAGCCGTTTTAAATAAACCATATTTTTTATATTTTATGTGCCACAGATAGTAATACTAAGATACACTAATAGAGAGTAGGTAAGTACCTACCTATGTTGTAAATTTTTATCTCTCTGCACCGAGTAGGTACAGGGAGAGATTTGAGATTATTTTAGTTAGATTATAGCTTGACGATATGTAGAGCTGTGACAGTCAGCGTCGTCCTATCAAGTAATTGAATTAAACCATCATTATGTAATGACTGGTCAAAATGTTACCTGTTTGATGCTGTTAGTTGTTAGTTTTCTTAAAACTTACCAAAGATATGGCTTACCTATACATTGGAATATCACACTATAACTTTTATTCTTAAAAGAAATGCGCGATAGTTCCAACGCTTACGACTCGAGAACGGGTGGACCGAATTTCATGATTTTGTTGTTTTTAAGGCCCCAGATAGGATAATAACCATATAACGGGGCCGGGTGCGAAAAGAAGTTCGCTGGGACCGCTAGTATAAACATAGACAAGAAAGTCGTGTCTAGTTAGTAACACCACATACTTCGATAACTTCGTACCGATTTTCATGATTTGCTTTGCGGGATTCATCTTGGCCCCGAAAAGGGTAATGAGTAACGGGGCCGGGGCAAAACAGGACATCAAAAACAATGAGATATACGATAAAAATATAAACATGGGTTTCCAATGATACACTATTTGACGGCGTAGTGTCGCGCATTTTAGTATCAGGTAGCCGTCCACAAATCCGACGATACACAACACCTTTGGGCGAAAATTCTTCCTAAGTGATAATCGGTAGCTGTGCGATCCTTTACAACAAACGAATTGAAATTCATATTTGACGGGAGTTCAACTCTTGAGTAACGAACACGTCGGATGTACTCTACAATCTCCTCGACCTTTGTTATACAGCCGGGCGTATGGCAGGTCGATGAATATATTCTAATATTATTTACAATTTCTAGATGCACTATTATGCGTACAAAATAAAATACCATTACCATTCAGAAATAATAATATTGTCTAGCAAAACAACATTAAAACTTATCATATATTCAGACAATACATTTCATTACAATGGTAGCAACGTTCATACACATGTCAAGAAAGTAAAAACAAAGTTGTGTTTTATTAAAGTATCTCCAGTCGATATAAATAAACAATTAATAACAACGACAGTGCGCTTAAATTAAAAGCGGATTTAATCTGTAAAAAAAGGTTCCAAGATAAAAATAAATATTTTTTCTGAACAGTAGTAGATTATATTTTTGCAGCAGTTACTATATCATAATTACAACATCATTGGATATATACAATCATCCGGTTGTTTGCGCGTGCGATGCATTAAAATATTGATTGACTGACACACAATATAATTGAACTGATTGAAAATAAGTCAACGGCCTTTAGAGCAAATAGTACGTAGACATTGATTACAATGTCTACAAAAACAGACATTAACTACTGCTGATTGGATTTTTATGAAACTTGACAATAATATGGAATATACCTTGAAACAGCACAGGTTATAATATCAAATGTATTTTGTGAGATCTGATATTTACTCGTGAAAAACCACAAGGAACTGCTAGTATCTAAAATGCGCTTCGTAATAAACTATTTTCACAAGAAGTTTTTAAATATTAATCAGGCAATGCATGTATTTTAATATTTGTATATATGTATATGTATTTTATATTGATATACTAAGAAAAAATGATAATTTAAATCAAGTACTTGAGCACTTAATAAACTTAAAATATTGCAGTTATTATTTGACTTGTAAGTATTGTTAACTGCAAATTTAAAATTAAATTAGTGGAAAACTGGTTTAAAATTAGGTTAAAAAAAATTCTAGCACGTTGTTCAAATAGTCTCTACTTCTGAGCTCCCAGGCTAAAAAATAATATAGAAGAATGTATAAAGTAAGGAATATCTAAATATTTCCTATTGGTAAGATAGATAATAGCACCTGGTGCCCTATTTTTGAACCGCCCGCGAGATGTTAGTCCTCACTAAATTCAGTTGTCTTCTTTTCATCACTTTCATGTGGAATATTACTCGTTTTCATTGGAAAATAAGACATTAATCAATAAAGATCAGACGGCATTTTGACGCGAGTAATTCAAAAATAGGGGCTCTAAAGTGCCATTATCTATTTTTAGAGCAAGGAGTCCTTGTTATCCAGTCAAATTATTTTTAAGCCTTGGTTATTAAAAACAAAAAATATTTTTATTCTCAAGTCGATATTTATTCGTACACAGTTAGTTTTTTTAATTTTATTTTACTTAGTTTGCTTTTTGTACATAATATTTAAGTTTTCTTATCGTTAGTTAGATACTTTTTATATCATTGTATATTGTATAAATCCTTCTCATTTTTAAAAAGTTGTATTTGCTAAAGCAATTTTATAAAAACACGAATTCAAATAAGTAAACAAACTGTGATTCAGGGATAACCCTGACTTAGTCAGTGATTCTGTGACGAAGGTCATTCAGATACATAAGTTCAATGTAAAATACTACTTCGTTACCGCTTACGAAAAAGAAATCACAATTTAAGAAAAAACAATTAATCTAAGGGAAGAGGCAGACAAGTATAAATAAAAAATATAATTGTAATAACTGCTTTTGCATCGCATAACATGCAGAGTATCTGAATATGCCTTACTAAACCACCCCCAGCCCAAGTGTTATGGACAGAAAGAGTATCGTCTTCGAGAGACTTCGTGTATGAAAAATACACACTATATACCAGGTTTTATTTTATTATACAAATATATTTTTAAATATATACAATAATAGGACGCAGGTGTACCGGCACCTGTATATTATTGTTCGTGTAAACATTGCTATGCGAATTGCTTTTTCCATATATTTTTTTCAATGCGAATGTATCACATCTCGTTTACATTGCAATTTATATTAACGTGCTGTTATCATCTGTAGAGTCAAGACACAGTATATGCTATATTACTTTTAATTAAGTTTCTATTAGATACAGTGTCAACTGTTTTTTGTTAACTTACGTATATTCTAGCTTTTAAACTAATTTGGCTGAGGTATTCTAAATTACTATAATGTAAACATGTTTACTAAAACGGGTTACTGAATCTCACTTAACGGTGAGACCGCTAAACTTTTTACTGTAGGCCCTGCTAAACCTTGTACCTGTCCCTATGTGTCTCTTTAATTGAAAATTTCAAACAAGATTAAAGTTGCTGAGATCGCATCAACGACTGACTGCAGAAAGTGAATGTGACAATGAGCTCTCTCTCGACTTCGCAATCTCTGTTATAATATTAAAGTAAGTCTATCATACGGCAAGATTTTAACACATTTTACGTAATTGTATGTCATAAATATACCATTTTACGATTACCATGCGAAATGCGACTCGAAAATATAAAATTTTAGATAAGGATACGTTCCGGAAGAGGTACTTACCGCCATCTGAACATAACAGGTCCATAAGTATATTAAACATTTAAATAGAATGCTGTTTACCACCATATTTTCGATATTGGGAATACGTGGATACTTTAAAAATGCATCCGTAATAGATCAATCAGGCACTTTTAAAGTCGTCATTATGCTCGTATGGGAAATTCATAAACATTATGTATGATCACGTGTAAGCCGAACAAAGGCCAACTTTCGCACTTTCGTAGAGAAGACAAGTACTTAACTGTTTGGCCAACACAAGTTTATATTTGCGCTATTATTATTTTGAAAACACACACATACTCGGGCCCGAGTGGTCGGCACACAGCGTGCTGGTGGCCAAGCACTCGGCTCCGAGTGCTATATATATAAAACGACGTCAGGAAAAAACATGGCGGCACCGGTAGTTCTCGCACACTCGGGACCGAGTGCTGAACGAGTTAAAGTATATAGTTATAATTAAGTAGTTAGTTATAAACGTTAAAAAATAACGAAGTTATATGTAATTTTTTATCCCCGCCGTTGCTTTGGAGATGTTCGACATCAGCTTATAAACTTGGACTGATAGATGATACCCTAATTATATATATATATTTAATTGAAATGCCGTGCTAATTACCTATTCAATGATTACTTAGTGCGGGGATGCATTTTATTTAACAATCAGAACGACTTCCCCGGCAGATGAGCACGAGTGCTGCATGCCGATATAATTGGCGACGTAGTCGGCGCAGACGCAGCATCACGCGAAAGTCTTTAAAATTCACCAATTATGCATGTTCGGCGGTGGACAGTCTTGAATAAATCCCGATTATCAGAGCGAGACGGCCGTCAAACAAAAGTATGATGGAAAAACTTCCCAACCTTTTTGTTGGTGTTGCACGAGACAGCGTAACATTTTTACTGAGACTTGAGAATTTGCCCGAATATCTTCGTTGTCTTGAAATAAAATTAAGGTCTCGGTACTAGATCAGTAATTTCATTAGCGTCATCATATTGTAATCGGTGTGGTCGTCGATTAAAAAGTCGTACCTAGCTATCTTGATTCGTTCTAGAAAAATAGACTAAAGTACGTAGGTACATAATGATACTTAGGTAGGTTCTTACAGCGCAATTACGTGCTGTTTTTACTTCTTAAGCATAATTGAAGACATAAATCAATTGAGGCGCATTTGTTTTTTTTACAAATACCCTCAACGAAAATTGGTTTGAACGAGATCGAACTTTTTGAGATACGAGTATAGCACATTTCCAACAACCACAAATATAATTTTGCCTAATACTATGAAAATAAAAAAGTTATTTTTACTGTCAACATACCACTATATTTTATTGTGGTATGTTGGCTAAGTGGAAGGACTCCTAATTTAGTTAATGTAGGCACGGACGGAACCCTTAATGCGCGAGTCTGACTCGCACTTGGCTGGGTTTTTATATCATAGTTTTATTATCGTTAAACATTTTTGAAATTCTGATATCAGTCACTCGAGTCTTCTTCGAGTGTTTTGGCACACATCACTCTTTGTTAAGTGAATTTGATACGAGGTTCTCCTCTTGAAAAGTTAAATCCACCTTATCTTTTACTTGTTGCTTCGTAAACATATTGTCAGTATATTGAATAGCTGAGCAAATACACCCTTGCAAACGTTATCATGTAATAGTAACTGAACTTTGTAAAGTAATAATGAAGCATACAAGAATTCATAAAGTATTGAAAGTACAGGCGCACACAACCCTAATTAGAATTTAGAAAGGACACGGTAGGTTTTTTTGTCATCATTTGAATATATTATGAAGCGTCCTAAACAATTATCTCGTTCTCATTTCACGTGCCGATTAATTCTTATAATTTTCTTACTTTTATAAGCGTTGCGTCCTGAACCAAATTTAAGCGCGCTCATTCTTTGCTCACAACTTTTTGAAGTAGGTAAAATTTTTCAAAATGACAAAAAGGGCTACTCCTTCTTACCCCTATTTACCTACCATACCGACAACCTAAATAATTAGTTCTATCTAGGCTTAAAGTTATACGACGAATAGTTAATGTTAATTTTGTGACTCACCTTCGCGATTCGCATTCTCCTTGACACACTGTGCACTCACTGTGACTTAGGATAAGAGCAGAAGACCTGTCTCAAAGGTCAAACAAAACCTTTAGATGTACCGTAACGGAATCAAGTTTGTTTTGATTACTTACTTGAATAAAATTTTGAAAAACATCACCTCAATATACATACATACTAAATACCTGCCAGCGATCCTGCCGCAAAAACAATTGATTGTTGGTAAAAAAGTAGGTCACTATTTACTCCGCCTTTTCTAATATAAAATTATTCTAACCTTTTAAATAAACGGCGCTTAAAAGATCTCAGAAACTAGGCATTCATGTCAATCTCAAAAAAGCCCTATACTAGAAAAATACGATTACCACTAACTAAACCACTCTAAGCCCACAATAAAACTCATTTTGGTATGATGTAACACATAAAGAAATTAGTCACACTGACAGCGATACAAAAACGGGCCGTGGGTGAATGTTATTGTGAAGCAAGCACAGCACAGCTAATGTAATAGACGAATACTTCCGTAGATAAACAACGGCGACTTTTTGGTATTGATTGGGTAGCTCTTATGTTTCACTAAAATAATGATGACTAGTGTCTAGTTTTTAGCAAGATATTTACGTGTAATTATTCTTAGGTATTTACCTACTTTGATAGCCGGTTATCTGTTTTACCATCATAATCAATATCAGCCTAAGGACTTCCAATGCTGAACATAGCCCTCCTCACCGTTTTCTGGTTTATCCGTTCTATAGTCAAACAAAAAATGGTTAATAATAAAAATGAGTCAACTTAGAACCAGAAGCTCTATTTTTGTTTCACTCACGTCCTTAATACGAACGACGAACATCTATAAAAACCGGCAAAGTGCGAGTCGGACTCGCGCACTGAGGGTTCCGTGCCAACTTTAACTGAATTAGGGAATTCACTTACTTCTACTTAGTAAAATACCACAATATTTTGTTGTCTGCAAATATAACTTTGTTTTTCATATTGTTTGTATGAAGTACAAAGTTATGTTTGCGGTGATTGAAAACATGCTATATCTCAAAAACTACTCGTTCGATCTCGTCCAAACCAATTTTCGTTGAAAGTATTTGTTAATATCTATATTATATATTTTTTTCAAAATTTACACTCTCTTGGTTTAGAAGTTAGATGGGGGAGACGCCCATTTTACCACTTTGGAAGCAGATAGCTATTAAACGTTAGACTTTAAAAGAAAATGGTTTTGGAAACCTCAATATCATTTTAAAAGACCTATCCATAGACACACATAGGTTTGACTAAAAAAAATTTTTTTGGTTTTAGTTTCATGTATGGGAGCCCCACTTAAATGTCATGATTTTTTATTTTTTGTATGAGAATCGGTATGCGGTTAACAGGATACATTTTCCCACCAAATTTCAACAGTGAAATGCTCATAGTTACAGAATAAAATGGCTGTGACATACGGACGGACAGACAGACAGACAGACAGAGACTTGACGAAACTATAAGGGTTCCGTTTTTTGCCATTCGGCTACGAAACCCTAAAAGAGAAAATCACACAAAATAACGCGAGTAGTTACACAATTGAGGTTATCCTATTTTAAATCACTGCTGTGTGTATTAGGTTTTCCCTCAAAAATCGAACATTGATAAATACCTCCTTAGTATGTCTAACTAAGTCAGTAAAAGAAAAAAGAAAAAGAGCCCCTGTATCGCAAGCATTAAAAGTTAAGCAATTATCGTATCAGAAATAGTCTAAACTTTTCCTCACTAAAAATCGTCGCGTCAAGGATAACTTTAATACTGCTAACCGGCAGACATTACATTTGAAAGTCGGTTTGAGTCACTGAACAAATAAATAATACAGCCAGCCAGACATGATAATTCTGTCTTTAAATGAAAGATAAGTATAGTATCTTCTCTTCATTATTTAATTTACTGCATAACTGATTTAAGAATGTTCGAGGAACAAAAAAATCTTCAGATAGGAATGAATGAAATAATATTATTTTTTATTCTCAAACACTGAGGAAATTGATGCTTATTATTTTATTTATGTTATTGGAGTACATCGTTTTATTACTACATTTGAATATCTTCGCACTTAGAGCGTGGGTAGACTTGTCCTTCAAACTCCATGATGATGATTAGGCAAAATTGTTGAGTATGACAATACATTACGTACTAACTTAGTACTTAACTAAGAAGGTGACTAATGTAGATTTCGCAAAGTCCAAACTAAAATATCAAATAAGTACCTACCTACCTACGATACCTACCTAATAACTGACTGGTTAACCTACATCAGATGAAACTTTCCGGAGCTGAAGGACACTGTTGACGTCAACCACAATACCGCATAAAATTATCAAGTTGCATATGATTTCATAAGCTTTGATATTGCCGTTTATTTACTAATTTTCTACTAGACTTTACTCTCTCCATAGTGTAACACCAATAGACACGTTAGAAATTACATAAACCTGTTGTATGGTCTAATAACCAGATTAACTGAAAAACCTCAATTCATTCATTCATAGACTTTATTCACGAAAAATACTTTTATTTTCTCTTTTATGTCGGTTGCACTTTAGTGCGTATGTGTATGGTTTCACGGTCGATAACGCATATAGTGTGTTTCGATTAGCATTCTACTTTCATTCTATCGTAATAAAGTGCCTCATTAAAACGCACACTGCATTCAAGGTGAAGGTCCCATTCTACTCACTTCCTAATCTTATTGATTTAGCTTCTTCTTAAAATTACACGCACGTCTTTATACGCAGCTCTTACTTATGTAAGGCTAGATTGTAAAGTATGATTTGCTGACACATGCTTTCGGTAGGTAGTTATTTCTCATTTGCTTGTATATCTCAGGTTTTGTTTCTATATTTCAATTGCCTATATCCAGGGTACAAGTATCTAAGCATAAAATATTCTTGATCTATGTATCCATGAGGTCCATTAATTAAATCACCGTCATCATCGGCCGTGTCAAGTTTTTAAGTAAGTAGAGTGATGATGATTATGTCCTCTCAGACGTATCCATTGACGGCGATACCCTTAGCTGGTGTTAATCTCGGCACTTGAAAAGGCGCGAGCGTGACTTGCAAAGACAAATCTAGTTTTATAAGTCCGATTACAAGAGGCCCCAGTAGAGAGTCCCAGATTCATTGTACGTGAACTCAAAGGAGGGCTTAAGCTGAGTCTTGCAGATTTGGCTAGCTTATAATGTTCCAAACTGGACTTGACAGCAGTTCGCCATTCTTTCATTCATTTGAATTACTTGCGTCAATATCCCAAGGGATTTTCGTTCGAAAAATTATTAAAAACCGGCTAAGTACGAGTGGGACTCGCCTACTGAGGGTTCCATGCCAACTTTAACCGAATTAGGGATCCACTTACTTCCACTAAGCCAAAATACCATATACTATAAATATTTTGTTGACAGCAAATATAACTTTGTTTTTCATAGTGTTTGTATGAAGAACAAAGTTATGTTTGCTGTTGTTGAAAACGTGCTATATCTCAAAACTACTAGTTCGATCCCATCCAAACTAATTTTCGTTGAAAGTATTTGTTAAGGTCTACATTATATATTTTTTTCGAAATTTACACTTTCTTAGTTTAGAGGTTAGAGGGGGGGGGGGACAGGGGAGACAAACAGACAGACTTAACGAAACGATAAGGGTTACGTTTTAGCCATTCGGCTATGGAACCCTAAAAATCAAGCAAAAGATAGACCATGAGTACTTACAAAATTAAGTTTTTCATTGAATCGATCAAATAATCAACAAAAATGAATCGCTATATTGACGCGAGTGATTAAAAAATAGGGCTCAGGACCCATTATAGATACGAAACTGAGACATTTCTGACGTGAGTTGTGTTGAGTCGTCTTCCACTCCCTATTTATCATCATCATCATCATCATTTTAAGCCAAAGGAAGTCCACTGCTGAACATAGGCCTCCCCCACGTATTCCCACAGCGACCGATCACTAGCGGTCTGCATCCAGTTTGATCCTGCGATCTTTATAAGGTCGTCTGTCCATCTTGTTGGTGGACGTCCCACGCTGCGTCTCTGGTCGAAGGGTCTCAAATCTAGTACTTTCCTGCCGTTACTTCAGTTTTTCTACGTATTTCCTCATTTCTGATTCAATCCCGTAGAGAAACACCGAGCATAGCCCGCTCCATCGCTCGTTGTGTGATTTTGAGCTTCATTATAAGGCTCATAGTAAGAGACCATGTTTCGGATCCGTATGTCATCACTGGTAACACACACTGGTTGAAGACTTTCGTCTTCAGACACTGAGGTAGATGAGATGAGAAGACACTTTTGCGCAATTTCCCGAACGCTGCCCAGCCGAGTTGGATTCGTCGATTGACCTCTTTCTCGAAGTTGGACCTACCCAATTGGATCACTTGTCCCCGGTTGTTGAGTTGAGAGAGTTGAGTTTCCAACGGATACTGGAGTGGGTACGACAAGGGAGTTCGACATAATTTTCGTCTTTTCCATGTTCATTTTCAGACCCACTTGTTGGGATACTCGGTCGAAGTCTTCCAGAATAGTGCCAAGATCGTCCAGCGTCTTTGCCACAACGACTATATCATCGGCAAATCGGAGGTGTGTGATGTATTCGCCATTAATATTGATGCCGATTCCTTCCCATTCCAGAAGTTTGAAGGCGTCTTTCAACGCCGCTGTGAACAGTTTCGGAGATGTAACATCTCCCTGTCTCACACCTCTCCGCAATAGAATCGCCCTCGTGTTCTGCTCCTGTACTCGGACCGACATGGTGGAGTTACTGTAAAGGCACTTTAACACCTCTATATACCTATAGTCTATGTGGCACCGCTGCAGAGACTGAAGCACCGCCCAAGTTTCGATCGAATCAAAGGCCTTCTCATAGTCCACAAACGTTAAGCATAGAGGCATATTATACTCCTCGGACTTCTGTATTATTTGCCTTAGCGTGTGGATGTAGTCTATGATACTATAGCCTTTTCGGAAACCGGCTTGTTCGGGAGGCTGGAAGTCATCAAACCTACGTGCGAGACGATTCATGATGACCCTTGAAAACAGCTTGTAGACATGGCTCAGGAGTGAGATGGGTCTATAGATCTTCAATAAGGTTTTGTCTCCTTTTCTGAAGAACAACACCACCACACTCCTGTTCCACGCCTCGGGCGTGATGCCCTCCAGCAACACTGAATTAAAGAGTCTCTGAAGGACTTTAAGTACCGGTATTCCACCCGCCTTCAGAAGCTCTGCTGTGATTCCGTCCTCGCCAAGTGTCGTGTTGTTTTTGAGCTGTTTAAGGGCCATCCTAATCTCGTAGAGGCTGATGTCCGGGATGTCTTCGGTATAGTGTCGGGTCAGGATAGCTCGTGGGTCTCTGGCCGAGCTATCAACGGGTTTGGCTACTGAGGTGTACAACTGCCCATAGAACTTTTCGATCTCCCTAGAAACCTCTGCTTTCGTCGACGCTACACTGCCATCCTCCGTCTTAAGCTTCGTCAACAGGCTTTGCCCAATAGACATGTCCCTTGCAAACACTTTGGAGCCTTGGTACCGCTCTATCGTTTCTTTAACACTATTAGTATTAAAGCAACGAATGTCATGTCGCAGGGACTTCCATATTTGTCTATTGAGCTGCCTGTAGTTTTCAGCATTAACGGAGGTCTGCAGTGCCATAGATCGACGTTTTGCCATAAGGTCGAGAGTGTGGACCGACAGTTTTTGAGGTCTATTTTTACGGCCAGGCCTAAAATACTTAGACCCCACCGTTTGGACACTTTCCACAAGCCCGTTGTTTATTTCGTCCACTGATACGCAATTCTTTAGGCAATCGAAGCGGTTTGACAACTTGAGTTGAAAGCTCTCGGGATTTTGGATATGAGCACGAGTCGATCGGAGCGTGGACTTCATCAGGCGGGATCTTTCCAATTTGACATTTATATTCAATGTGCTTCGAACCATTCGGTGATCGCTACCGGTTTTCACCCTGTTGATCACGGAGACATCATTGAATAACCGTCTCTTTGGGGTCATGAAGAAGTCAATCTCGTTTCTCGTAAAGCCATCGGGACTCAACCAGGTCCACTTTCTTTGAGGCGGCTTCTGGAAGAAAGAGTTCATCGCAAAGAGTCCCTCCTTCAGAAAGTCGGCCAGCCTCTGTCCCCTGGCGTTCCTTTGCCCGTATCCAAAAGGTCCCACTTTCAAATCATTCTCGCCTCGCTTGCCCAGTTTCGCGTTGAAGTCCTCCATTACAAGAGTAAAATAGGTTTTGGAAGTATGTATGGCTCTACTTACGTCCTCATACATTTCCTCCACCTGTATGACCTTCAGCGAATACCTCTTGGATATTCTGAGTATAAGATATATCACCCTGCTCGACACACTCTCGATGGTCTCGATATTGTTGACGAGGGACTTGTGAACGAGAAACCCGACACCACCTTGGGACTTTCGTTGGTTGCCTTCCCGGTAGTAGTGCAGGTTTCCGGACTGCAGAGTTATCGTGTCCTCGCCCTCTCTACGGACTTCTGATAAACCCATTATGTCCCAGTGTAACCTGCTCATTTCTTCCTCCAGCTCGAGCAACTTCTCATCTGTCCTCAGTGTACATGTGTTGTACGTTACCAGGGCCAGTTCTCGTCGGGGGTGGCAGCGCGATCGCTTCCGGGGATTCTTAGCACCCCCTGCCCCGCCGTTACCGTGAACACTACCAAAGTCAGGAATAGCGGGGCTGCCGGAGACTGGGGGCCTGGTTTTCTGGTGTACTTTCATGTGAGGGGATTTTGCCAATACTCGCCACGCTTGGCAGGCGGGTTGACGAGCGCAGAGGCGCAGTCCTTTGCAGCTGTGACGCTGCTGCCCGTCACATTCCAACATTTAGCTGCACCTTACATTTTGATGGTTATACCGCCATCGGTCGGTACTCCCTATTTGATATATATATTTTACTTATATATTATGACTATAGCGGCCGCCTGCGACTTCCTTCACACGTCTTGGTTTTACACCGTTCCCAATGGATGAAGCGTTATGTTTTACTGCCATCAAACGACTCCTATAGCCATTCCGGATCCATGTGGTATTTAACAATGAGTTCATTTTTCTAATCGGACTATTCCTGAGAATTGCGCGTTCAAACAAACAAATAAATCTCTTCCGCTTTATAATATTAAAACAGGCCAAGCGCGAGTCGGAGTCACATTTAAATGTATGTATCTAAGCAATTTTATTGCCCTAACAATAAAACATGTTTAAGATTGCCATATAAGGTTTTGATTCTCTTGAAATAAAGTACTGTGGTTTAGTAGGGAGAGGGTGGGGCCAATAACAAAAAATATCTTTTCAAAACTAAATGATGTTAGCAAACTAATAATAATTTTGAAAGATCTTTTTCACGATAGGTTAGGATAAAATTATCCATACGTTACTTGCATGAGAGGAACACAGTTTTTTGAAAATATTATTTTACCACTTTGGCTGGTAGTTTAGAATACGTAATGCCAAATTACAGTTCTTTCAGTTTCTCTGAGCTGAGCTGCGGACGGACGGACAGATGGCCAAGGGGAATACATAAGGGTTCCTTCTTGGACTCAGATTAATTATGACATTATTTTTTAATTATTCGGTTTATATCTTAGAACTGTTCAAAGCCTAGTACAATACCTAGAAAGTTCTAAGTTTTTGAAAAAAGAAGTAAAATTCTGACCTTAAGCTTTATTATGATCATTGCAAAGTAGACATTTCTTTATTCTCGAGAACAGCGTGAACATCGATATAAAAATATGTGTCATAACATTTCACGGATTGTGTTTTTAGACATGTGTCGATGTCAAATTAAAAAGTAATTAATAACAATTGATAGCAATTAGTAGCAAATTGTCCCCAATCCCCAAAACAACTTTCTACACCTTTTTTACCTCATTACGAGATATGCAATCATGCTTTCCCATAAAAACTTTGCATCCCTTTTTTACAATAGGTGTGAAATTTCGGGAAAACCTTTTTACCGTCGCTTTGCGTATAACAAAGAGCACACCTTCCAAGTTTCAGGTCTCTACGATCAGCAGTTTAGGCTGTGCGTTGATCCGTCATTCAGTCAAACAATATGATGTCAGATGTTAAATGTTCTGCCTTTTAGGTGAAAGAAGGATCGTTTCATTTATAAAAATGTAGGTGATAAAAGTGACGTCAGAAACTTCTCAGCTTTAGGTCGATTTTTTGTTAGTTGGCTTGAACATAACACATTCCTGATACTACTACCAGTAATCCCGTCAATTTTTAGCTACCAAATATTTTTTATGTCCATATCAGCTTCTGAAACGGCGTTTAATTCTACACTTAAATGCATTAATAGAACAATCTGATATGAATGTTGCTCCACGACGTTTTTTTTGCCATTGGTAAAAAAAAACCTACACGGTAAAATAAAAGACAGTATACCTACCTTGAGTAGAATAAGATTGGAAACTATACCATACTTAAAGCAAGGTTGGTGGCCCTTCAATTCACCGGGTGGTCCGTTGTCGTCAAAATCATCGAGTAGCCGATCGACTCTAATTGCTTCTGAGTTCCGACAAAGATTGCTTACCGGTTATTACCAGTTTTCCGCCCAAGAAGTACGCACGGGTTATGAGGAGCCTCGAACAAACCGGGACGAACTGAATTTGCCACTATAATCGGGACCGGGCCAATTAACCTGATTAACCCCTTTTGCTATACGTGGTCTGTAGTTCGGTTCGCGACTCGGCATTTTAATCGTTTCAAAATTTTTAGTTGACGCGTCTTACATGGTCTCAATTGAACTCTTGTATAATATATTTTTATTTCTTCTGTTCGGAAAATTTAACTTTCAAGTGAAGATAGACCGGTGGAAAATAGCTTTTCCATCCTTAGGGTGGAAAGTGATTTAGTTTTAATTGCTACGATCAGACATGGAGCTAAAGATAATTGAGTCACATTATATTATTAAAAAAACAAGCTTTTCATATTTTGAAGATTAGCTAAACAAATTCAATTGGTCTATTTTTTTACAATTTAAAATCTACAAATATACTTCAGTTGCCCGCCATACATAGTGTTACTTTTTTTTCATTTTAAATTGCCACATTTGGTTTGTCTTTGAAGTTTTTTTTTTTAGTTTGGATAGATTATTAAGCAGGCGGAGGCGACTTGCCGCCATTTTTAACTTTAAGTCATTATTATGTTCTGAAATGATATGTAGTTTTTTGGATGTATGTATGTGTACAAATAACCAAGTTATATTTTAAGAATGGAATTGAGGGTTAACAGCTGGATTTGCTGCCTCAATTTTAACATATCGAGTATTTTTCGCCGGAAAATAGAGCGGCTTCGAAATAGGAAGCAAAACGGTACTCAATCAACTGGACTGGATTATTTTTATGTGCATTTAATTTAGATAGCGCGTCGCGTTAGGGGACCGACCCGCTTGATTGACGTTTCAATTGCGCTAGCGAAGTATTATATTTACGATTTCAAACTTTCCACATGTTTAGATTAATTCGAGGAAGTTATTAGTTTTAACAAATTTCCTGCCTAGATACATAGATCGAGATGAATTATTTCGCAATGGTTAATTAAGTACTTCCATCTTATTTTTATCATTTCATTTAAGCATTTCGCCGAAATATCGAACGAGGCAAATGTTTTAACGACTTTCCATGTAGGGACGAAAACTTGTTTTAGCGAAACATGTTATTTCTTGGGATTCTGTTGAGACCAGATGATTATTGGTTTGGGACGAAAAAAGTTTGTACCTACCTAAAAACGGATAGCATTCCTTTCAGTATTTTTGTTGAACATGGTATCAATAATGCAAAGTCCACGAGCCTAAAATACACAAGGAAGAGCGTTAGTTACAACTTGATTTGCGTTTCGTTAGGACAATGTGGTCTGTCGTAATAATAGAGTACCTACCTATCTACCTATTAAAAAACTGGCAGTAAGTACGTAATACGAAAAGGTCCTTTATCTCGTTTTCTGATTTTTTTTGCCTTTCGAAGTCCATTGATTATTTACGTTGACTAACCTTAAGGGATCATTCAACAATTACGTGATCACCGGAAGGGGGGGGGGTCAGGTACTTGTATATACATCTGGATTATTTAGGGGGGGGGGGGGGGAGAATCCATGATTACGTTATCATTTTATAACAAAATATTTACGTCTTTGAAAAATGACAGACGTAAATAAATATTAAAATGTGTAGTTACATGTTGCATTTTGACAAACACACCCTCTTCCCAAATTAAGGTCATTTAAGACTCATAGAAACATGACATACATGTCAGTGTTAATAAACAGCAAACATTTTAAGCACGGACGAAGATTACGTAATCAAAGCGAGGGGGGGGGGTGAAAAGAAAAGATTACGCTGTGATCACATAGGGGGGGGGGGGGGGGGTTAAAAAATGATCACGTAATTGTTGAACGATCCCTAAGCCAAATTGAAAGTTTTATTCAAAAAGTAAACTTTTTGTTTCAGAAACTACGGTACCCGAGAGCAGTTGGATTTATAGTCACAAATGAATTCTGCGAAAGATTTTCATACTATGGAATGCGAAGTAAGAAAATTTTAAAATTAAAATATTTTTCATCAGTAAAGTTAATAAAAATAATTAATAATAAATTTTATTAGAATGACTAGTAAAGCGAGTAAATCTTTTTTTTCTGAAAAAGGTATGAGAAATGCGTCGAAGCGGCCTTTTTTTTTTAATGTCTAGTCTAGAATCCCACAATCTGTTCCCGTAACTAGAAGGTATTATTTCGTAATATGTGTTATTCAGTTTCTTTGTATATATACCTACGTTCGTTTTCAATGTTGCCTATGCATTTTCCGACCTACTTTTAACGAAATGGTTTCCAGTTATTATCAGTTAAAGAATTTGTGTCGTGGTTTCGCCATCAACATTTGCTATCGATAAATAAACAACTTGTATTTACTCAAGATACAATATTGAATCAATAAATAAATAACAAATGCAAGGTGCTATGGGAACGTCGAAAGAAACAACAGTCTTTAATGTTAACAACTTAAACAGATATAATAAAATCTGCGGCGTACAAATACTTCCTATGACGCTATAACGCCAAATTTTTTGTTTGTGTGTCTTCAAATAGCCATCATTTGGGCTAAAACCTCTAATAACCTTATGGATGCAATCACTAGTCTTTTTAACTATAAAAACTTTATTTTGACTACTAGTAATACCTAGTACAGTGAATATAGTGATTTAAATAAAATGGCAT
Organism: Pyrausta purpuralis; assembly: GCA_963924145.1. NCBI lineage: Eukaryota > Metazoa > Arthropoda > Insecta > Lepidoptera > Crambidae > Pyrausta > Pyrausta purpuralis. The sequence goes on along the minus strand of OZ001647.1, from coordinate 14,601,096 downwards.
ACGTAATAATACCTTGTAGAACTGCAATAAGTATCGAAACTCCCAATACAGACATATTAAAGTGTCTCTGAGATAAGTGTTTGGTGTCAATGATCGCCCAATGTTTCTCGCAATCCAATTTCATAAAAATTACTGCTGTACCCTCACCAGAAATTAGATATTACCAGTAGGTATAACCAATGCTTTAAAATTACCAAACCTGTCATTAAGTTATATTCGCAGTGAACTTCTTAGTTTCTGAGAAATTAAATTGATAGTTCATACAGAAAGCTACCGCAACCACAGATTAATAAAAGGTTACTTGGCTCAACATGGTCTTGCTTGCATTGAGTTAATACATAAAATTAGACCTCCTTATTAAAATTTGTGGGCTACCATAGATTGATCTTGATTCATATTCACATTTTCTAGCTTAGGTAACCTGTTTCATTTATTTTTGCATGCTGGAAGTAAGAGGAACTCAATGATATTGAATTGAGCACGTACCACACGTCTTTACATAGACCAAACATTTTTGTCTAGCTGAGACTTAAGTAGGCGCAATGTAAAATTGGCTATTGTCACAGCCTTTTTTTGAAATTATATCATATATTGTGTTCGTACGTAGGTACAAGCATACTGCGGGTGACATTCACTCCCTTTTACCTATAGTCTAAGTAAGTTCCAGGGAGTGCTTCTTGACAGATACTAAATAGATAATGACGTTATATATTTGATTTATTTAGTGGTTAGTGCTTACTTGGACATTATGAAACAGACCCTTGCGTATTTAACACGCGTATCTAATTGAGTGCTTATGTTATAGCAATCCTCTCCCTCTACCTCCGGGATAAGCTGGGCTACTCGCCAGATGGAGCTACCATCATCTACCACACATTCACCATGTTCGCTTACTTCTTCCCCCTAATCGGTGCCATGGTTGCGGACAGCTGGCTGGGACGATTTAGGTAAGTTCACAGAAGTATCAACTAGGTAAATTCAATTTAACACACATGCGCTCATCAGTATTAGCGAACTTATAAGGTTAAAATGTCAACTAACCCAGTGCCAGTGGGCTAGACGCTCACAAATCAAAAGGCCGCCGGCGGTCGCATAAAAAAGCATAACAAAAGACTGTTGAGAAGCACATCCGTGAGCCTTGAACAATCAACAAACATATATGTTCTTAAAGGTACATAGTCGTCAGACTAGCTCAATAGTCACGTTTCGAACTACAGCAAATTCAATAAGGAAAATATGTGAAAGAAAAGAATACTGTCGCGTAGAACAATTGTATAGTAAATTCGATGGGTACACAAATATTAATAAAACACAAACGTAAGTTGGAATTAATATACAATACTTATTTGATGCAGATGCAGTATTGAGTGATAGGTATTTTTTGCTATTGTATTGTATATAAAGAGAGCGAAAGTAAATACAAAAGATCGTAAACCTGTCTTTTGTATACGTAGAACGTGCAATCATGCAATGCAATGTGTTTTATACAAATGTTACTTGGTATCTGTATTGGCTTTCTCACTGACAAATGAATGATTCATATCTCGTACCTACAAATGTCTTGTAATGTTTTTAGCTTCGTAAAATAGAGGAGGAATTAACTCTTTTGGATTTCATCATCACATCAAATTTTAGAGTTAGGCTCTTGTCAGTGTAGTTTTATTACTTCATCTTTATTAAAATTTCGACTTAGGGAAGATAGTAGTTGAGTGGTTTCCCTCTCATCTTCCGCACCGGGGATTTCCCGCATCTTAATGCCGAGTCTAAAGCCTGATATATACTATATCTTGAGCCTGCTGCCAGTTACCGATGTCGCTGACACCCAACATCAGGGAAACAATTATTTAAAGCTGGCGTTCACTTATAAATTGCAGCTTTTATTAGAGAAGACCATCCCATGAGACTCCCTTTTATATTATGTTACCTTATCATGCTGCCGCCGCTGTTTGGTCGAGAACTGCTTATTCAATATATTCGCTGCTATCCACCGTATGTGCAGGAGCTCTATTTTTTAATCACTCGCTTCAAGATGGCGAGTGCTTTTCGTTCGAAGATGAATTAAAAGTCATAGAAAAAAACTCGTTGTCGAACAAAAATCACTCGCCATTGCGAAGCGAGCAATTCAAAAATAGGGCCCCAGGCCGGTCACGATCCGCCACCGGTGACCCCGCTAGTAGCCTACACAGCTCAGCCTTAGCTTGGATTACAGTAAACAAATTTACATAAGTAAGTATCTAGCTCTGCTCATACAGATACGGATGAAATTTACGTGTAAGACAGACATCATGATGTCATGATCATGATGTCTGTCATGACACACTGTACATAATTGTACTTGCCACAAAAATACAAACAACACTTGTGACATCAGGGAATCAATAAATGCATTTATGCAGTGGACAAATTGATTCAGCTCTATCAAGCTCGGAAAATGAATTGTGTACACCAAGAAGAAATAATACTGTAATGAATAATTACTAAGGAGTTGATTTTACAATGGTCAGTTATGGAATATTTGGTGAATAGGTAATAAAATACGCCTAATTCGAAAACGTCATCTATTTGTCAGCAAGAACGTTACGTAATTAACATTTTAAAATCGGTGGTTTTATACTTATTCGGTTGGATAAGTCCTATCAGACGTTGGTAAAATTGACTTCCAAAGCCAGTGAAAAAAATGACACTGTGGCATTTTGCAGTTAATTTTACTACTTACGAATCGCAAACCTCACTGAAGTATATAACTCCAGGACGATCCTGTACCTGTCGCTGGTGTACGCAGCGGGGAGCGTGCTCATATCACTGGCAGCCATGCCGCCTGTCAGCCTGCCCGCCACGTATGTATACCGCTGTGGTTTATCTACCTACCCGCAAAGATGATACTACTCGTAATTATTTTGCTTGCTCTGGGGCCCTATTTTTGAATCACTCGCTTAGAAATGGCGAGTGATTTTCGTTCGACAACGAGTTTTTTTTCTATGACTTTTAATTCATATTCGAACGAAAATCACTCGCCATCTTGAAGCGAGTGATTCAAAAATAGAGCTCCTGATATTGGTCGCAGACCGCCGCATGTTTTCCGATAAACTCATCTATCTGCACTAAATCATCAACTCCTTTTTCAGTTGACCCGTTGAAGTATCAACTAATTAACATACATTGCTTTAGTAAAAAGACACGACTATTTTATTTGTATCTCGGCTGGTGTCTTACTTACATAACACTGACTTTCATCTTTATCAACCATAGAGTTGCTGTTGACAATGGTGACAATGCTGAGCGATTAGAATGTTTGCAGCTATAATTAAATTAAAAGGGAATTTTGATTTGTGACTGACATTCGATAGAAACGGAGAATTATGGTCTGCTTCTGTAACCTAGGTATCATTAAAAAATGTGTCATGTTTAAATATTCCGCTCAAAACATTTTATAAACATGAATAAAAAAACTACAAGTACAATTACCTAAACTTATTGATTAGTGACAGTGATAACGTTTGCATCATTTCAGAGAGTTCACAATCATCGCGTTGCTCCTGATAGCTTTCGGCACAGGAGGCATTAAGCCCTGCGTGTCAGCATTCGGGGGGGACCAGTTCAAGCTACCGGAACAGGCGAAGTATCTTGGGTACTTCTTCTCACTGTTCTACTTCTCAATCAACGCGGGCAGCCTGATCTCCACCTTCCTCACGCCGATCCTGAGAGCAGACGTGCATTGTTTCGGAGACAATGACTGCTATTCGCTTGCCTTCGGTGTGCCTGGAGTTTTGATGATAGTGTCCATCTGTAAGTCCAGGTTTTGATTTCATAAATGTGTCTCAAGTTTTGCGGAAAACGTGATACGGACTGGAGTACCTTAGTGTGGATCTGAAATGCCGTAATCAAACAAACTTATGAAAAAAAATATGTTAAAAATTCAGAGAATTGCATATACCTAGTCTTGCCATAAATATTGTCACAAAGAAAAAAGTTTTTTTTAATGCAAATAATATTTATTACTTTTACAGTGTGTTAGTTTTATACATAAATATAAAACAATTTAAAATATTAAAAGCTTATTCCAAGTGGTCTCCATTGGCTGCAATACAGTTCTTTAAACGTTGAGATCAGTTATCAATATAAGCACGCACTCTTTCCATGGGAAAATTCTTCACTGCCAATCGTATGGATTGTTTTAGGGACTCCAAATTATCATGGTGTTTAAATTAGTACGTACATACTCTCTAAAACTGACCATAATCATAATCCAGCGGATTAAGATCGGGACTAGACGACGGCCAGTCTTCAGCTCCGATGAAGTCCGAAACGTTCGCTTCTAACCAAGACTGCGTGGATCGAGCTTTATGACCCAGCGCCGAGTCTTGTTGGAAAGACCATGCTTGGTTATTGAACATGGTGTTGTTAAGGGGCTTAACTACCTTCTCAAGAATGGTATTTTGATACACTTTTGCCGATGTTTTGATACCTTTTTCACAAAAATATGGCTCAGTCACTCCTTCATAGCTAACACCCCACCAAACCGTCACTGAAGTCGGGAAATGCCCACGTTGCACTCTGCCGACTGATTGGGAAGCTTCCTTAGAGGTTTGAGCATAAATACGGTCATTTTGTTTGTTAAAATGTTGCTCAATTGTAAAGATTTTCTCATCCGTAAACAAAAATTTTCTGTGACCTCCTTTATTTTATTTTATTTTATTAAAAACACAAAACAGTTTACAGTTGAGGAGAAACAAATATTAGACATAAATGAGTATTATGCTAAACTGTAAGCCAAAACATGTGCTTCGGAAATGTAAAGAATGAGTTACATCGTTTCGCAAATTCAACTCTTACTAACTATGTTTTATTACACACGAATTTGTGAGGATAGAAGATTGCTACTTCACAAACTGCTACTTAATTTAACAAAACGTATACAAAATTAACTAATCATTATGATATTACAGTTTATTCATAAAAATATAGCTATATGCTGTGTTTTGTAAAATATTATAAAATATAAAAATAGGTAATTAAACAAGTGTAACTTCTTAATATAGAGCATAACAATATAGAGCATAAAACGAACTACCACGAAGTCTCGCGCACACGAGAGACTAGTTTATTTTAAAACATCACGTACAAATCTCAAGAAGAAGCTCGAACTAGATCCCATGATATCGATACTCGGATAGTCCCGCGATAAATCATTGTAGAGGCGACACATCCGTACTATCGGGTTGTAGTACGAGGTGTTGTTGCGATACACCTGGAGTGAGAATAGCATAGGCCTGCGATCACGGGCTCTGTAATGCGTGTTTATACTTATAGATGCAATTAAAGACGGAGAATCAATCGCAGAGTGTAAGATTTTATGCAGGTATATTAGGTCGAACCGCTTACGTCTCTATTCCAGGCTAACCATGTTAAATTTTTCTAGCCTATCCTCGTAGGAAACCAATTTGCGATAAAAACCGTGACGAAAATAGAAATATCTGAGAAATCTTTTTTGGACGTCCTCAATTCGGTCAGTATGTACGGCATAAAACAGAGATCAGATAACTGCACCGTATTCCAGAACAGTACGGATTAGAGAGTTATATAGATATACCACATTTTTAGGGTTTTTAAGTTGTTTAGTGTTGCGTAAGATAAAACCCAGCATTTTACCACCTCTGGCATGAACTTTATTGTAGTGCTCGTGAAAAGTCAGTTTATCATCGAAAATTACGCCTAAATCCTTAGCTTGATATTGTCGTTTAAGTTTATGACCATTAAGAGTATATTCGAAATGAATTTTATTAAATTTTCTCGTAAATGACAGTACAAAACATTTATTAATTTTCAACTACATATGATTAAGAGTACACCAACTTGCAACGGTTTATATATCGGTCTGTAGTATTTCAGCATCTTCAGGGGTAGCACCGGGGGGTAGCTTTGCGTACCGCTTCAGTACTTTTTTCGATTACACCACCCTATTCTTTTTTAAATTATCAGTTAAAAAATGACCAGTGCGTCTCTTATATGCTGCAAGTCCTAAGTCATCTTTTAAAATACGCGACATGGTTCTGGGTGCTATCTTCATCTCTCGAGATAAAATCTTTTGCTTTCGGACAGGATTTCTGCAAATTCTTTCCCTTACGGCTTTGACCACCTTTTTCGTAGGAACACTACGTGGACGGCCAGGCGCCCTATTTTTGAATCACTCGCTTCGAAATGGCGAGTGATTTTCGTTCGACAACGAGTTTTTTTCTATGACTTTTAATTCATCTTCGAACAAAAATCACTCGCCATTTCGAAGCGAGTGATTCAAAAATAGGGCCCCAGATCTTTTTCTGTTATTCTGTTACAAACAGAGGATGTCTCATTGTACCTATTGATAGCCCGGTACACAAACATTTGACTAATACCAAGCGTATGGAGAGTTTTAAAAATTGCATTTGCACCATACCAACTTTGTGTAAAGCAATCACAGCGATTCGGTTCTCTTTATCACCCCACTCCATTTTAATATCGCAAAATATTATAAAATGTATTGGCGCCAAAAGTAGAAAACACAATGAGCAATCGTATAAAAATATCAGATTCCAAATTCAAATGTAATATCTTTCTTATTTTTAATTGTAACAGTATTTATGGCCAGACTGTGTATTCACGGTTTTCTTTGGCTGCACAAAATGACTACGAACTTGATAATTTTAAACAATTTTCCCTGAGTGTTGTAGATAATGAGAAGTCAAGACACTCGTTTAAATGGAGTGTCTCATTAAAGGTCACTGCGCAATTGAGTACTGCAAATGACTTTAAAATGGATGTCAATAACAACTTTTCAGTATCTAGATGGCATAGTTTTCTCTACTTGTCTAGCTTGTTTTACTTACTCCTTTATGCTAGCCTTGATAAGTACACATATTGATATTTTTGAAACTTGCGTGCTGCGTACCGATAATACTGCTTTTCCGATAATGATAAAAATAATTACCTTTACAACGCATTAATTTCTTTGCAGTTTTCTTCATAGCGGGAAAAAAGCTGTACATTATCAAAAAGCCTGCAGGAAATATAATTGGCAAGGTTTCTACATGTATCGGAGTAAGTACTGCTAAAAGTGATAACAAAATACTCACTTCATATTCAACTCACATTTTCGATGCATAATTAGTCTGTGATAATACCTATTTCATACATTATGGTTAAACGTGACTTAACGGCATTAATGTTTACAATAAAGAATTGATAAATACATACAGGTTCAAGCTATGCAACGGCTTAGTTAACGAAAGGTTTTTTGTCTGTTGAAAATGAAAGAATTTACCTTTAAAATGACCGATTTAGATATTTAAAAGTTTAATATAAAATATCGTTTGAAATTACAGACAGACGCAGGAATAAGGCACCTTACAAAATATATTGAAGCACATTTTTGTGACTTCCTTATTGTGTCCATGGTCTAAGAGACATTTTTCTTCTCAGCATGCTGTAGTGAAATCCTGTAAGAGTAAAGATAAAAGGGAGCATTGGCTGGACCACGCCGACGACAAATACGATAAGGATCTCATCGAGGACGTCAAGTCTCTATTACGAGTCCTAGTACTCTTCATTCCATTGCCCGTTTTCTGGGCTCTCTTTGACCAACAAGTAAGTCAAATTGTCGTCATGTAGTTATACCTAATCTAAATAACGTTTCATTTACTTAATATATAAAACGTTATTTGTACTCGAATTCATAGTAAATTCTTAGCTATGATGATGATTATATCATGAATTATGCAGATTTGTTCAAACATTGACTTTGGTAAAACAATTGCTTGGCTTTGTTGTGGTTCTCAATAGCTTTTGTTTGTGACTTTATTAATTAGGGTTCGAGATGGACATTCCAAGCTGACAGAATGCGACAGGATATCGGCAGTTGGACCCTAAAAGCAGATCAGATGCAAGTGCTGAACCCTCTCCTTATCCTGATTTTTATCCCCATCTTTGAAGTGGTGAGTGCCAGTTAGGATTATTTTTCTTTACCTAGTAATGTCTACTCAAAGAAATAATAAAAAAGCCAAAGTCAAACGAACCGAAAAAAACTCTAGAATAAGTAAAAGTACCTACTTAAAATATTGTTTCGACCATATTGAGTTTGATATTTGGATTCAGGTCAACCAATTAATAAAATTCACTTTTGCAAAATTATTGCTATGTTTGGTAGGATATAAATGAGACAAAACAAGAGATAAAAATAAACCCACTCCAATATTAATACTAATTTATTATTGTGCTTTAAGTCAGAAAACACAACCTAGAGTGTTTTTAACAAATAAATATTACTTGTTTTTAGTTTTAAGATAACACAAATGTTCTTAAAAGCTTTTTTCTTTCCCGGTTGAATCACTAAGGAAATTATAATCTGGGTATTGTGGTACCAGCGTCATTGTTTCTGATTTCCATGGCACAAGTGCATCAGCTTCTTTCTTTTTTGACTTTGGGATCAAGTGCAAGTTTCTTAGAAAGTAATTATTTTCAGGCAATTTATCCATTCCTGACCTGGTGCAAACTGATCAAGAAACCACTGCACAAAATGATATGGGGAGGAATACTTGCTGCAGCCGCTTTCGTGATATCCGGAATTGTTGAAATTAATCTCCTGGTACAGTAATTAACGGCTTATCAATTTTGCTTTGCATCATCTGAATTAGAAATATCTTATAAATTATCGGCTTTCTTATTTTTCAGCCCACTTATGGCACTCCAGTTTCACATGGTTTGGCTCAATTAAGAATCTATAATGGTTTTAATTGCAATATCACGCTTGACTTGCCAAATTACAACGAAACAAATATTGCTATTGAACCCTTATCAGCCTTCGAAAGACTTGATATTGAAGCCGACCAATATTTGGAACTGCCTTACAGCTTACAAGGTCAGCAAGGCAGCGAATGTGATCAAATAAACCTTAACGGTAACTTCCAACTGAAAGAAAAAACGGCCAATTCGTTCTTCGTTCATAGAGGAGGTCTCTACAACTTTACGGATAACAACGACAAAGCCATTGATAGTGTGCATGTCAGGTAAACCGTATTAGAGTTCATCATGTGCGTTTTTAGAGCAATGGTTTTCAGAATAAATTGTTTCATAAATATCATTCCAAAATTCATACATCGTCTCTTCCGATTTGGTGTTAGCTAGTTTTGTAACATTCCCAAAATGCATCAGATATCTAAGTTTCGGGGTTATTGGTTTCCAAATTATGCCTGATTGGGTTTTAGGCGTGGGATTACCAGACTTTACGAAATTAGCCCACATCTCCGTAATTTCTTTAACAAACATGCTATTTCGATTTCGCGTATCTTGAAATTGATTTGCATAATTTTCGTTAAGAGGTTCACATCTCAAAATATAACATAGTTCATCACCGTTTGAGGCTCCTTTGACTTTTATATTGGAACCTGCCAGTGCGGTTGCTCTAACAGCATTAAAAGGGCCAACATAGTTGAATTTATAAACAAAAATGTCCGCTTCAGAAACTTTTAAGTGATCATTTATGAACTTCCAAATTGGGTATTTCTTTAAATCTGTGGTATACTGTAGAAAATCGTCAATGGACTTCTCACTGATACTATTATTGAAGTAATAACTCTTTATTCTGTTGGATACTTGGTCGTATGAACTAGACGTGTAATTGTAAGTGCACCCGTCCGCGAAAGGGATCATGAACTTGAAATACGACTTAAAGTAATTCAAATATTGCGTATTATGTAAAAATGGTATGACTTCTGAAATACTTTCACGGCTATTAAACCCAACTAAAATTGGTTTGTTTACACGTTTTTTAATATATTTATAAAACACATCTGGGCTTAATAATAACAAAGATTCATTTGACGGTTTTTCAACGATGGGCGTAAAGGGCACCACTGGTTTTTGGAAATTAATAACATCCTTGCTACTGTATATTTTATGGGAAGCAAATATTATATCCTTTGTGGAGGCTGATAATGCACTCCTAATCCCTATTTTTTTTAAATTACTGTAAAATCTTTCTCTTTCTACTTTGTAGTCGGTTTGGAATATCGAAGGAGAAAATATTGCCCCACTTTGCAATATCATCTTTGAAAACATTTTCCGGTGTTGTGTCATTAACAGAAGCGACAAAAAAGTTGCACCAGAATCACTACCCATCACGGTGATACGATTTCTATCTCCTCCGAAATGCCTGATAAATTTTCTTATCCATTTCAATGCCATCACTATATCTTTTAACCCCATATTGGCATCAGATTCAGTATCATTAATTTTCAGAAACCCAAATACACCAATTCTGTGAGTAATCGAAATAAATACAATATCCTTCTCAATAAAAAAGTCTGGCCCATATACGTGGCTAAAGCTCGATGAAAAAGCATAACCATGAATGTAAACCAACACAGGTTTAAGTGATTGAGCATTCGAATCTCTTGGGATCATAGGCGTATGGATGTTTAGAGTTAGACAGTCTTCGTATCCGAATATTTTATCCTTATGAACGATGTGTGCTTGAGCACAGGTACCGTGGTATTCCACAGTCGCATCGAACGGCTGCTTCCATCTTTTAGGGGGTTTTGGATCCTTAAACCTTAGTTTGCCGACGGGTGGTTGGGCATAAGGAACTCCCCAAAACGCATTATAAATTCTGCCTTCAAAAATAGTATCAGCAGTCGTTCCGATGATGACACCTTGTTTTAGTTTGACTCGAACTCCGTGAGAATACACTTGCGTAACAAACAGAAGAACTAAACACAGACTCTTAAAAAACATCACTCATTTTTTAAAAACTCACGCAAATGTTACGCGTTTGTAGTTTGTTTATTAAATGTGGAACAATAAAATGCACTCATATGTGAATTGTTTCAGTAAACATAATTGAATTTTGTTTTCATTTTCAGATTCTTATCAAATCTGAATAACATTGCGCAGATAACTTTATTGGATAATCAGAAGAATAGAACGAAATTAATTTTATCTAGCGATGATAAGGAGCAAAAAACCATTGAAATGGGAACTAATGATGTTCTTATTAATGGTAAAACAGTATTAAAAGACTTCAAGTTCCTAACTGGTGCCGTTTATACTTTTAATATTTATGAAGATAGCAATGGAACGTATGTAAGTAGTTTTTTTTTTCATTTTTCTATTTTCGTATATTTTAATCTGAACTACTGTTAAGATTAATCAAATCTAAATTGATCCAATCTATGAATAACAACCATATGACCCAAATGTTACAACAACTGAATTTATTTCACTCTTTGAAATTATGGCATAGTTAATTCGTAATCTTACTGGCAACACCGTCACAGAGGCTAGAGGTAATCAAGCGCAAACCCAACATATCAATTGTTGATGGTTCCACATAAACATTTAGGTATTAAATCTTACCCCACCTTACCTCAGATAGCGAACGGCGTGAAGATAACGCCAGAGAACTCTGTCCACATCCTCTGGCTGATCCCGCAGTACGTGGTGATGACGATGGGGGAAGTCATGTTCTCCGTGACCGGTCTGGAGTTCTCCTTCACTCAAGCCCCGGCAAGCATGAAGTCAGTTCTGCAGTCGGTCTGGCTGCTGACTGTGGCGTTTGGCAACTTGATTGTCGTGCTCATAGTGGAAGGAAACTTTTTGGACGCGCAGGTAAGAATCCTGAAACTAAAACACTGTCGAAATTAACGACTAGTAGACTTGAAGGGTGACAAATAAAGATTACCAGTAATCTCAACTGCTACTATCTCCAAAGCTTACAAGTGTTTCCCAGTCTCTCTTAATCTTCCCTTTCTCGCATCCATAGAGTACTTCAGTTGAACACTTTTACAAGTTTAACGAGTAGCGATCGAGCTTACTACCATAGGTTACACAATCAACTTACATAGTATCTAAATAAGGATTCGTTTAGTTTTTGCGTGAGACCCACAAACGTTCATGCATCCATCCTTACAAACTTGACATTAAGTGCGCCTTCACATTAGAGCGACAGCAGCGCGGGTAGCAGCGGATACCCATACATAAAAAAACAGCGGCGCTGCTGACGCGCGACTGACGCGCGACGCTGCTGTCATTTATGTATGAAATATCAGCAGCGCGGCTTACTCGCGAACGTCGCGCAGCTAAAGTCGCCTAAATTTAATGTGAAAGCGCTCTTATAATAGGTATTTTAGACACCACTTTATTGACTCGCTCGAGACTTTTCCTGTTATTATTTGTCTGAAACAAGTAATAACAACAGGAAAAGTCTCGAGCTATAGTCCGTTTCTCTTTGCTAGTCGAATATATTAAACAACTCTGACATTCCTTTCTAACAAAATGATTCATTAAAAAAAATAAGATTCACTTACACCACGATTCACTCACTACTTACATAGGTAATTTATCGTTGAATATTGAGGTATTTTAAAATCAAATAGTAAATTATTTTTATTTACTGATAATATTTTAAAAGTTTTAAAAAGATTGTTTACATTGTTGGACTAGCAAAGAAAAACGGTCTTAAGACGGTAGGTATTGACCAACTAATCCAACATGGCTTCCAATCTGTTTCAGTGGAAGGAGTTCTTCCTATTTGCGGGTCTGATGATGGTCGACATGCTGATATTCACAGCCATGGCCTTCCGGTACAAGTACATCACGCCGCAGACCAGCGAGGAGCTACCGCCAGTCGAGGAGATCAGGATGCCGGAGAAACCAATCCAAGATTAGAAGACTTTTTTAATATTAAACGTTTAAGGATAGTTTTTTTGACGTTTCAATCTTTTCTTAGATGCCCCGTAGCTAATTTTTTTAACAGAAACTGCGATAAATCAAAATCAGAGGTTTTCATCAGGAGAGAGGTTATTATTATACAGTTTTATTTAACTAAATCAAAACTCAGTTCTTTATTGCTACATAATTTTTCATTATAAAGGTTTTACAATGCGACCTACAATGAGCAAACGCAAAATAAGTAATATAGAGATGTATAGGTATTTTATCCTTTATGACGATAATTTAACTTCATACAAATATAAAACATGATCACGGTAATGGCCATACAGGCTAACCACAATTTCATTCATTTTTTTAATTCCAAGGAAATGCAAATTTCCAATCCTTTTATTTATTAACTAGAAATAAAGATTTTCCTTACCCGGCGGTTTTACAAAAGTCTAGTCCGGAACTCCGTCACGATTCAGTGAATAAGATAAAATACCCGCAGAGCGATTTCCTGCAGAATTGTTTGTGCGCCAGACAGCTCTATTGATTTCCTTTACAAACTTATAGAGGCATCTTTAGCTCTAGGGAGCAAAGGAATTTACTTTTACCTTTACTAAGAAGTGAATGAATTCAAGACTTTAAAGTGAGCATAGACTTTCGCTCTTCGTAACAAATTAGAAGGGCCTTATTAAGTTAAGTGTGTTAGAAAGTAAGCCTAGAGAGTTTCGTGCTTTGTTAATCAATACTTAAAACCCGTGGTAATTTGCATTTACTTACAATTAGTAAATTTTACCTACTACAACTGGTTACTTATCAAGCCACACGGTAGATAATTATAAACTACGAGTTTACTGACCTTGATTAAGTTTTTCAACAATTAGTAAGGACATTACATGATTAAATAACGCGCATATCATAAAGGACAGATCTTTCTTACTCACTGATATTTCGTAAAAAAAACACTGAAATGCAATTATTGACCCATGTCCAACCCAATTCAAATGTTATAAAAAGTGCCTCTTCCATGCAATCTGTTTAGTTAAATGGCGTGAACACATTAGACAATTGGTTTTGGGTAATTTGTGTGTAGTTCCCATACGACGCGCGTGTGACGACGCCACCCTCTGCGGACGAATGGGGTCGTAGTGGCACCGCTTGCCAAACTTTATATATAGAGTCTACCTACAGTGTTATGATTAACGTCGTTCGCGAATGCGTTGGTGTGCTAACGGCGCGAAACAAGCGCTATGCTTAGTTGTGTTTACCGTCGTACTATAGTGCATTATAAAAATGACAAATAAAAGGCGATAAAAAACCAACCAATCAAGAAAACAGAGAGGCTAAAGTAAGTACATTTTATTTTATAGACACGTAAACAATGACATGCAGAAATTGCTATAAATATATAAAGTTATTATTAGGTAATAATAATAAGAGATAATAAGAGAGATCATTTGGAAGATCAAATAACTTAGTTAATATTGTATAACAAAGTATTTGCTTAGTAAGGAACAGACATGGCTAAATAAAAGTATGGGCGACTACCCTAACAATGTATAAACATGACACCTAGTGCTATATAATGCTGAATAGATTTATCTATATTAACATTTTGTGTAAAAAAAAGTTTCGGGAACTTCAAAAACCAGCAATCTTAAAAATAATATAGTGGTAATTCCTACACTGATTGATTAACAAACTTGTCTAAAAAATACTTTTGTTGTGACGTTTTATAAGGCGTTTGTAGTTTCGTAGTAAGATGGGTAACCGTGACTTTAAAAAGAAAGAACCCACAAACAATAAACAAGACGACAGTGAGCACGACTGAGTGACGTCTTTTTTATCGCCTGACTTTTTTTTGAGGTTATTAGTGTCGTAAAAAATCAATATAAAAACTTACATATTTTAATTATTTTTCTAAAGTTCTAATGAATGAATATTTTAGAGTTCAAAGATATTGACAAATCTTTATACATTCTTAGGGCTGTCGTTTAGCCATCTCCTTTAATATATAAAATATCTACTATTTGTTTTGTAAGTATTGTACCAACTTTCCACGAGTTATCAAAGACAAAAGTTTGAGAGCCACCCTCGTGCAAGTGAAGTGCTGCGCCTGCGGACGACTTGTTAATAATTGCGTATAATAAATGCTTAAACACAACAAACAGACACACAAATACGGGTTGGGGTCGTTCAAAGGGCCGATTCGGTTTCCACTCTATTGAGCGCATAGCGTCTGTGTGCACTACAAACAAATCACTGTAGGAGATAGTGGGGAACTAACTTATATCTAGACAGATTGATCAAGTTTCATTGTAAATAAATACAGATCATATTCACCATTTCGTAATGTTTTAGGTATCTAAGCCTGATGATGTGTGATGACTGATTCATTGAAATCGTGGAGAGTAAAAATCTCTTAAAAAACAACTAATAATAATTATTATTATCTAATTAAAATATTTATACAAAAAATAAACAAATTTTAAAGGATCTTGACCAAAACTCTATAGAAACTTGGATAAAATATATAAAAATTTAAAAGAATACAGACAGTAAAATTTTTGAAGTGAAAACTTCTTTAGCGGCGTTGAGCACTTTTGTGGGATGGGGGAAAAATGTGAAACTCGCGTCAGGACACGTGGGCTGATCAAAAAACCGTAAGACGGTTAGTCCATTGAATGAGTCCCTCCAAGGGGGGTCTAGAGTGCGTGAGTTAGTAACGTAAGATGTTTCTTCGGAAACATGTTAAGAGTCCCTAGGTAATAAACATACTAAAACCCCGGGACACTAGGAGGAGCCCCGGAGTGGGGGGAGGGGGAGAAAGGGTCCATTTTTTCATTTTTCGCTTAAATCTCCAAATCGGTACATGTTAGAGAAAAACTTTCAAGGAAAAGTTGAAAGGCCATAAAATTATCTACAAGTTGTACCTGAATCATTTTTTTCTATTAGCAGCCGTTTTCGAGCTACATCCCATGAAAGGTGAAAAAATCGAAAACATAAGCAAACTTTAGCATTTAAGCTTAACGAGGGCGGACCCCTTCCCATGCTACGTGTAAAACTTCATCGAAAAAATCCGAACAACGGATAATGTTGGGACATTGATGTCATATGAGAGGCACTAGAGAAAAAAAAATAAAAAGTTCAAGTATCGTAACTACCCTAATAAAATTCAATTCCTCTTAAACGTCTCCATGGTGGAATCTGGTTTTTTTATCAATGATAGACCTAATTATGAGCAATCTATCGGTACTGTTCACAAGTTGCACTTTTGAGCTTTTTGGAAGAAAAAAAATAAAAAAGATCAAGTTCAGTAACTCAAACTACCCTAATATAATATTTTGACAATCTATTCCTCCTAAAGGCTTCCATGGAGGAAGGTGTTTATTTTACCAATTATAGACCTAATTAAGAGCAATCTATCAGTACCGATCACAAGTTGCACTTTTGAGGTTTTTGGGAGAAAAAAAATAAAAAGGTCAAGTTGCGTAACTACCCTAATATAATATTTTGACAATCAATTCCTCCTAAAGGCTTCCATGGAGGAATGTGTTTTTTTTTAACAATGATAGACCTAATTAAGAGCAATCTATCAGTACCACTCACAAGTTGCACTTTTGAGCTTTTTGGAAGAAATAAAATAAAAAGTTCAAGTATCGTAACTACCCTAATAAAATTCAATTCCCCGTAAACGCCTCCGTGGTGGAATCTGGTATTTTTATCAATGATAGACCTAATCATGAGCAATCTATCTGTACCGGTCACAAGTTGCACTTTAGAGTTTTTTGGAAGAAAAAAATAAAAAGATCAAGTTCAGTAACTCAAACTACCCTAATATAATATTTTGACAATCGATTCCTCCTAAAGGCTTCCATGGAGGAATGTGTTTATTTTATCAATTATAGACCTATTTAAGAGCAATCTATCAGTACCGGTCACAAGTTGCACATTCGAGTTTTTTGGAAGAAAAAAATATTTTTTGATCGATTGATGTGATAAACATGGGTATGTAGTATGGGGAAATTGTTTGAGCCAAAATCATTTTTTACTGCGTGTAACTCAGAAATGGTAGGATATGGAAAAAATGATATAGGTACAACTTGTAGATAATTTTATGGCCTTTCAACTTTTCCTTGAAAGTTTTTCTCTAACATGTGCCGTTTTTGAGATTTAAGCGAAAAATGAAAAAATGGACCCTTTCCCCCCCTCCCCCCACTCCGGGGCTCCTCCTAGTGTCCCGGGGTTTTAGTATGTTTATTACCTAGGGACTCTTGACATGTTTCCGAAGAAACATCTTACGTTACTAACTCACGCACTCTAGAACTTTTTATTCAATGGACTGGCGAAATTATGGATGTAAGTTGATTTTTCTGAGAGATAAACTTTTTAATGTAATTTAATATAATATAAATTGTAATGTTTGCGTACGATATCGCAATAAATAAATATTGTATTGTATAAAAATATTATATTATTATTATTATTATTATTGTATTCTATCACAAAAATGATAGTACTTTTATATTGATAATAAGAGCAATTCATTCAAAATTATTCCCTAACTATTCCAAAAAATCAAAAATGCACAACGTTGATATTCAAGTTTTCACTTCTGCCGGCACTCCCGGAGTGCAATTTTTGTTTCTTTTTTTTAAAATAATTTTGGGTTTACGAGGAATTCAATGGCAATTGAGACATTTTGAGGTTATGTTTTGTGATTGCAGAGTTATTTCACCTCACCTACATTCATTTTAATAAATTCAGAAAGCAATTGTTATATTTTACTAAAGTAATTCAATACTTACATGCTTAGTTACCTTTAAAATACCAGTGCAATTATAATTCAAATAAGATTTTTGTAATATAAACTACAAAAACGCAATCCCGGGCCAAAGGGCCCGGCTTTGGTCAATATCCTTTGTAAAATAGTATTGTAGCAAATAGCAAAAACAATTGAACATTGTTAAGATAATTTAAGACATCTCTAAAAAATTATGAAGTGTTCAATATCGTAATTACGTTTTTAACCATATTATTGTGGAAAACAGATTACCGACCTACAAAGTTAACAAGCCTAAAGTTAATAGTTTCCAATTTCACCCGTTTAACCTAAGCTCTTCGCCATGTCGCCAACAACTTCAATAACAGCGATTAACCAGTGTGACGGATTAATTAAGTACAGTCAGAAAAACATACTTGCGGGAGGCGTCTAGTCGCGGGCACTCGGACCGTCGCGTGCGCCGCTCGTGGCATCCACGTGACCTTAACAAAGAACCCACCCCTGGACCCAGCACTCGATGGATAATCTCCACCGAGCATACGCAGACAAATAAATAAATTAACCAAACGCAAAGCCAAAAGCGGTTAAAAATTGAATAGAAATTAAGTCGCATGCGAGAAATAAACTCGAGAAAGTTGGGCACGAGATTAGAGGTTTTAGTTTTTAGGAAGGGATAAAAAATTCAATAGTATGTAGGTACTACAAATTATAATAATTATGTTTTAAATGAAGGCCTGTTGTTAGTTTTTATAAAGTATAAATTAATCAATTAGCGTTTGGACTTATAACGTTAATAAAGGAGATGTTTATAAAAATGCCAAGACCATGTACAGTATCTGTAAAAATAGCAAAAAATACAGGTAATTAGACAGACTACATGAAATCTTTACTAAATTAACAATATTCAGGTAATTTAAATAATATAGTTATAAACTTTTAAAATCCTGAAACTCCATCTGTCCATTCTAACGCCAAAATCGCGTCAAAACTTGCAAAGTAAATCAGTCATTGTCAAATGTCATTTTGCTTTCCGCTTTCAATCTTTTCAAACCTTTATACACAGCTGATTGGCTGTCACGTACTCGACAGATTTATTAGACTTCATGAAATATTGCTAGATTTTATTTTTTTGAGTACATATTACCTAAAAGTTGAATATTTTACGGATGAAAATTATTCTAGAAACGATTAAGCTTTACGTAAGCTTTTTTAGTGACATGTATACAAATGAAAACACCTACTAGGACATTGTTACACTGGCCGTAAATGTAAAACATTTTATTTTTGACACAATTCTGAAATAAAAGTCAAAAGAGTGAAAGTACCCAAGGTCCTATTTGTTTAAAAGGCTCATTAGTTTATACAATAACTTGTCCATAGGTATAGAAGCCGTGAATCTGAGACGTACTTCTGATGTAAGTACTTCATTATTATTATGAATTAAATAGTCCTCTTTTTGGTAATAGAAAGATCATTAATACATAAGGATAATACGGAGTACATTGATTAGGAGATTTGCTTATTACGTATCTGACACACAAACCACCGTTAAAATCACAATTTAATATTTACCTAGGATTTAATTTACCAATACCGATTTCCAATTAACCAGTGTTAATTTTACCGTACGGCACCTTTTAAATTCACAATGAAGCGGTCATATTAAATGCCAGTAAGAACAAATTGAAAATTCAATTATTATGACATGTAATTAATAAGTTATGAAATCACTCCGCCACTGCTGAAAATGACGGGTCATTTTCGTCATCTATACGAATAAAATGCTTTGTTCAGAATGACTCATGCACAGCCTTAGACCCTATACATGCTGCGACTTTTAACTGCGATGCAGTCGCGATGCTAACGCGCGTTAGTATCTATTGATGCAGTCGCGATGCAGAAGCTGGAAATTGTTAAATTATGTTCTGAATTTTGGCGACTGCATCGATACTAACGCGCGTTAGCATCGATGCAGAAGCGCGACTGCATCGATGCTAATTTGCGACTACATCGATGTCAAAAGTTGCAGTGTGTAAGGGGTCTAAACCGCTGAGTGGAGAAACCAGACGCTGTGAGGGTGTGTTCTTTGTAATAAGTATCGTTAAACCTTTTTTAAAAGAAATTTTAAGGGGGAAGATTATTGACTTTGTAGCTTTGTTTGGACTAGTTTGGAGGTCAAAACTAGTCCAAACTAACTAACGCGCGACAGTTGCTAAAACATGTGTCGCACGTTTCCACAACGCGCGTCTGCATCGATGTTGAAAGTTGCATTGTGTAGGGGTAAATATTTTGTTATAAAATAAAAAGATAATATCCTCGTGTACGTTTCACCAGATTAAAGATTACATGAGAGCTATATGTTATGTGTGTATCAAAATCTAATCCATCTCAATCACTATGTTTATTATTTATTACGAGTATACCTTCATGTTTCTATCTACATTTTGAAGCTGCAAAGATTTTTGTTTCTTTGAACGCTCACATGAATTGAGAAAAACTATTTCAGTGTTAGATGATTGCAAGGTAGTTTATTTAACGAGGAAGGCTATAAGAGTAGTTCAATGGCTATAGGCGATAAAACAATACGCTACGAACTATAGAAGATAACTAAAACTCGCGAAGTGGGAAGTCGCGGGGGCCGCTGAACCGAGTACCTATGCAGATATGGTACAAACTCTCTTTGCCATTGTCCAGTATGGAAAAAATATATAAAAATGAATAAGCTCAAGAGGCAGAGCGCTTCACAAGCACTTCCATTCAGCCTACATGAATAAACATTGTTTTTCCGCATGCGATTTCTTTTTCTGACATGTCCTGGTTATAAGCACCAGCTGCGGTGCAGGGATAAGCGATCTCACGCGAAAACCCATTGAACGTCATCCATGAGGGGCGTGGCCACCGCACGACAGTCGCGTGCGCGCGCGACTCTGCCCTAAGCGCGACAAATCAATTAAGGGGTCGCGACTGACTGTACTTCCGAACTGGAATTAGCGCCAAATTATAGACCCGCGAAATAACTTGTTTATAGAGGGTGACTAGCTAATTTATAGACATGACAAATTCGAGCAGCGAATACTTAATAGCAGGCGTAAGGCGCGTTTCACACGGTCGACGTTGTTAACATGAGGAGCCATGTCGAAAGGGCATGTCAACGCACAGCGAATTTACATTATTATTTAAATGTTTGTTTATCTTATAGCGTTTCTTTATGGTAATATTAGATACATGTAACATAATTTCATTATTTTCTAATCTCAATAAATGTAGCTATCACTTTTAATTTACAGATAATTATTTACATGTCCCAAATACTTAGGAGCACATTGCGCTTTGGCAGACAACACAATCTGTCAATAAGCTTTCTGAGAGTTGAATGGTAAAACTGCTTGCTATCACATAATAAAGTTTAGGTTTATAGAAATCATTAAAAATCAGTCTACTAAAAATTTGTCACAGCTCATATGAACAGTTTTTTAAACTTCCCTTAAACGACCAATGTTTCTTTCATTTTACTTAAAAATCTAACTGTAAAGAGAGACTTAACGCAATCATCATTTTATTGTCTGGACCTGATGACCGCGCTGAAATAGCTCCAGAGCTTGGGCGTCTCTAAGTATTATTTCCATAACGAGCATCGATCTGAGACGATAGCCGTTTGGGCGGGCGGCCGAGCTGTCACCAGCAGCCGCCCTCACTCCAATGAACCCCCCCCCCCCCCATTCCCGCCGAGTAAGGGGCCCACATTGGATGCTGGATGAAGCAGTAACTGACAAAATAACACAGTCTTTTTATTTTCACTTTCTGAAACTGAAACTACTGAAAGTGTTCGCCGAGTGAAAGTACTTTATGCAATCCTGTGAACATAAAAGTTGATGCGTAAGGTTTAGCACGCTTATTCGAATTTCGATCTGAGGGGATGCTCAGTAATAGTGAATCAAGGTTACATACAATATAACTGAATAAGGGTGCTACTCGTAAACGTACCTACCTACTAATAACTACAACTACTAGATAGCTACTACTACTAAAGAGGCTTGAAATCTTCGTTAAATTGTACTTCAGCTCAGAATAACGACTTCACGAGATAAACTATAGTATCGATAAAAAAAATACACACAATACGCCTGAAGTCAAAGTTAAAAGATAAGAAAAATTGTTAGAGGTCTTAGGGATGATTTTTCAATATTCACATAAGAAATATCCGTCGAACAAAATACAATGCAGTTAAATTGAAAACGTCACCTACTTGTCAGCAATCATGCGTAACTATCATTTTATAAAATCTGTCGCTTTATGATTTATCAGTCTGATAAGTTTTATCTGAACATTAAAATATTGGCCCTTAATGGCACATTTAAGGGTCCGACTTAAGCAAGTCAGAATTTAAAAAATAACTATATTTAATCTTTGTGATAAAACAAACGTCGTTCCGGATTAAATCATTATTATTCATTCTCTGACAGTTTTTTTAACGATAGAGACAGAATGATAATTGAATGCACAACTGAGTGAATCCTGACTTGCGCGAGTAGGCTTTGGTATTTCCAATTCAGATAAGTAGTCATGGCTGATATCTGGTCCGATCCGAAGTTACCTCCGAAGTACTGAGAGTGGCGGACATACTGGGAAAATATATTCATTGGGATTTAATGATGGTAAGAAGATACCAAGAAACCAAAAATTCTGGAGACTGAAACCAAATGATTAAACATAACTGCCTTCGTTTTATTTTTGGCATACGAAAGTATGACTATACTTCTCCATTCCGTTGTCAACTTAATTGGCTCACTATTGTCAGCGCAGATATCTTCGATCTTTGGTACTCTTTTCAGTATTCTCGACAACCCGAATTCTCCCGACTATCTCAAATGTCATTTCAAATTTATGAGAGACGTAAGTTCTAGAACCTTCCGTCCTAGCAATGCCCACCAGCTATACACACCTCTTAACAAGACCGTTAATGTCTCCAACTCCTTCACCCTCAGTGCTATAGGGCTCTGGAGCTCCCTCCCTGATACCATCAATACCTTATCGTCTAAGTATTCCTTCAAGAAGTCTATTCGTGAGCTTTTTCTAAGTGAGAATACCACGTGATGCTTGATAAGGTTTGCTTATTTTATGCCGCCTCAATCGTTTCTGCTTCATCCAATAGTTGACTGGTAGAGAATGCTTTAAGCATTAAGTCCGCCATTCGTACTTTAGTTTTGTCAGTGCAATAAAGAATAAAAAAATAAAAATAAAAACATGCAGGAAACTTCAGAATTTAACAGTTCGATTCACAAAATTGGAGAATGCTTAATCAGATAATTCTGGGAAACGTAGGTCGTAAATGACCACGAAAATCCCATTTTTGTAAATGATGATAATCCCATTTTCCCAGTTTTCCCGGGGACCTGTAGGCCCCGCCCACTTTCTCTCAGTTCCCTAAGCGCCTCCCTGTCGGCAGGGGTTGGTGCGCACACAGACGCGATCCGACAAGGTAAACACCCCAATCCGAACTTTATTCTGCGCTTATTATAGCTCAAATTATTTGTCAATATGACAGCTTGTGACCGTAACTGTAAGCCCCCGATATGGACAAAATGGCTACCCTTGTGGTATAAAAATATTTTACAACCGGCCTCGTGGCTCAGTTGAGTTGCAATAATCAGTGAACGTGATAATCCGCAGTGCCAAATAGTGTTTATATATATTTTAAATTAAGATGTCTGGGGCCAGAACCCAGCTGGCCGACTCATCTACGTCTCCGCCTTTGACGTAAGTCATTTAAGTATAATTTACTTAGCATAGTTTATGGTGTAAAAATACGGAAAATAGCTCAAACACAGTAGTTTTGGATTTGTTCTGGTAACAGTAATAATAATACCGTCAACTCTAAAAGCTATGACTGTTCCTTTGTTCATAATTATTTATAATTGGTTAAAGTTAGAGCTTAGCGAATACTTTCAGTTCGAACGACACAAAACTTTTAAGATCTAACAATCTTTTTACCGCTTTTCATTTGTGTAGGTAGTCCGTTTTAATGCTCTTTATAAGTTATTAAAGACGCGTAGGTGTTATTACTCTACTTTACAACTTACATCGCATTTCAGCCTTTTCATATTCATATTTTTTTATAGTTTTATATATTGATAATGAATTTTAACTAATATTAATAGAGGCTACTTCATTTTGCTACCGCGAAATAAGTTTTAATAATTACAAGAAGTAGGTAGCATTTGTGTAATGTTGTATTTTTTAAGGAGTTTTTTATCAAACTAGCTGTACTTATTGCAAAAGAAAACTGTAGTAAAAAGGTATAAAATACGATTTGTAAAGCTTAAAGTTAGCCATAGCTATGTTACAGTTTTTCACGACCTTATATGAATTGAACTTTTTTCGTGTGGTAATTCGATTGCGAGTTTAACCATTTTACCTGAAAAACTCAAGCCAAAATCTAAATATATAGACATCGTGACTATAAAATTCGATCGGTGAACTTTTTTCGTATACTTATTGCACTAGAATTGCCCCCATGGTGAAAAAGTGATTAATGATTTTAAAAAAATTGTCTTAAACACCGTTGATAGAGTGTTGAGTTCATAAAAAGTTTTTGTTAAATTGCATTTTTGAAACTCGCCTCTTACTAAACCTTGCAATTTTAGAACGATTTTGGGTTTAAGCGGTTAACTTTAATCACCCGTTCAGGCCAACGCAATGTTAAGTTCATGGAATTACCCCCTATAATTTAATGGTTAAGTTACGGGTTCACAGATATGATGAATATTTGACACCCAGGAGTTGATTTAACGTTTTGTTTATTTGGCATAATTACTTTAAATTAATCTTGTGGTGTGACCGAAGGGCGTTTAATATGTGCAGCGAAAGTCGTCGTGTGGACTACCCCGGTCTGAAGTTTTCGTACGACGGTTCCGACGACGAGGGCACGTCTCTAGCTGCCGAGCTGCCGTCGTGCGTGTACGCGGCGGCGCGCGGGCGGCTGCAGCTGCCGTTAGCTGCATACGTGCATCAGCACAGCCGACAACTGCACACAGGTACTGAACATCGCTTATACTGGCACCTACCGCTATCTGAGGGTCTCTTACGACAGCTGCTGCTATCTCTGGCCACGTGCGTGCACCAGCACAGCCAAAAGCTGCACACAAGTACTGAACATCGCTTATACTGTCTCTTGTTGCTATCTAAGGGTCTCTAATGACAGCTGCTGCTGCCGCTGGCCACGCGCGAGAATTAGCACAGTCAACAGCTGCACACAGGTACTGAACATCGCTTATACTATCTCTTGTTGCTATCTGAGGGTCTCTTACGAGAGCTGCTGCTGCTGCTGACCACGCGCGAGCATTAGCACAGCCAACAGCTGCACACAGGTACTGATCATCGCTTATACTGGCACCTACCGCCATCTGAGGGTCTCTTACGACAGCTGCTGCTGCCACTGGCCACGCGCGAGCATCAACACAGCCAACAGCTGCACACAGGTGCTGAACATCGCTTATAATGTCTCTTGTTGCTATCTGAGGGTCTCTAACGAAAGGTGCGGCTGCCGCTGGTCACGCACGTGTACCAGCACAGCCAACAGCTGCACGCAGGTACTGAACATCGCTCATACTGTCTCTTGCCGCTATCTGAGGGTCTCTTACGACAGTGTTTAAAAGTGGAAAAGATTACTGTTTCTATAGGGGCTGGTAAATTAAAGAGGTCCGTGAGGAAAAGTGCGTATATTCGGAATCACATCCAGTTGACAAGTAAAGTTGCTAATACAGTGATACCAACACAATAATACTAAAGTAATTACAATTATGCCAACACACAAAAGTTACATGTTGGAGTTACCAACAACAGCTGCTGCTATCGCTGGCTACGCGCGTGCACCAGCACAGCCAACAGCTGCACACAGGTACTGAACATCGCTTATACTGTCTCTTGCCGCTATCTGAGGGTCTCTTACGACAGCTGCTGCTGCCGCTGGCCACGCGCGTGCTCCAACACAGCCAACAGCTGCACACAGAAGCTGAACATCGCTTATACTGTCTCTTGCCGCTATCTGAGGGTCTCTTACGACAGCTGCTGCTGCCGCTGGCCACGCGCGTGCTCCAACACAGCCAACAGCTGCACACAGAAGCTGAACATCGCTTATACTGTTACTCACCGCTGGCTGAGGGTCTCTTACGACAGCTGCTGCTGCCGCTGGCCACGCGCGTACACCAGCACAGCCAACAGCTGCACGCAGGTGCTGAACATCGCTTATACTGTCACTCACCGCTGGCTGAGGGTCTCTTACGACTGCTGCTGCGGCCGCTGGCCACGCGCGTGCACCAGCACAGCCAACAGCTGCACACAGGTGTTGAGCATCGCTCATACAGTAACTAACCGCCTGGCGGGTCTGCTTCGACGTCTTGCGGATGTGCTCCAGCATGTGTACATCTGGCCGTCTGAGCCAGGCTTCTATAGAGATCTTGCATATCTAGGCTTATAAGGAATCGTTAGTGACGCTGATGTATCCAGGTTTCATCGTTTGTGACGCAATAGTTTTCTTGGAAAATCAAAAAAACTAGGCTCAGACAGCCAGAATTTCGCATTTTCTGACTTTCCAGATCTCAACTATCAGAGGGTTTCAGGTCGCTGTTTCTTATAAAATGTGATGTGACGCGTTAGTGACTGTCATCCGAAGTAGTTTCATCCATTTTAATCCAGTACTTTTTGAGAAATCGTGATAAACGTGTGGCTCAGACAGCCTGATATCCGGTCGTCTGAGCCAACTTTTTTTTCTCTACATATATTTCACGAAATGTTACGTTTCGGACAAATGTTTTTCGGATTTACTGATGTGACGACGTTCGTTAGTGACAGCTCTCGACCAGATTTGAACCTTCGTGACGCACGCGTTTTGGAGAAATTGAGAAAAAACTGCTGGCTCAGACAGCCGGATGTTGGCTGTCTGAGCCACCCAGTTCTACCACTTCCAGGTGTTGTACGAAGCTGAAAACTCATCTAATCTGATGTGACGCGGCCTCTAAGTACAAAAAATCGTAAGTGACGGCTCTATATGCCGCCAATCAAAAGTTATAAGCATTTCAAATGTTTTCCATACATTGATGCATTTGGGTGGCCACACTTCGCACTCTTTATGGAAACGGAAAGACAATTTAGTAGAAAATGTAAGCTAAAGCCCCTCATATCAAAGCGGATGCTTTCTCCTGCTATTTAAATGTTTAATTACGTAGTCAATAACTACGCCGATGAAGGAAAATATGTTAATTATGTATGCAGGTTTCAAAATTACTCTTTATTTAAAAATAATCACTAGTTCCAGCTGGTTACTACAATATAAGACTTTTTCGGTATTAAATACATACTAGGTACTCATTCCTCAACTCGTCCCATATTATTACGGCCCATTTGGGACAAGATGCAATAATTAATTTTAATCATTATGCAAATCGTCTCCTGCTTTTTTGGGTGCAAAATAAAAACCATAACAGCGCAGAAGGTGAAACGCAGTTCTCTGGGACCGCTTATAATTATTACGAACAAAAATTACTAAGCCAGCCTTATTTCACCTTCTGAACACGAGACGCGCGCCATCTTTGTGTCCATCTTTGTTCGAACAATATTTCTGATGCGGGGAAATAAAGAATGGAATGCGCTACCGGCTGAGGTGTTTCCGAAACCCTTAATTTGGGCATTTTCAAAAGAAGAATGATTACGCTATTACTGATCAGACATGACCAATCCTCGACGACATCATCACTTACCACCAGTTGTGATAGTGGTCAAATGGCTGATCATATATATAAAAATATATAGATAGACTATAAAATTATGCAGGATGGAAAGAAATCATCCACTTAATATCATTTATTTTTATAGCCCAAAAGATTGTTGTTGAATTTTACAAGAAAGTTTAAATATGTATGTTACAAAATGTATACATAATAAATAAAAATGTAAGTAAGTAACAATGGATATGGCGGTAAGAGAGGTGCGTAGAAACCAACTTACGAAAATAATGAAATAAAATGAAAAAAAAATATTTTGTTTTGGACCTGTCATGTTTATTACCACAGGTTGTAGCGTTTATCTTCTTTTAAAGTTTATGTTCATAAGACAAGTAATAATTATTTTGTTTTAATAAAGCAATGATATAAGTTTTGTGCTCGTGGATTTTTACTTAGTTCGTAGACTTTATTGATTTTATGACGAGTATAGTATACCTATTTACGAGGAGTATTATTGACATTTGACTAAAATTGTTTTATCAGATGTATATTATATTTGACTTTGTAATCATTAAAAGGGTTTCCTTTCATACAACAAAATTGTGTTAACTTTTTTGTAACAATATTATTGTTTTTTTTCTGATTATACTCATATTGATAGTTTTAACTTTTTGATTACATTAAATGACGTTAAAAATCATTTGATTAAATTATCTGCATCTCGTCCAAAATAAGCTGTAGACATGTATGGGATGAATTGATGAACTACTATTTGTATAAATGCTACACCAGAAATATCAATAACAGGAGACTTCCACATGGTAATTCTTAGACGTTGGGTGATATCAGAATTATCAGTAAACAGCTATCTAAACGCCGAGTAAAAAAGTAAGTGCAAAGCGCTGAGTATGCCTAGTCAGCCTGGAGCCTAGCTTTTTTCAAGAGAACGCTGACTACGCCTAGTAAAAGTAGTAAGTAGTCCAACTAAATACTGCTCTGCTTACTGAGGTCTGAGTCTGGAGCTCACGTCAAAACATGCCTGATTGTTGTCATAAGTCTTTGTGCCCCCTTTTAGTATAACTAGCCCAATATTATCACCATAAATTTCTTTAAATGCATTTTTTAATGATTAACTTCGTAAGTGCAGGTTTCCTTGTCAGTACATCAGTCACTAATCAGTAGTGCGGTGTTTTTTTTCAGCAACTGTAATCACTGTAAATGTTTACTTTTTCGTCTGACGCTATCTTGCATGTAGAATTAACAGTGATTAAAAGTGTTTTAATGTTCTTATTTAACATATTTTCTTTAACTTGATAGCATATTCCTGATTTTTTAAATGGTTAATAAAATATGAGCCTGTACAAGTGTACATGGTCTGATAATCTTGGTAAGATCATCTCTTTAAACTAGAAATAAAAATAAAAGCCTTCTTTTAAACGTTGAGAAAGTATAAGAATTTCTCAGGACGAGCTGCAGTTTGTAAATATATCTTTGATTTTCCGCATTTCGTCCCAAATATTATACAGGCATGGTGGGACGAGTCAGTGAATTACTAAGTTTTCCATCCACACAAAAAAGGAAACGACTTGCAGGATTAAGTTAGTATTTATATTGTTTTTTTGCATCTTGTCCCAAGTGGGCCGTAAAATCACATGGGAAGAGTCGAGTAATATGTAAGTAAGTAGTATGTATCTTACCAAAATTCTCTAATATTGTAGTACCTTCGATTAACTAGCGGTTGTTTTCAAATAAATAGTAATCTAACGATTTTTTTCCTTGGAATACCTGAGACCATAAATAATTAACATATTTTCTCTCATCGGCGTAGTTATTGACTACGTAATTAAATATTTAAATAGCAGGAGAAAGCATCCGCTTTGATATGAGGGGCTTTAGCTTACATTTTCTACTAAATTGTCTTTCCGTTTCCATAAAGAGTGCGAAGTGTGGCCACCCAAATGCATCGATGTATGGAAAACATTTGAAATGCTTATAACTTTTGATTGGCGGCATATAGAGCCGTCACTTACGATTTTTTGTACTTAGAGGCCGCGTCACATCAGATTAGATGAGTTTTCAGCTTCGTACAACACCTGGAAGTGGTAGAACTGGGTGGCTCAGACAGCCAGCATCCGGCTGTCTGAGCCAGCAGTTTTTTCTCAATTTCTCCAAAACGCGTGCGTCACGAAGGTTCAAATCTGGTCGAGAGCTGTCACTAACGAACGTCGTCACATCAGTAAATCCGAAAAACATTTGTCCGAAACGTAACATTTCGTGAAATATATGTAGAGAAAAAAAAGTTGGCTCAGACGACCGGATATCAGGCTGTCTGAGCCACACGTTTATCACGATTTCTCAAAAAGTACTGGATTAAAATGGATGAAACTACTTCGGATGACAGTCACTAACGCGTCACATCACATTTTATAAGAAACAGCGACCTGAAACCCTCTGATAGTTGAGATCTGGAAAGTCAGAAAATGCGAAATTCTGGCTGTCTGAGCCTAGTTTTTTGATTTTCCAAGAAAACTATTGCGTCACAAATGATGATACATCAGCGTCACTAACGATTTCTTATAAGCCTAGATATGCAAGATCTCTATAGAAGCCTGGCTCAGACGGCCGGATGTACACTCCAGCATAGCCGACAGCTATACACAGACACCTACTAAACATCACAAAGAGTCAGTTGCCGTTCTGTAGTCATTCTCGACGAAAAGGGTAGCTAGCATCTGAAATCTATCAATCGGCTGACCTTAGTGTGTACTGTGTGATTGAAATGGTGTATCAAAAGATCATTTTGGTTTTTATTTGTAAATTTTCAAAAATAATTGAATTATTTTTTAGCTAAGTATCTGAATATTTCTTATGCATAATCTCTTATTCAGCAGTTTACCCAATATTAGTTTTATTGATATTATTTAATTTTATAATTGCAACAAAATCAACAACTCTCAAAATACGTTTTACATGTTCCTTAAATACTAATCATATAGCCAACTTTGGATTTACATTTTGTAAAACAATAAGTGTGAGTGTTGTGACTTATGTCGTCGATCTTTTATGCAATTAATTTCAATTATCATATGTTAAATTTAAGAAACTTTTTTACTCATGGTTCGAGTTTCCGAAAGGTAATACTTTTATCAAACTGCCTCTGTGGCGCAGCGGTAGGAGGGTCACACTTTAAAGCGACGGATGCGCCTGAAATTCTTAGGGTAGCCCGCAGTTTGGAAGTTGGCGGTGTTTCACCCCCGTGCCTCGGAAAAACACGTAAAGTTTTGCCACGCCTGAACTCTCTCCTGTCTTGTAAGATTGCTGTCCCATCGGATTATGAGAGTGAAAGGAATAGAGAGAGCACCTGTGTTCGCGCACACACTTGTTCACTATAATATGTCCCGCCCAGTCGGTTAGTCGTTGTGACTGGCCACCGATCTAGTCGATCGGATCGATCGGAACGGAATCGGAAGCTAGGACTATTATTCTTACTTTTATCAAAACAAGGCCTAACTATGTTAATTCCGACAGAAGCGCTACTGGAGAACGGAGCGGAGAGCGAGTACGGGTGCGGGGGTTCACCGTACCGCGTGCAGCGCGCCGCGGCCAACGTGCGCGAGCGCCGCCGCATGCTGAGGTCCGGCCCCAATGGGTACCCTACCATTCATGCACACGACTTTTACTTAACAGTTGCATGTGTGTTTAATTGGCATTTTCACCATTTGCTACTAAGTAACAACATAAGCAACTTAAGAGTCTTTTCGACCCCAATGGGTACCCTACCATTCATGCACACGACTTTTACTTAACAGTTGCATGTGTGTTTAATTGGGATTTTCACCATTTGCTACTAACTAAAAACAAGCAATTTAAGAGTCGTTTTGTCCCCAATGGGTACCCTACCATTCATGCACACGACTTGTACTAAAAAGTTGCATGTGTGTTTAATTGGGATTTTCACCATTTGATACTAACTAAAAACATAAGCAATTTAAGAGTCGTGTCTTGTGTCATGTGCGAATATGTCGGACAAGCACGTGTTTTTGTTGTGACCAACTTCATTTGCTATCACCTGCTGATGTTAGATATGTAGGAGTGGGAGATTATTGCGTGTTATCATGTAGAATATGATTTTTGGAATGTTTTATTGGTTTATAAAAAATTACGCGGCAGGCAGCATGCGGTCGGCGGGAAGCTCGCCGGCTATAGGTCATTGTTACTATAAGTCGACCGCAAAACTGAGACTTTTCTGACTTTACGTTTGTCGCCTTCGTTTTTATTCCCCTCCCAATTAATGTACTCCGTATCATCCATAATAATATGTATTAAACGATCTTTCTTTCAATTAATATAAGGAGAACATTTAATCTATACTAATATTACAAAGCTGAAGATTAAGAGTTTATTTGTTTTCTGGAGAGCTCATATATCGATGAAGGACTGTCATGCCATGACATACCAGCCTATCACTCGGTTTCGTCATGACTCGGGTTTGGGCTTAACCTTGACTTTCTGGACGCACATATACTACATATACTAAAATGAAGCACATAAATTGGGAGGTGAAAACGACAAAAGTAGCGTAATAAACGTCTTAGTTTCTCGGTTTAATTATATCGTGAGGTACATGTTTCGCCATAGTCACAAAGGGCTTTAATTACTAACGTCAATAACGGCGAAATCGATAACCTATTAACAAGATAGCTGAAGCTGTCACTACAGGCACTAAATCCAATCTTATTTTTAATAAGTGTATTAATAGCATCTCAAAATAATAAGAAATACAGGATGTCCAATCGGGTTATGTCAGCAATTCGTCACCAATTTTCAGTCCAGATTTGAAGACGTGTAGCAGCGAAACGGTCACTAATTGGATAATACGAGTATTATCTTCTCGAAGTAAATTTCCATTTCCTATTTTTTTACCGAACACTAAAAAATACAAATTTACCTAGTTATTGAGCAAACAAATTACCCAATTCTCTCATTGGACATTCAGTACTATTTTTCAAAATGGACTCTCTAATTTAAAGGAAGAAATACTGGTCGTGAAAATTATCATCTCGATACCTACGGTATTAACAACCGCCGTCAAATAATACAGTAACAATGATATTGTATTTAGAAGTAGATGACGCCTCGCGAACTAAAAGAGTACCTACACAAATATGGCATCGTCTGATTAATGGATGTCAATGAATTGACACCCATCACATCAGACATCAGTTTCGTAACAGAGTTATAGAGTAGCTTCCTTAATATATTTTTTTTATAGTATGTAAGTACATTTCAATAGAGTCGTTGACCTAATTTTAAAAAATAGTCAACACTTTAACTTGGTAGTATATTCATAAAAAAACATATAGTAGAGGAAATGCGGGTAATTCGGAATACGGTTGGTAATTTGGACCACATCAATATTAGAGTTTCCAATGGTGACATCTATTAGAAATCACCTTTACTAGGTAGTTTTTGTACTATTCAATTCATAGGGCGTTGCTAAGATTGCGCCATTTTGACAGTCTTTTGTTAAATGACGTCCGAATGAAAGTGCTGTTTTCGAAACTTTTCAAGTAAGTACTAAATCAGTTTGCATCTCGAATATTAATCATATTTGGTTGGTTCCATTGATGCAAATCTATAGTTCGGTATTTATATTATTCAAACGAACACTTATTCTTAATCAAACTATAGACATACATACATGAGAGCATTTTGAGTTAAGGCAGGGTTATGTTGTTAATTTGGTATACGAAAGGTGAAGCTAATTCGGAATGTCCCAAATTAACAACAAGTGAAGTTAAATTGGAATATTTCAATTTAAATGCACTATTACTGTACTTACACTTTTTAACCGAACTTAAAATAGGAATGTAAATTTAAATTAAATATTAAATAATTAATAACCCCCTTCTTTAAAGTCGGTTATTAATTCTACCCGTAGGTATGTACGGATTTAATTTAATTTAATTGCAAAATATTCACATATATAGTTAAAAGTTTATTTTGAAAAAAAAAGAAGAATAGCTGAATAAGTTTTGGAGTTAAGACTGATTGAAGTTAAATAAAAAAATTATTAGATATTTAAAAGAGGACTTTAGAACTTAAAAAAGTGAATAAATAAGTAACGTTGGAGTTAAAACTAACTAAAGATTTTAATACAAGATACAGAAAAAAAGGCTAAAAGGCAGAATTAAGACTAAATATTTGAAGTTAAAAGTTTTGATACTGCTGAAAGCTTTGAAAAGTTTGATGTATGTTACTAATAAATTAATACAAGACAAATTTATAAAAAAAAGTATAACGGTGATTTTTATTTTAAATACCTACTATATTCCAAATTATATGAACGTGAATTTAATTTGGACTGCCTGTTCTATTCCAAATTATATTCACATGAATTTAATTTGGAATACCCTATTCCGAATAATATTCACATTGGGTAACCAGTGCCTTTCTGTCAATTTACGTATAAACCAAAGTTTATCCCACTTAGAGAATACTAATACTTTTGATTAATATTATGCTAACAATACATTAGTTTCACTAACATTTTATGTGGTTTCCGTACTTATTTCTCTTAAACCTTGGTAAATATGTTTTTTTTGTAACCTGTATTCCAAATTACCCGCATTTACTCTACCTATGTTTTAAAATATTTAACATTTACAATATTTTATAATGATCTAAATATGCCACGTGAATGGGTCTTGTGAATGCTTGAAATGTCATGTCACCAACGTCAGAGTCACGTTTACTGCTAGGCATTCACGATCACGTGACCACATGTATATTTTTTACAAATTAAATTATTAAAAATATATACAGACTTTATATATACCAACACTATGACGGTCATTAAATATTGGTGAAAAAAAATAGTAGCAAACTACTCCATGTATGGCACTGTCTTAGAAAATCGACTTTTGACAACAAAAATATTTAATATCGACCGTGTTGGTGCGTGGGTTGGCTAAGAAACAAAACCCGCTAATTAATTTTATAAAAATTCTTCAATCATGAATGATAGGCATCATTATATAAGATTTACTTAACGAAAATATGATGTTCCAACTGAAACATTTTTTATTTAGTTAGTGGTTTCTGCAGTTTTTAAAGGTGTACTGAGGCATTGAGACACGTAAGAACGCTGACGCCATCGTGTATATTAACTCACACAGTTGTTAACATGGGTAGTGGAAATCCCAGCAATAAACTAGCTTATATATATACTACTCAAAACAAAATAAGGGCCACGAGGTATTTTGTCTGTACCATGATGTGCAATATATATTTTTTTGTCTCAATAACGAAAACTAATGTTGGTTTTACCGTGTAGACCAATAAATGTATTCCAATAATAATGATTAAAAGTTTATTTGCTTTTGAAAGAAAAAACACATTTGTAGTTAAAAATAAAACGATGATGAAAAGTTACTGAAAACAAAAGAAAATACTCCATGCTCATCTTTTAGTAACGGGTATGCCCCCCCCCCCCCCCCCCCTGTTTCGCTACGCACTCCTGAAGCCTGGAGTGCATGCTCTCAATCAAATGCCTGATATTTTCCATTGGAATCTCTTTTCAGGCCCTTTTAACAGCGTTGATGAGTTGCTGTTGGTTGTGGATATCCTGATCACCGTCTCTAACTCCTCGTTTCAACTGATCCCACATGTGCTCTATTGGATTTAAGTCCGGACTATTCGCCGACCACTGCAAGACTTGAATTTGAGAGGCTTCCAGTACAAACCGAGTCGCTTGAGCCATGTGTGCAAGAGCATTGTCTAGCATCAAGATGAATCCAGGACCCGGCCAGGACTCGCTGGGCAAATGGGTTCACATGCGGTCTGACAACTTCCTCAATATACCGCTGAGCAGTAACAGTACCCTCATTTAAAATAGCGAGCTCAGTTTTGCCGTGTAAGCTTATCCCGCCCCAAATCATTACATTTGGACCACCAAAACAATCGACTTCATGGATGCAAGCCTCTGAAAATCTCTTGCCGCGTCTTCTCCATATTCTAATACGCCGATCGTCGTTAAAAAAAATAACTTTGCATTCGTCTGTGAAGGGCACTATGCCCCATTGGTTTATGTCCCAGTCTAAATGTTGACGAGAAAATCTTAAACGATTTGCACGATGATTTCTGGTTAATGGAACACGGACAACTCGCCTTCTTGAAGCCTGCTGGAGCTCTATTTTTGAATCACTCGCTTCAAAATGGCGAGTGATTTTCGTTCGAAGATGAATTAAAAGTTATAGAAAAAAACTCGTTGTCGAACGAAAATCACTCGCCATTTCGAAGCGAGTGATTCAAAAATAGGGCCCCTGGACTTCATGCAATCGATTACGAATAGTTTGGTCACTGACACGAGTACCCGTTGTGAGCCGTAAACGATTTTGCAGCTTGCGTACTTAATCCAATGTAACGATCCTCTTGAGCTGTTGCGAACAATGCGAACTCTGCCCGAACCAGGTCTTCTTTTAACACTACCGGTCTCTTGGAAACGATTCCATAGATTTTGAATAGCTCTTCGAGGAAATCCCAATTGCAAACCCACAGATTGCTGCGAATGACCTTCTACAATTATTGTAACGGTTGCTGTCAGCGAGTCTATATGGCGCCTGCGTGCTTGTGGCATATTGCAAAAGATGTTTCTGACTCGAGATATCAATAAACTCTAAAAAATTTGTGAATACTACAATATTAAAAAGTTTAGGTACCTATCAAAGAGTTTGTATACCTACTCAATATTTTACTACTTTCAATATGTAGGTAAATGTTTAATAATTTACACCAAGACTCGTGGCCCTTATTTCGTTTTGACAAGTATAGTATGGTAGACTTATGTTCCCTTGCCACTTAAATAAGAAGAATAATTCAACTTTGAATTCAGCATCTTTTTATTATTTTGACTGCATGTGCACTCTTGGTAGGCCCGCGAACTACGATACTGTGCTTTGTTTACGTTTTTGGCAGCGCTTCTTGTTAAGATATTAAATCTTTGTAAAGTGTGCTAACGATTTGAATAAAGCGTGTTTTCATTAGCAAATTGCTTTATACTTTGTTTGACGAGTGTTTTGTAGCTAAAAGATAATAATTCATCTATTAGACAGAAATGTACACAACTTAGACAAAAATCTATGTTCAACATTTATACATACGGGGTTAGTGGTTCAGTCGACCTAAATCCCTTAGGAAGTGAAAGTTAAGATAATATTCCCGATTTTGTGCCTCTTTTTGTGTTTTGTACATCAATTTTGATTTATAGTTTGCTTTTTTTATGTAGAATATTAGTTACGTCATTATTTTAAATACTAAAACTGCAAGTACCTACTAAGTTGTTGTAGACAATCTAATGTAAAAATATAAATACATATATGTAAATAATTTTATTTCTCTGTTAGATATTTAAAATGAAGTCTATGATAATACGAGGGTCAAACTGAAAGTTCTTAGAAAATCAAAAACTGATTACATTAGCCAGTTATTAGTTTTATTATATCTTTTCAAAATATTGTCCATTGACGTCAATACACCGCTGCATGCGATGGAACCACTGGGAAAAGCACTTTGCCCACTCGTCCTTAGGGGTCTCTTCAATGGCATCGCGATACGCAGCCACCGCTTCTTCAGCATTCATAAACCGCTTCCCTTTAAGTTTTTCTTTAATTTTTGGAAATAAATAAAAATCACAAGGCGCGAGGTCGGGGCTTTACGGCGGGTGACCCAGTAATTCAACGTTTGATGTCGCCAAATAGTCGATCGTTCGCTTGGCGGTGTGCGACGAGGCGTTGTCGTGGAGAAGGAGGATCCTACTGCGAGGTCGTTTCTCTCGAACTTTTTCCAAGACAAGTGGCAAACAATTGGTAGTGTACCATTCTGCAGAAACTGTTTTTTGATCCTCTAACACAATTGTTGCGAAATGACCTATCTTTCCAAAGAACGAGGCCACCATTTTTTTTCCCGCACTTCGATCTCTCTTCACTTTAGTTGGCAACTCCTCGAAAGGAAACACCCACTGAGCAGATTGTCTTTTGGTTTCAGGATCATAACAGCAAATCCAGCTTTCGTCACCTGTTAGTATGTCGAACACAGCATTTGAGTCACCTCCGTTAAATCTTTCAATCATTTTACGGCACCAATCCACACGATGGAGTTTTTGAGCCTTAGTCAAATTATGAGGTATCCACCGGGCGCAAAGCTTCCTGACCGCTAAATGTTCGTGGAGGATTTTGTGCACTTGACTCATATCGATGCCTAAGCTTGTCCGAATCTGCTGATAGGTCACTCTTTTGTCAGTCTCTATCATACGCCGCACAACACAGATGTTATTTTCAGTCGTCGCCGTAGAAGGCCGTCCCTCACGTACATCATCAGTGAGATTAGTGCGACCACGTTTAAACTCATTAAACCAGTTGTAAACAGTCGCACGAGATGGGGCTTCATCGTGAAAGGCCAATCGTAGTCTATCATAACTTTCTTGTTGACTTAAATGACATCGAAAGTCATAAAAAATCATTGCACGAAAATTTTCTCGTGTTAAATTCATGTTGACGTGACACAGACAATTTTCAATTTGCCGCCAAATCGTAAAACAAATGACAAATGAATGAAATATATACTCAGTAATATTGGCAAAGAGTTCTATTTTCAAATTTTAGAAGATTTTTTTATTATATTGTTTATAAGTGGCCAGTTCTAAGAACTTTCAGTTTGACCCTCGTAGTCCTGCAGATGTGCGTTAAAATATCAACGGTTATTCAGCTTCCTGATAAGGTAAAACATGCTAGGGTATTTTTAAAATTACTTTATTAAAACATTGATGAAGTACTACCAACCCCCGATTTAAACCATTCGGTTACGGATTCGGTAACGATTCGATTAACTTTCACTTATTAATAAAATTATAATAATGTGCATTTATACTGCAACTGTTTTATTTTGTTCTTTTATTATATTTGTTACATATCGACATTCGATCAAACTACAACGTTAATTTAAAAATTAATATATAATCTAGCCGAAACCCAAGCCGATTAGCTTATAGTCCGTTCTGATTTTTCCTACAGGTAGTCGTAAAGAATAATGATTCTTAATCTTCAAAATGAACTCATAAAAAACAAACTTAAACACCTTTAAGCTTGTGATAAGGGGTTCCATAGACAAATCAGTCAGGAATGATGTAAACTACTTCGTCTTAAAGGATTTGAACGACTTAACCTGTAAATCTTTATATTCCACAATATAATATTGTTCTTATTTTGTCTCTAACTCGTTTTCGGAATCTCTTTTCGTTCGTTGAAGGTTAAATTATAATGAACCCATAGCTCATAATAGTTCAAACCTGTATGGATACCACAAGTACACGGGTCAATGCGTTTTGCTAGAATTAGTTCAACTTATTAGTTTCACCCCTTGAGCTATAAAGATTCTGTCATCATCAGCAATGTAGCAAATCTAATTAGGATAAATAAAAACGAAAGTGTCAGGAAAGGTATTTAAAAACCAAGCAAAAATCGTCATCATTAGCTTTGTAGTGTGCCTTCCGTTCTGAATTTAGCAGTGAACACGGTGGACCCTCTTCCCCTATCCATAGAACTCAAAGTGCAATATTTAATTCATTAGCTATACCGTGTGTTTGCCGTTCTGACTTTAGCAGTATAAACTCGGCGTTCGATGAGCTGCGCGTGCACGTGCCAACGTTCCCCTACGAGAAGCGGCTGAGCAAGATCGACACGCTACGCCTGGCTATCGCTTACATCGCGTTACTTAGAGAGGTCAGTAAATAAAATATAGATATAAATAAATATATGACAAACAACACACTAGATTCGAAGTAAGGAACTTTTTGCTATGTGTTACGAATACCAGACTACTAATTTGACGGGGGCGTCTCGAATAAATTCTTAAATACATATAAACATCCATGACTTAGACATAAACATTCTTGGTTATCACATAAACAATAATAAGCCCCTTGCGGGATTCAAACCCGACACCGTGCTAACATAGTAGGTAACCAGGAGCGCTTACCACTTCACCAAACGTCTCGTCACTTGTAACGTGTAGTACTCAGTTAACATATAATTTTAACTAACTATGGGCATTATCAAGAAGTTCAGTCACGCAACGAGCGATCGGAGAGGTGGCAGACATAGCCCTAGATCAGGACCCCTATTTTTGAATCACTCGCGTCAAGATGGCGAGTGAAAAGCATTCATTAAAGTCGAATTTTCTAATGAAAATCGGTTGAAATCCACATGGGAGGGATTGGCAAAAATACATCTTAATTTTGTAAGTACTTACGTCAATAATTCGCGTGATTATCGTAGATTTTTAATTCGTTTTTGAACAATTATCACACGCCATATTCAAGCGAGTGATTCAAAAATAGAGGCCCTGGGCAATAGGCAGGTCACATGCATCAAAACCTAATGTCTGATGGGGAGAATCGCAGAATATCCGCGTCTACCGGAAGTAGGCCATAACAGAAGACCTAGTAAAGATAGCAGGATCACATTGGCCACGGGAACTGTGAAGAACTGTGGGATCTGTCAAGGCGTAAGTAAGAAGAAGAAGCGGTATAACTTAGTCGGGTTATAACTTTTGTTTTAGCAACAAACAGTATCTATGCGAAAAATCAGTGTGTACATATTTATATCAATAAATGGTTAATCCAGCTTTATTACTAAAAAGTAACTCAAATTCATTTAAAATTTTCTGTAAATTGTGTTTTAAACACGAATTATTAAATTTTTAATCTTGGCTGTTGGCCGATCTAGTTCGCGCCTTAGCCTTGCGCGCGCATCGGTATCGCAGCAAGAGAAAAAAACAACGCGCCATTTTTCGTAAATGATTGGAGTCTTGTGTTTTCAATGTTTTTTTCCTCGCAAGTGTGTTGAAAAACGTCGTATGATGCACGTGTGCCTGTGACCATAATATACGCGGCTTTCTTATGGCGCACTCGCTTTCGCTCGTGCGCACACATTTCGCCTTGTATATAATGGTCAACTTAGCACACTTGTATCATAATGTATCTACTATTTTGTTACTTGGGTGAATTTATTTTTTTACTCTGAACTGAGATGATTTAGTTAAGATTTAAGATTCTTAAAATAGTTTTTTTCCTTAGCTGTAACTTACCTACACTTTTAAGTAACTAAACCGGACTTAATTTTGAAGGTGTTGGACGCAGACTACGACCCGCTGACGTACGTGGAGAAATGCCTTCGCGGGGAGATAAAAGCTGACCGCGCGCACTGGAATACTAGTGGTAAATTTATATGTTATTGCAGTAGCTCAGTCTTTGACAAAACGCCTCTTCCAACCCCTACCACTCTTTACTATCTCTTGCTGTCGCTTGCCATCTTGGTGCAGCTAATTTCCGGAGTTAATCTGACCATCTTTTGTGTTGCCTACTTCTTTTACTTTTGGTTTCATGTCGAGGTGTTCATGTTAACACTGTCTCACGGTGCATTATTCTCGCAACTCTCTTAACATATGGCCTGTCCATTGTCACCAAAGAGCTTTTAACCGCGTCTTGACATCTTCGAGTTTCGTTATTTTCCCCAGATCTGTACTCTTTTTGTCTCTAATAGTAAAGCCCAGGAAGCAAATTCTCGCGGCTATCGAACTTTTTTTTGTGTGTTAATTTGATTGCGAGTTAAACCGTTTACCCTAAAATTCAAGTAAAATATCTACACGTAAAAAACTATCGCACGAACAAAATATAAATACATAGAAAGCATGACCCTGAAAATTAAAAAAATATTTTTTCTTTTACAAAGATAAATCGATCGGTGAACTTTTTTCGTATACGAATCGCACGAGAATTTGCCATCTGGACACTCTGTTCCATATTTTTTGGAAGGTTATGAGTTTCTGGGTTTCTTTTTGCGTAGCCGCTCATATCTCACATACATACGTTAGTATTGGAAGTATACAGGCGTTAAATAGGTATTTACTTCGTTATTTAGGAACCCCCTCAGCGACTAGAATCTCTTCCACGAGTTTGCTACCCTTTATCAATTTCCTAGTGTATTTAGTCCTTTATTGAGATAAGTTGTCCTACATATACATGTATGTAGTATTCAATTTTTTCATCTCCCAGTGTGATTGGGGTTACTAAACGGTTGACCATAATTTTCGTCTTTGATTTGATTTTCGTA
Organism: Pyrausta purpuralis; assembly: GCA_963924145.1. Lineage (NCBI taxonomy): Eukaryota > Metazoa > Arthropoda > Insecta > Lepidoptera > Crambidae > Pyrausta > Pyrausta purpuralis. Next base: position 14,559,739 of record OZ001647.1, on the reverse strand, counting down.
TTTTATTTTTTTATGTTGTTAATTATGAAATGATACTTCTATTGATTTTGCTTAATTTGACTTTATATTTGCATGCTAATAATTTGGCAAGACATGTATGTGCTCACTTTGATCTCTGTAACACCTATTATACCGTGCTCTTATGCAAATAAATAAATCTAAATCTTTGTTCATCCTTAGGCCTTTTTCTTTGCTCCTGGTCAAAAGTTCCTCCATCATGTGTTGTAGAGTACCTGGGTTATCAGCTATTAGAACTATAGCCATCGGCGAATCTAAGGTGGTCAATTTTCACTGCGTCGGTTCCAAAAACATCCCATTTTTCTAAAGAGATATCTTGTGAGTGTTGAGTGGTAAGTTTTGTTGGTTTTCGAACAAAAATCACTCGCCTTATTCAAGCGAGTGAATCCAAAATAGGGCCCCTGGTTTATCAGGGCCTTCCATATATGTCGTTGCTCAAAAGAATCGAAAACTTAACTATAATCGAAAAATGCTAGGTTCAGAAAAGAACCATACACCTGACTCTTTTACCTAAGACTAAATAGTCTATCCAACGTTCCCTGAACATATTCTAGTGCATGATTCGAGAGATTATTACGAACAGTACAAGTACCTGTACCTGACCACTGCGACATCGACACTGACTGGCAAAAAGACACAATCAATTTTTCTTTAAATGGTACATACCTACCTAAGAATCATCGTACGCGTCAATTATTTTATTCTGTGCGGTGAACTTAATACTATTCGTATCTCTATATCTCAATTTTGCCTCACCAGATCTGACAGCCAGGCTATCCTGGATCAACTGGGAGAACCTCGGCGTGAACCCGCAACGGCGCAGCGTGCTAACATCGCTCGCTCTCAGCTCCGACAACCTACAGTTCGCGCATAACTGAGCCGCATCTTTACGCGCGCTTGCGCAGACACAACGTACAGACCTCAGTGTAATACGTAGATTAACATTGCCGGGTAGTCAGCGATTAGGTAGTTTGTCCAAGTTTACAAATGTATAGTGTTGATTCTACAATTTAGCCGCGTCTAGGCGCATCGAACAGAGCTCATTGACTTGAGTCAGAGCTCACATGACTAGCGTTGCCGGGTTAATAGCGTTAACATCGATTATCTTGTTAGATTGTTTGGTTTCAAAATGTATAAGACTATGAATTGTGTTTATAATGTTTCTTCAATCAAACTACAATTCACAACGCAACATTTGAGCGCAAATAAACCGAAAAAACCTCAGTGTAGTATGTACACTAGCGTTGCTAGTTAATCAGGGATTAGATTGTTTTAAAAATACCTGCAGGCGCACAACTGAGCCACATGTCTAGGTGCGTTTGTGCGGACACACCAAACAGGACCTCAGCGGATTCGGTGCGAAAATTAGCAGCGTTGCCGGTGAGCCGTTGTTAGTGTAACCAGTTTTTGATCTGTATGTTTGGGATATTGATAGGTGGATACTATTTATTCAATCAATTTGCAGTTCGCGCACAACTAAACTGCGCTTCTAAAGTGGATCGCGCCGCGACAGAGGCAAGCGTCCGATGCAGTAGACCGCGACCACAGACCGCGACAAGTGTCTCGGTCTCTCGCAGGTCAGCTATTGTAGGTCAAGACCGAGACCGGAGACTACGACAAGGGTTTTAGATTTTTCACAAACTTCGAGATGTCTGTCAGAGTTAGTCGGTAGATTCTGTTGTATTTGGGTCAACACGGAAAACCAAGAAGTAGAACTTCTATCGGAGGAAGTAGATTACTATGATTTGTTCTTATATATTAATTACAAATGCATTACTAAAATAAGATTACCTATTAATGAATAACATTTAATGTCTGATTACTTTCACACTCTTCGTCCGTAAAAGTACTCTTTAACCCGTGCGACGCGAAATTACTAGTCCGGGGCAGCGACCGTTTCGCTGTCGCCTGTCGCCGGCCTCGGTCGCTTGTCTCTGTCTCGCTCGCAAATTGATGCGCATACACTGCACAGCGGCAAGTGATGGTCGCAGTCTCTTGTCGCGGTCGCTTGCCTCTGTCGCGGCGCAAACCGCTACCTTAAGCGAGTTTGCGCTGCCACACCATACAGACCTCAACGTAATACGTAGACTAGCAGCGTAGCCGTTTAATCTTAATTAAATTAACCAGGTTTGGAAATGGACACGGGATAGACGGACACTATTTACTCAATGAAACTGTAGCACACACGCAACTTAAACCAGAGTTTAGGCGCGTTTGCGCAAACACACCGTGCAAACCTCAGTTGAATACTAGAGTAACTTTGTTGGGTAATCAGGAATTAAATCTTACTAGGTATTGTTACATTGTTTAGTTTCAAAATGAAAATGACTACGGTCAGTGTTGATGCTTTCAACTCTAAAAAAATATCTTAAAGGAATATGGTTATTATATAGTTAAATCACCTGTTTCTTCCTTAGAATAAAAAAATATATATCAAAACAAGTTAACCATCAAGACAATGTATCATTGCAATTATTATTTTAGTATGATAGATGATAGCATACTTATGCTATCATAGTAAAAGTGGAACTCACATTAGAAGAATAATATTTTATTTTTTGCCATCTTTTAAGAATTAAAACCCCCACTTGAAGAATTTTGGGTCATAAAAATCGATACGCAACGCATTTTCCGGCAATACTAAAGCGAACCTAGTTTATTAAAGGAATATTTTTTCACCATACCATAACGTATCACGTTATAAGTAACGCTGTAAGCAGCGAACCAACATTTAGCTCTAAGGAGATAATTACGCGAGTAAACTAGTGTTTTATCGATAGTGCTTCACAGCATGTCATGACAGAATAGAAAGTATCGCTCACTATCGAAGAATTAAGATTGGCAGTTCATTTGCATGAAACAACGACATTTTAAATAGTTATAGGTTATTTATTAGCAAAGCAAGCTAACAAATCGTTAGGAAATCATATGTACAGTCAGCTCTAATTTTCAAAAGTTGCTCTGATTAATGTCCATCTTAAGACTCTTGATTGGACAATAAACTTGTATAAATCAACTTCGATAACAATGAATATGACACTTGAACACTAATTTCTTTACCTAAAAACATTTGACGATCAGTCAATGATACTAATAAAATGTTCTTTCAGTATTAGTGTGCTGAGCTGATATAACTATTGTAACAAGGTTTTATGAAGTTCTGCTCTGCATTCTGATATCTAATAGACTGAAAATGGTCGTTGACTGTACAAAATGATATCATGTCAGCTTAACAATGTATCTAGTCATATTTTTAGATTAACTCATAAATAATTAAGACACAGTCAAAGTGAAACGCAAGCTTAAAACAGGGCAAGAGGTTTAGTACCAAAGGAAAAGATTAAACTGTAAAAAACAGTTCCATTTATAAAAAACCGATGTGCCAAATTATAGCTTTTATTTAATGGCAGTATAATCGTTTGATTCCAAAGCCAATGCAATGAGATACCAAGTCAACAGAATAGCTTAGATTTTCATACGATACGCCAGCATTCAAATTGGTTTATGATTTTATGCACAGAAAAGTTAATAACCTTAGGACCTCATCTGAGAGTATATTTGTTCGATGTGCAAAACGTTAAAGACACAATTATTGAGCCCGATTTATTGTAGTGAAAATTCGATTTCAATTGTAAAATGTTGGAAACCGCCAATAATATCACTGTCTTGTCAAAATGGTGCAATATAGTTTGTAAGTTAGTTGTAGTACACAATTAAACAATTAAATATTTAGCATATGATGGTAGGAGCATATAGACCACTCAACATTACCATAACTTATTTTGGTACAGTGCAATTAATAATATATCAACAACGAAATTGTGTTTTATTTCATATCACATGAAACAACCCATATCACAAATAGTTAGGGAGGCGAATAGGGGAATTTTTGGTAATACTCGAGCGTGGCAGTTTAAGATATGAGAGATACCTTGGACCTAATAGAACAACCTTGTAAAGTATTTAGCTCTATATGTAGTGACGCGCGCCTAGGATAGACGATCAGATTAGTAAAAAAAACGATAGTCTGAAATACTCGAGCGCGCAGATTAAAATATTAGGGGTTGATTTTAGTGTTTTAAGACTAAATTTAACTAATCTGACAATAAGTCCTTGACGCCGCCGAGTTATAGGGTCGCGAACTTGTAAAAAAAAAAAGTTAATCCAGCATTCTCTAGCGCGTTTTTTTTTATTTTATTTTGAAGAATATAATCTAAAACGTACTAAAAATACAAAATCTGCCAGTTTCCGCATGACCGGGAATGTAAAGGAGCCATTTCGTCTTCCGAAAAACGCGTTGCGGCATATAAGTCGCGAACGATATATTTTACAAAAAAAAAGTTTAAATGAACAAAAAAGGTAATATTATTTTACACAAAAACGGTCTCTTTACATTTTTGTCCAAAGTTTAAACTTTTTGACTTGAAGCATCATAAAAACTCAAACTCCCGGTTTTTTGAGTATATCTTGAAAACTGAGAGTGTTAAAAAAAATTGATATGAAATATCGATGATTAAATTATGTTACTTTTATTATATCTCAATTTTTTTTTCTAAAGCTTCTCGACAATTTTCGTGGACTCGGAAAAAGTTACGCGTATCTGTATACAAAAGTATTATTAACATGTACAGTTTCATGTATGATATTATTCAATAGCCTGTTGATCCTGAAATTGTTTTTTGGACGTACCGTAAGCAAAACGTTGTGAAGAATTGAAGCGAAAAAGAAGAATTTGCCATAAACATGTAATACAGACTGAGCGAAAGGAAAAAAAGGAAACCAAAAAACCTTTCCGGTCAGATTAAGAGAACCCACCAACATTTTTTTCAGATTAAGAAAATATGCTTTCAGGATACCGAGATCAACCTCCCCTATGAACATCTGACGCGCTCGAGTATTTCAAAAAAACTTTTTTTTTGCATTTTCAGAAATTCATTGTAACTTATGGTCACGCCGAAATCGTCAGTTTTTTTAAAGGGAGCTTCCCTGGTGCCTACTTAACACCCCTTCCGAAAATCTGACGCGCTCGAGTATTTTTTTTTTTTTGCATTTTTCACTACTTTATATGCCTACCCCCACCACGCAAACCGGCAGATTAGTATACCGTTGTTATCAGAGGCACTTGGGGCATACGTAGTATGAATATCTGACGCGCTCGAGAATGCCCAAGTAACTGTTTTTTTTTTTCATTTTTGAAAAACCGTACACGCCAAACCCACCGCTAAAATGGTATTTACCATACGAGCTTTTATTTTCGAAATAATTTTATCTTTTCTTTTGATAGGTCTCGACGGCGCCGTTGAATTACGCCATTTAGCTACCTCGCCTCCCTAACTAAAAAGAAGTTATGTTTTTTGTAACTGTCATAAGATCCGATAGAAAAAAAAAACTTACACCAAAGTTATTTGTAACAATTTACTTTGATAACAAAATATATTTGTCCCGGTTAGCCAAGAAGTTGTTGGCTCAAGTCCCGCCCTTGCGCAAATTTTTGGTTTTTTATTCATCTTTATGAACAAAATTAATATAGGATTAAGAGTTAACTCATCGTTACAGTAATGATTATCAAAGGACAACAGAAATGCGTGAAACATGTTAGTTAAACAACTTTCGTAAGTATTACTGAACATATATTTACGTTCTCAAATTTTAAATAGTGCATAGTAGAAATTATTTACATTACTAATTTATGACAACGTAGAAATATCATATATTCAAAAGAATATTTACAACAATAGTTAATTTTATAACACCAAATTAATAATTATTCTCAAAATACTCTATCAGTCTATCTACAGTCTATAAGAAAGGGCACAGGCCAGCTAAAGGTTTTCGTGTCAACTGATACTTACATTTGATTGCTTTAATCCGACTCTTATGCTATCTAAATTACTCGTAAGAACAGTCACTGCAATGACGATTAAGATGTCTGCATGGCTAAGTCCCATGCGTTGTTACTTTTAATCAGAGATGCAGTATAAAATTTCAAATGACAAAAAAACCGGCAATGTGCGAGTCGGACTCGCGCACCGAGGGTTCCTTACAAACCTGTAGGTAAAGTAAAAGTTCACCCATCTCGGCAATCGAATCATGGTCATGGAATTTTTTCGCTAAATGCAATCCAAAACATTAAAATATGGAATGCTAGAGGACCATAAATAAAAACGAAGGGTTCTCCATCGTTTCAGTAATCCTTTATTTATATCAAATTTATTTATTTACTGGCGGTTTCCCGTATGTTCTTTGACTACCGATACGGAATAAGATGAAACACATTTACACTCCGATTTTTAATTAGATAGACCAGAATGACAGCTTTTTTTATGGTGCAAGCGTAGTACAAATAGTGTTGTAACTAGTGTTCCCGAGGCCTATAGGCTTTTAGGCTTTTTTTTAAGACTAGCCTATAAATTAGGGGCTTTATAAAAGCCTAAAAAGTATTTTAGACCTTTAAGCTAGGCCTTTTTCATAACCTTTTTTTTTTGTTCACCCGATGACTTTAAGCTCTTAGCCTTATTTTAGGCTAGGCACATATTTAAAAGGGTTGAAAGTCTAAAAACCTATAAAGAATTTTCGTCTTTTAGGCTAGGTCTATTTTGTTTATTGTTTGAGTATAATAATCGTCAGCTTAATGTTACGATTTTTAACCGCCCTTATGTCCGCGGCAAAAGCGTTAACTTTGAGTGTCTGAGTGTTAACCGTACATCGGACAAATCGGGCAAGGAGCGTATAGGCTTTTACTCAAGCAACGAATGAATGTCGCACTGTGAACTCATGACTCATGAATGATTTTCAAACTTTGTACTTTCAAAATAAGGTATAACAAGTAAGTACTTTTTTTAAAATTCTAAATAATATCGTTTTCATTTAATTTGTAAGTAAATACAATACGGAAATACTTGTTTAAATCATAAAAAGCCATAATCAGAATAATGGTTATAGCCTTATAATAAGCCTACTACTCGAAAAAGACTTTAGTCGGAAATAAAACCTAAAGGGCTATAAATAGGCTTTTTAGGGTTCCGTAGCCGAATGGCGAAAAACGAAACCGTTATAGTATGTCTGTCTGTCTGTCTGTCCGTCCGTATGTCACAGCCATTTTATTCTGTAACTGTAAGCATCACACTGTTGAAATTTGGTAAAAGTATGTATCCCGATAACCGCTTTACGATTCTCATACAAAAAATAAAAAATATGTCATTTAAGGGGGGTCACCCATACATAAAACTAAAACCAAAAAGAATTTTTTTAGCCAAACCTATACGTGTGGGGTGTCTATAGATAGGTCTTTTAAAATGACACCGAGGTTCCTAAAACCATTTTCTTTTGAAGTCTAACGTTTCATAGCTAGACGCTTCCAAAGTGGTAAAATGGACGTCCCCCCCCCCCCATCTAACTTCTAAACTAAGAGAGTGTAAATTTTGAAAAAAATATATAATTTAGATCTTAACAAATACTTTCAACGAAAATTGGTTCGGACGAAATCGAACAAGAAGTTTTTGAGATAAAGCACATTTTCGACAACCGCAAACATAACTTTGTACTTCATACAAACACTATGAAAAACAAAGTTATATTTGCTGTCAACAAAATATTATGGATTTTACTAAGTGGAAGTAAGTGGATTGCCAAATTCAGTTAAAGTTGGCACGGAACCCTCAGTGCGCGAGTCCGACTCGCACTTGGCCGGTTTTTTTTTAAATGTTTTAAAAGGTTTCACACACAATCAGAAGTCACAACGAAAAGACGTATTCGCGCAAGCTCCATGTTAAAAAAATCGAAACAGTGTTTAAAAGTCATGTTTTAGTAGTAAAAACAGTATAAGAAAACATTTAACAAAAGTGCACAGTGCTTCATAAAAAAATATGTATGAAAAACTCATTATTTACATCGAAAATATGAAGAAAACTGTGAAGTGAAAGAGGTAGTTCAAACCCAATTTGGACTTTTTATTTGTTTGTGCAGTCATTTTTGAAAACCTACAATAATACGTTTGCTATGTTAATTCTATGAAGACAACCGTAGTAAAATTTCGCCCGCTTTCTTGAGTCACCGCTTGGCGCAATCGGTATAGCGGAAGACTTAAAACCCAAGGAACAGTGGTTCGAATCCTGAGGACAGAGTTTATTAATATTTATTCATTTTATTTTTTTCACATAAAATGTTGTCTACACAGCTTAAGTGTTCTGGCTGCCCCAACGTTATTACTAACAGAGAATATTTAATTTGTTCGATCTGTCAAAACAAATATGACCTTGACTGCGCCAACGTAACATACAAATTGTTCACCTTGATGACAGTCGAATCTAAATCTAGGTGGAAATGTTTAGAATGTGTAATGAAACAACCTAGAGCAGACAATACCAATACACCAATTCGACCACTAACACTTAGACTGGACCTAGAACATAGTGATTCTTGTGATTATTATTATAACGATGACACACAAAGTAATAATAACGTGACTATACGCAAAAGACAGAACAACCTGATGAATCCGATTGAATTACTGGACGAAACAATAGAAGAAAGTTCTGCTAGTCTTTGTCAATCTTCTGAATTAGAAACGCTTAAAACTCAAATAAGTAAACTTCAAAAGGAATTGGAGACAGCTAAAATGAGAATTCAGGACTTAAGCTCAGAAAATACTGTGTTAAAAACTACGATTAACAACTTAACAGATAAATCGAATAGTAACCATGGTAGTGAAGACAAAGATAATACGCCTAAGGACAAGACTAAAGCACCAAAAAATAAATTAAATAAGAAGAAGAATAACAAGAAATTAATCGATGAATCAAAAGACAAACCTATAACAAAGCATGCTAGTAATGAAGATCAAACTAATAAAGATACCACGATACCAGAAAGAAATCAAAGCAACCCAAACCTGACGAAAATTTGCATCATCAATGCTAATAAAAGGATGGAAGGACTAAAATTATCGGAACGCTACCTTTGCAATACCCAAGTTTGCCACTATTTAAACACAAATGCGGATATTTCGAATCAATTAGCTGGTATAGAATCAAAATTGGAAAATTTTACAAACAATGACTACTGCGTTATTTTCATAGGAGATAATAGTTTTATGCGTACGGAAGACTATTCAAAATTAATAACATTATTAAGAACTCAGTTATTGAAAGTACAACATACAAATATTATCATTTGCTTGCCAAACTATAAGTATGGATATAACTTCAACCTGTATAATACAAGAGTAGAAGTGTTCAATAATATGCTTTATCTTGATAACGAAACTTTCAAGTACGGCTATGTATTGGATTCTAACGCAAATTTAGAGTATTCATATAAGACTTTTAGATTTGATGGTTTTGTGAACCGAAAAGGATTAAATTTAATTTTTAGAGACTTGACTAAGCTGATTAATAACATTGATAATTATTATATTGAATCTGACAAACCAATAGATGACGCAAATTTAGACATTAATGACAATCTTGATTTATTTCGTTAACAATCATCGTTTTAGTAATAATTGCAATGACTATACATTTAATCTCTTACATTTTAACATAGCAGGATTTCTAAATAAGCGTGATCTGTTGGAAATATGGCTTGAAAATTTCCCAAATATAAATACAAGTTATGATGTTATTTGTTTGAGTGAGACTTTTATAAAGAAAGGCGAAGAAAAAAATGCATTTTTAAGGGGATATAATTTTGTAAGTAGTTTTTGTAGATTAAAACAAAGGCGAGGAGGTGTTTGCATATTTCTAAAGGAGGGCATACGTTTTAAGTTGATACAACTACCTCATGATCTTACAGCGGAATCAGAGTTCGAATGCTGTGGCATCGAATTGCTTAAAATCAACTGCATTATTATGTGCTTGTATCGTACTCCCAATAGCGATGTTTCCATTTTTATGAATAAATTAAAATCTATTTTGCATTTATTACATAATAAGAAGAACTTTTCAAATAAAAAAATTGTTATTTTAGGAGATTTCAATATTAACATCTTAAAAGACACAAAGCATTCTAAAGATTTTCAACATACATTAGAAAATTATAACCTTAAACTCCATATTGACCAACCTACTAGGATAAATAATTGTATTGACAATATAGCAAGTAATATAACTGACGCGAAGGGAGAAATTCATGACATAGGTATTTCAGACCATAAATCCCAATCGCTAAAATTTGCCGTTGATAGAAAGCCATTTGAACCAAAAACATGCTACATAACAAAACGAGATTTTTGCCTTGAAAACAAAAACAAATTCCAACAATGTCTAGCGTCATTATCTTGGTCCTCAGTGTATAGCGCAGATGGTGTTAATGCAGCCTATAATGATTTTATTCAACTAATATTTATGTTTTATGAGCTATGTTTTCCAAGCGTAAGGATAAAAATAAAATCAAGAAAAACACATGCTATATGGATCACAAAAGGATTAAAAAAGTCTTGCAGAACGAGTAGAATTCTTTGATATAACTATTATCGCACGAAGAGTATAAGTAGTAGATCTGCATTCTTAAAGTATAATAGAATACTGAAAAAATGCATTACTACTTCACACCAATCCTGTAATAAAAAAAATCTTAAAGGTTCTAAGAATAAATGCAAAGCAGCATGGGATATTATCAAAATGAAGCGAGATCAAACTGTATCTCCAAGTACTATTGATGAAATTAGACATATGAATGAAATTATTGGTAACCCTAAAAAAATTGCTAATTTATTTAATGACGCCTTTATTGACATTGAAAACAAATCTTTTTTAAATTCTGACATTTATTGTGATACTTGTAAAATATATGATTCTATTAATAATTGCATATTTCTGACTCCTTGCTGCGCAAATGAGGTATTTAACTTTATTAAATCCCTAAATAATACAAAATCTGTTGGGGCCGATGAAATCAGTACGGAGATAGTTAAATATTGTATCTATGAGTTTACTCCTATACTAACTTTCTTAATCAATTTGTCTTTTAAAGAAGGTACGTTTCCTGATGCCTTAAAGCTCTCAGTTGTTAAACCTTTATACAAAAAGGGTGACAAGTTAGACGTCAGTAATTATCGCCCCATTGCTTTAATACCTGTCTTTGGAAAAATATTTGAAAAAGCCATGCACAAGCGGCTCACGTCATTTCTAGAACAGCATAGCGTTATAAAAAGAAACCAAAACGGATTTCAGAAAAATAAGTCTACAACCTTAGCTGCATTCACTTTGGTGAAAACTCTTACTGAGACTATAGACAAAGGGGATCACGTAGCAGTTGTGTTTTTTGATATGACCAAAGCCTTTGATTACGTAAATCATAACAGGCTGCTACGGAAATGTGAATCCTATGGACTAAGAGGTTGTGCATTACAATGGCTCAGCAGCTATTTAGAAAACCGGAGACAGTATGTAGAAATTGCCAAAACTGGTGGCGATTCTAAAGCTTTAACTTATTTTAGGTCCGACATAAAAGAAAATTTGTTCGGTGTACCTCAAGGTAGTATTTTAGGACCATTATTGTTTTTAATATATATAAATGACTTTCCAGACGTTCAATCTAATTCTATATTATTTGCTGATGACATTTCAATTATTGTGACTTGTAAGAATAAAACAACTTATGAAAAGGACATTAATACTACAGTTGACAAAGTGGCAAAATGGCTTAAGTGTAATAATTTGTACATAAATGTTTCCAAGACAAAATTAACACAATTTCACAACATTAAAATGAACCCACCTAAAATTGACGTTATTTGTAATGGCGAGAAAGTAGAATTATCTTCGAATGCCATATTCCTAGGATTAACGCTTGATTCGAATTGCTCCTGGAAATTGCATATTGAGAAGTTGCGTAATAAATTAAACCGTTTTGTTTTCGTTCTGTATAGAATACAAAAAACGAACAATTTAAAACTTTCCCTCCTTGCATATCACGGTTATGTTGCATCTATTCTAAGATATGGAATAGTAATCTGGGGGAATTCAAGTGATGTTGAAACGTTATTTAAACTCCAAAAAAAATGTATCCGAGCGATATGCAACGCACACCCTTTAGATTCATGCAAGCCTCTGTTTGTGAATTTGGAGCTGTTGACATTGCCGAGCCTGTACATTTACGAAACTGGAGTGTTCGTTAAAAAATATCCAGATTTCTTTACAAAATTTAAAGAAAATCAGTTATATAGTAGGAGACACCCCGATAGAATTAAATTTCCAGATATGAAGACAAAATTGTTTAGCAATAACTGTTACGTTATGGCCATTCGAATTTACAATAAAATACCAAAATCCATAACTGATTTTCCCCTAAATACATTTAAGAAAAAACTGTACCAGTGGTTATTAGATAAATGTTTTTATTCTGTTAAGGAATTTTTAAATTTGTAATTTATTAATTAGTAATTGTATAAGTAGCTGACATTATATATTTCATTGACTTTATTATTGTTATTAATTTGAATATTAACCCACCTCAAAATTATATCATAGATTTTAATTCTAATACATTTAATATTTGCATGTCAGACCAGACAAAACATGCGGAGCTTTTAAATTTGTACCACCTCTATCTTAACCATGTTTTAAGCAAATAAATATTTCATTTCATTTCATTTCATTCGTTTTAAAAGCCTAGTAGTCTATCATTGCCATAAATCTAATAGGCTTAATTTAAAGCCTAAAAGCCTATAGGCCCCGGGAACACTAGTTGTAACACTTCAATTTAACCGATCAATTGAACTTGTGATATGAATTTTCATGAATGTGAGTTTACTAATTAGTATAAAAAGCACATGTAAAACGTCACATAATATTATAAATAAACGAAATACATAAAACAGTTTTTGTAACGAGTCAGAAAATCTAGGTTTCTCTTGCAATAACCATATTCTTGTATAATTTTACCTTTTTGGACTTTTTATAAATTTATTATTAGAAATAGGTACTTTACTGATGATGATCTTTGTAGAAATCATGTTTTTTATAAACAAATTTTATTTCAATATTTTTTAATCGATTAAAAACAACAGTTGAATGAAATTTAAATTTAGATTATTCAGAAACAACACTATTTTCAAATTACAAAAAAGTTACCAAAATGTCATTTCGGTCTATCAAATTAAAAATCAGAGTAAAAATGATTTTTGTCTTATTCCATATCAGTAGTCAAATAAACAAATGGGAAACCGCCAGTAAATAAATAGATTTGATATAAATAAATAGATCTGATATAAATAAATAGATTTGATACCATCGATGAAACAACGGAATAAAATATTAAGGAAATCTGAACAGTTGGAAGAAACAGCAGCAGCAGAGCGGTTTGGCCGTAAAGAGCTCGCACAAGTAGAATAAAATGGATATTCATTATAAAATACGAAGATAATAATATTTCAAGTTAAGTACCACTTGATGTCACACTTCATAGTAAGTGGAGGTTTTACTTACTTATAATAAAGGCATGATAATATTTAGTATGTAAGGAGAGTCATAAAATAAAATAAAATAATAGAAATATAAACCGAACAGAAATGCCCTATTTTTAATTCACTCGCGTCAATAAAGCGTGCTATATTATACTGATATTCATTCGAATATAAATTAAAAGTCAACGAAAATATCTCAAAAAATCACTCGGAATATAAACACGAGTTATTCAAAAATGTAGGTCATAGCATGGGGCCTTAATTTTGAATTACAAGCTCGCACCACTCAGTATGGCGAATTGTTTTTCTTTGATTAAAAGGATCGATTATTAAATTAAAACAGATGCAATCCACACAGGAGTGGTTGAATAATTACACAATTTTGTACGTAATCCTCGTGTCGATGTTTTGCTTGAATTTGGATGACTTTTAATAGATTTTCGAACGAAAATCACTGCGAAAATTGACGCGAGTCATTTAAAAATAGAGTTTCTGTATTTTACTGAAATTGACTAGTTAGCAGAGTTGCTTGGACGTATAAATAGCAATAACCTTCAATCATAGTAAAATATTTACAGTTACATGAATATTTACTCATAATAATGGTCATGGTTTATCTGTCTAACCTAAAGTTCACAAAGCCGTATCAAATGGGTAATATTTAATATATTTATTAAGATTTTTATTAAGATTTTTCGCTTAAATATTATTTATACAGTTATTTACAATACTAATCAAACACTCTAGTTCACTAGTGAATCCACTATAGGTATGTATACCGACTTTTTCGATACCCATCCTGTACCGTTACCATGAGTTTGCGGCGGTTTTACTCAATAGCAACCACAGATCTATTATAGTTCTATGATAGCAACTACGTAAAATTTGTCTATGAAAAATTGCACAGCGCCTCTAGCGGTCACTTGCAGAACTAAAATTTTCCATACACCTTTTTATACGTCGTACTGGGCTTGTGAATTTACATATTTTATCATTGCACCAACTGCACTCTGAAACACTAATGAATTTTACGTTAATATTATTTTAATGTACTTGCCTTATACTTTCAAAAATGCTATTATCATAATTTGACTTAATGCGTAATGTCTCTGATTAAATGGAATAAGCCTCCTATTTGATAAAACAAAATAACTGACTTCTAAACTACATTGCTCTGCAAGGAGTAACTTCACGTTTCATTCTTTATTTGGTATAAAGAATGAATGAATTCTTATTTAATAGGCAAAATATTATTCTATGGCCAGTCTTCATGAACATTGTGAACAGTGTGCCAGACTAAGCCATTTCCGCTTGGAGGATGAGCTGAAGGCAACAATACATGTCTCAAAAATGTCCTACCTTGTGTCAAGCCAAGGAAAAGTTTCCAATTCTTTTCCCTACCAAAGTTGTATGGGTTCTTAAATGTTTTCTGTGTTTTTTTCAATGTAGTATTTATATGAGCTTCAACACTTGTTTCACCGTTGCTGATATTTTTACCATGCATGATAACTAATGCTCCGAGTGCAAAAAATACTGATACACATGTCACAGCCATAAAAATAACAGCTTTTCTTTTCCACGGGTGCGCGCAGATGCGCTGCGCCTCTGTTATTGGGGGCACGGGTAAATCATGCTCTCTTGGAAAGTTAATCGAGTCATATTCAACTATTACTTTGACTGGAACTAACACTCCACTTTGATTCATTTTGACTGGATGTCCGATTAGATCAGGATCATTGTTTGGTATAATTCCTCCTGAAACATAAAAGGGTAACTGTTTAACACTACTGATAAAAATAAATTGTCATGTGGAAATAAAAGTTTGTCATACCTGTATCATTGAGCCACAGAACCTGGTACCCAACATCAACACCAGCAATTATAATAAAAGTAACTCCAACCACCATATAAACCATATAGAGGAAAAAGTATCTAGCGTTGAAGTATCCAACGCAATTGTTTAACCAAGGGCAATGATGATCCATGCCCAGGATACAACGGTCACATACCGAACAGTGGTGTGTCCTAGGTGGTTTAGGAGTTATGCATTTCTTGCATATACTTGCCGCTTGAGACACCATTGATCCCTGTAAATTAAAATGATATCAAATAAAAAACATGTTATGAGTAACCCAGAATTTACAATGAAGACATATACATACATTTGGAGGATATCCCGGTGGAGTTGATACACCCATGTAGTAATGAAAGACTATGTTCAGAAGTAGCCAGTTTCCGAATATAACAAGGAATACTGTTATGTAGGGATCCCGGAGCCACCAGTATGGAAGCCCCACCCAGTAGCAGACAGCAACTACAGCAGCCGTTAATACACTGACACAGAAGACAAACACCTGGAAAGATCATTAAAATTATATTATTATAATTTTAATTAATATAACGATAGAACCAGCAGTTCACACTTCGTTTTACTTAAAGAATACAAAGTTCATTAATTTACCAATTTACTTTAACACATAACAATTTTAGGGTCGCATAAGGAATCTAAAAGTCAATTTTTAATATTACTACTGCCTATCATTTGTTCTCTGCTGCTTCCAGTACAATATTTTGTACTATGCCAGGTCATAAATGATATGTTTATTAATAAGGTATCTACACCGCCCGGCGGCTTTATCGGCGACATACATAAATTAACTATCAGATACTATAGAAAACGCCGTTGCGGTATTAGTGGCAGCCACAGCGGCATCAGCGGCATGGCCGTCGGCTAATATCATCGGGCACTGTGGATACACCAAAGTATGGTTTTGAGTTACAATTATGAATATAGAAGAATAATTCGTATATGTGTTTATGAAATAAATTTTAAACTAGAAAATTTTAAATTGACAGTGCCATCAATTTTTCTGAAGAATGGCTAAAATGGAGATATATAGAAT
The DNA here is from genome assembly GCA_963924145.1 of Pyrausta purpuralis. NCBI lineage: Eukaryota > Metazoa > Arthropoda > Insecta > Lepidoptera > Crambidae > Pyrausta > Pyrausta purpuralis. The sequence continues at coordinate 14,543,413 of OZ001647.1, read as the reverse complement.
GGCTACAGTTTTCCCTCCCTTAGAAAACTTCACTGCTGCTTGTACAGTTCAGTGTGACCATTATCAATATTCAAAAATTCTCCTTTATTTTTATTATGACGATATCACATAATTTATTTGATAAATAAGAAATTATTGTTGTAAGTTGTTGGCACTATATTTATATTTGCAAAACACTACATTGAGATAACAAGTTGAAAGCAAAGAACTTTTTTTAGAAAGATTAAAAGCTTACCTTCCCCAAACTTGCAGCAAAGTTGTCAACAAACCAAAATATAGGTTCTAGCATACAGTCCACAGCATAACCATAACTCATGTGTTCATTGTAAGTCAAAGATCTTGCAGTCATTACCCCTTGTGTGTATTTCCACACCAGGTATTCCCTGTAAGAGTGTAAAAATAAATAGATCACAATGTAACTATTCAAACATCTAACTCAATTGTGTAAAACAAGTCTTAATTATATGTTCTGCATAGCATTCCTCCCTCTGAGTGTAAAACTTTCAACAAAGTTGAACTATGAAATGTACAAATATTCTTCAAGTGGACCTAGGCGGCAATGAACAGAGTAAAAAACATGCAAATTTCACAAGTTCTAAGTGGTGTAACTAACACAAGTTTATTTTATGTTTATTAATGAATAAACAAAGAATACAGTGTACCCCTAGATAAAGTGCAATTAAGATAGGAGGAGTAGATCTAAATTGGAACTAAAAAGTCAAACAAATACAATTACTCATATTATTTCCATATTGTAGCTTAGCTTGGTCATTAAAGAGCTCATAAATCTTCCCGAGCAAGCAACAATCAAGCATCTGCTTAATGTACTTCCAACTCTAAACAACAACTTTCAGGCAGGCAGAAGTGGCCTCTAGTTGAAACCCAAAAAGACAGGGGCCTTCTGACAGCTCACCAGGGGGCCTAAGTTTTACTTTTAAAGAAAAAGGACATATTTATTGCGTTATTCTGTTTTATAGATTTAGCTCCCTGTGACTTAAGATTTGGGTCGGATGAGGTCAACGCTGCCACTGAGACCAATTTTGAAAACCTCAGGAAATTGAATTTTTGGATGGGTTAAAAAAGTTGGAGCATGGCCCAGCGGTGTAATGTGTGTGTCATTGGATGTTTGTTTATTGTATAAGGTAAAGTTAGTCTTGTGACTTAGCATTTTATTACAAATAAGTGTATCATTCCCAGCCAATTCAAATTGTAGGGAATACACAATAATTTTGCACATATTAAAATTCCTTCCAAAAGTTGCCAAGTAGCCAATTGGTGGTTGACAAAACACATAAAATCCTCATTAGATATTGTATAAACTTACTTTATTTGCCAAAATATCCTTCGCCATTGGAATTTCCATTTTATGACTACCATTTTGATCTGTTCTTAATCTGTAAAAGTTTTCATTGAAAGCTTAATGGTTTTGGTATTTTACTCAATTATTGTAGAGTACATGTAATTGGAGGCCAGAAGACTAGATCATTAAAACAAAGAATGCTCTATGATAAACAATCACACTACCAACATTGTCAGTTCATTAACAAGACTTGTTTAAATGCAGTAGCTCTTTATTCGCTTATTAATTTACACATACACAGAATCCTTTGGCAGTAACGCTTATGTTGGAAACAAGTTACTAGATGTAGTAGATTATCCAGTTAGATTTTTTAAATAAAAGAAGTTAAATTTATACTAAACAATAATTAACTGAGCAATAGTACACTACAACTACAGTTATTAAATTTTAACACAAACATATAAATCAATTTTATTGAATGTTTATTTACTAACCTTAGGTATTTCAAATATAACCATACGATTCTCAAAAAAATATAATCAAAGACTCCTTTTATGTGATTGATAAATGCAATGTTTACAAATTATATTGACTTTCTTCATCGTCATAAATATAATTTGTATTGTATTTTAAATTATAAAACAAATCCAGAAAACAAGACAAAAAAATTTAATGACGCCTAGTGACACTGACAGTCAAGCAAGAGTGACACTGTTTTTTTTTTACATAAAAGTTTCGCCGTTTGTGTAAAAAATACATATTATAGAGCTTTGCTCTCACTCTAGTTTTATACTTATATGCACAATTATCATTTGTGTTAACGTAACTGTAGTAGTATAGTTATATTGTGTTTCCTGATAATTTCTAAATAATGTATCCTCTACCTCGTGACCCGTCCGATCCTATGGATCGGGCCCCTTCTCCGATGGAAGCGTTATCCCTTGATGATTCGTTGTCACCTACGGTGTTCTCTCAAACAACAGCTAGCAAACGCCGCCTAGATATGCTTACGGAATCCGAACCTCCTAAATGGATGAACACTGAGTTACCGGCTTCATCACCCAATAACTCCCACCATACGTATGTTCACCCGTCCATAGTAATCGCTCCCAAAGCTTACAGAGACCAAGACAAAGGTGCGTTTATTGTAAATGTCAGCTTATTGACTCCGACCCTGCAGCACCGATATCTCTCTAATCCATCAGATTCGGCAAATTCATTGTCCAATATAAAATCCAGCAGGTCATTCATGATGGGGTTCAAAAATTGGCTGGAACCGATTCTCAGTAGAATTCTTCACCGCCTCCGCAGCAAATAATTTCTTGACAAATGAGCTTTTGCCATTCCATAAATATGTGGCAATTCCAACCTACCACGTAACTAGAATGGGGCTTATCAGGCGATTCCCCTCTGACTGGACTATAACAGAATTAGCGGAAGCATTATCCGTTCCTGCAGGGTGCGGTATTTTCTTGAAAGCCAAGTTTCGTGGTTTCACACCCAATCGGTAGTGGTTACTTTTCAGGGACAGGTTCTGCCCGAGAGAGTGTACTGCTTTCATAATTCGATTCCGGTTGAGGATTACCAACTCCCTACTATTCATTGCTGCTGCTTCAGTCACGTTAAAACGCAATGCCGGTCTAAGCCAAGGTGTTTCCGCTGCACTCAACCTCACTCTGGAGACCAATGAAAAAAATGTCAATGTTCAGGAAAATGCGGGCTCTTGTAACCTTTGCACTTTGCCTTAAATAAATATAAAAGGTTCGCATTTTGCCTTAAATAAATCTTGCCCTGAGCACGCTCGCCAGAAAGTAGTCAAAACGGCTATGTCGCAAGACAATGTCTTTTACGAGCAGGCTGCCACACTTTATCTACCAGTTCGTAGATCTTTTGCTGATTCGACCAGAGCTCCAGCTTCGTTTTTTGGCTCCCCGACAGTACATCAATCGCAATCCGCCTCTGCTCCGCACGCCCTCTGCTCAGCACTAGCCCAAAATTGTCCTGAAGCTGTGGTAGGGTTTATATTTGGACGTGTAAAAGTGTCCTCAATGGGCCTATTTGCATAAATATATGAATTTTATGCGTCCTATAAAAAAACAGTCACTCGACCTTCTGGCCCCCGGGCTCCTTTGGGTAATGGTTATGACAGACAGGGACACCAGGCGATTCGCGACATTGGCTAGAAAAAAAACTTGGTTGGACTCAATTTTGTGCTGGTTCAAAATAAAATTAAAAGATGCCGCTAATACCTAGACTGCCCTAATATCACTTCTAATCACCTATCTTCTTGGCTAAACGATTTCGCTGATAAACTCGACCCTCCCTTGTCCCTTCATTCGACAGCTTACCTTCTAACTCTTCTTGCCCTTCACTCTCTAACAATTTAGATAACCCATTCTCTTTTGAAGAACTTCTACTAATCCCTTAATGGCTTTGCTGACTCCTCCCCCGGGATTGATGGAGCCCCTTTTCCTTTCTGTGCAGATCTCCTGACATGTTCTTTGACCAGGGCACTATCCCAGACAATTGGAAGCAACAGCTGGTCATTCTAATTCTAAAGTTTGGAAAAGATCCTTTCGACCACAATTCCTATCGTCCAATCGCACTTTCTTCTGATTTTCTAAAAGTAATGAAGCACATGATTAGGCACCGCCTGGAATGCTTCAACGAATCTCGTAGCATCCTAGCAAAGAGCTAATTTTGCTTCCGTAAAGGCTTAAGCACTTTGGACAGTTTAAGTGTCCCTACCTCCGACATTTTACATCCGCCATTAGGCTTGCTTTTAAAAATAAAGAATACTTGGTTGCCGAACTATTGCCGACCCAGCGGAACCACTGCTGGCTGTGACAGCGGCTCCACATACTGTAGTAGTAGATACCAGTCTGACAGGCTCCGAAACTGGACTGGATGGGAAAACAACCAAAGATAATGCTCAGTTGTCGGGTACAAAGAAAGTAGATATTGAGTGGGCAGGAATTAAACGCACCTGCGACACCGAATTCCAACCCTTGGCTTCCCGCTTACTTTCAGAACTTTTCCACAACCTACTGGTAGTGCAATGTTCTCTATAATATCCTCATCACTCCATTCAACAGGAACTCCTGTAATGACGTCCATCCTAGTAACATTTGAAATAGGAATGAAAGTTTTATATTTGTGTGTTTGCGTATGTCATTTCTGAGTAGGTAATGCATTAGCATCTTCAGATCTTGTAAAGCAGTGAAACACAATTTCTCCCTATCTTCTTTAAGCTACCTTCCACAATACCTCTAACATAAATATTTTTAAGAAAATGACCTACTGTAAAAGGATTCAATGATAAGTTTTGACTGGGATCAGCTTGTTCTCTTTGAATATGCACAACAAAGGGTGAGACATCAGTAGTCTGGTACAAGTTTCCACCAATTGGGATAGTATCTGTGTGTGAGTTTGTGTCTGGTGATGTACGAGTATTAGATGCAGATACTGAAGTGGACTCATTTAAACCTGGCATAAGTTGCATATTTTTATTTTTAATCACAGTATTTGTTTCTTATACAGTGTAAGTAGGGACAAAGCATTGACAGTCATAATCAGTCACAATAGACTTATGGCCATGATGACGGCTTTAGCGCTTTCAATTCAAATTCAATTCAAAATTATTTATTTTCAGATAACATTGATCCATATATTCATACAATTCATTAAATAAAATAAAGGGAAAAATTGTAATAAAATAATAATAATATGTCAAAAAGAAAATACTAATAGGAATTAAATTGAAATGAATATTAAAATTACAAAGTATCAGAAATATATATTATTATTATTATCATTACAATCACATTATATAAAAAATAAAGATATTTACTTTCATTATTTTAGAAGCCCCTTACCTCAGCAACTACTGGGACATGTCTGTCGCAGCAGTGCCGGAGGAAGGGACAGTCCAGTCTGTCTCCTATCGCCTTCAAGATGACATTGGAGCTGGCCCGCACTCTGCGCACCATTGACGCGCACCGCTTACGCATGGTAGCGTGGAAACATGCAGTGCACGCCTCCGCAAACATGCCCGAGGCACTACAAAAACGGGGCAGCCCAAAAATCACCCTGAAAGCGTTAGCTTTAATTTACTATGCTTGCAAACTTTTCTAGAAGGTTTTATTCGCTTAAAGAGAAGTGCAGTCTCACATTTGTGTAATAAAGAACCATCCGTATCCATTACTGAAACGGAAAACCTGCAGGTCACCGCATGGGAACTGAAGCCTGCAAGGCTCCACGCACCAGCATTGGAAGAAGAGCGGTGGCAAGCGTCATAAGCCGGCCAAAGCGATCTAGCCCATCACAAGGGCCTGCGAAGGCTGCCATGTCCTGAACTTAGGATGACCAAGGATTTTTTAATGGCGAACATTAATCACTGTGCCCGGGCTCTGGACCTTTTACACCAAAGAATGGCACAATTTGTGACGCAGGTCTGTATTGTGTCGGAGTCGTGTCGGAGACGGGATGGTTGCCATCATCACCAATCCAACAGTAAACTCTCCACCTTTTGACCGAATAAGAAGAGGTCATGGATGTGTAGCAGCGTTGGTCGGTGAGATTGTGGTGGTCGGTGTCTATTTCTCACCGAACCGATCAATAGCTCAATGTGAAACGTTCCTGGCAGAAGTGGGTGCGTTATTGCGGGGTTGGAACCGTCCATACGACGTGGTAGTTGCAGGAGATCTCAATGCAAAGTCATTGTCATGAGGTTTTCGAGTGACGGACCCGCGTGAAGAACTAGTTGAGGACTGGCTACTGGCAAAAGAACTTCCATCCAGCTCTCTCAAGTCAACCTCACCTGCACGTGGTATACCCTGCTATTAGCGACGAGGCTCTGGCGACCGAGGAGCAGTGGGATAACCGCTCTCAATGTCATGGGGGGCCCAGTGGTCTGGACCGAAATTGGTGTAAAAGGTCACTCACTTCTCCACGCAAGGCACAACCGTGCGTGGAGATCCGTAAGCCGGAGGAGAGGATCCTGGGAGTTGAGCCCAGGCAGGGAAGAACGCTTAGCGCATCTCTGTTTCTGGCTACACGCGACTTTGGCCTCAAATTCGGTCTAAACCTTGAATAGTCCCTCCCTCCCGGGTCAAGGAACTAGCCAGTCCTGATCAATCTGCTGCGGCGGCCAGTAGTCTAGCTGCCAGGCAAGTTTCGGGGATGGAGAGGCAGGCAGGCGGCGGGCTCGTCATTGAGTGCACTTGGTCGGTTTGCTCTCTGTGCTTGCCCTAAGCCGTCGCGTTCTGTTGCATCATAACTTGTCTAATTCTTCTAACTTCTTTCTTAACTTCTTCTTGTTTTTTCTCCCGGGCTATGGTCTTCGTGCAACTCTGGGTTTGCAAGGCAAACTCCCCAATTGAGGGATCGGTGGAGGGTGGAGAGCACGGAGGGTGAAATAAAAACTAATAAAACAATGGCTTCTATAAGTTCACAAATAATGACCACCCCCAGCTGCGAGGCAGCTATTAATTCGACGGCGGAACCAGTGGATGTAAATTCAAAAATTAACACTGCATGCAGAGGCAGAAATGCCGGAAATGGAGCCCCTGTGGCAGGCCAATGGACAGAGGAGTTCAATGTTACACTGGATGATGACCTAACAAAAGCATGCAGCGATGCGATGCAGCTGTCAGAAGAGGAAGACATGGAGCCTAGAAGTGCAGAACACAACCGCGACTGCTTCGCTGATTGATGCCCGGTTCCTGTCCTGTCACAAGAAAGCTATATAGACGAGACACAGATGCCAGATACGCAAATTACGGCTAATACACCTGCCATCTACAATTTGCGGCAGCGTATCATACCACAATCACCGACAACGACCAGCAAACGGCTGCGGGAAGGCGACGAGGATCGAGATGGTGAATACATGGATGCGGAAAGTGTATCCGCACGACCGAAGATCAGTGCAACATATGCTTGCATAAGAGGCCGTGGGCGTGGTCGCCCTTCCTCAGCCGGCGAATCTGCTGTCCAACGAGAGAAAAAGCCGTCTGCCAAAGCGGCTTTGAAAGCCAAACTTTGTGAAGACACAGGTGATTTTTAGTAGAGAAAAAATGGAGTTGGCGCGATACCGCACCAAATTTTTGGCCCGGGAGCTCACCGCAGAGGAGCTGGGAAAAAAACCCGGGTTGCAACGGAAGCAATAACCCTAATTTCCAAAAAGTGTGGCAACATTAAAGGCATCCTCCAAAGATGCTTAAACCTTGCTGCATCTCTACTGCAGTAGACATCATTCTTAACAGGACCACAGATGAGGAAATTAAGAGGCTGAGCTGTGCTAATGCAAAGTTGCAGGAAGAGCTAGCTGAGCTTCGATGGGAGTTCTCACTACTTAAGGCTCAGAGAGGCTGCTCAGGACATGCTGCTGCAGCACATGGCTGAATAGACAGCAAATGTCGCTCTTATAGCCGAGCCGTACTGGGTTCCACCTCGTCGCAGTGACTGGATAAGTGATCAAAAGGGTCTGGTGGCTATTGACGCTACTGGCGGCCTACAGCTAGACGTTAAGGCAAAGGGTGACGGATTTGTAGTAGCTCGGTGTAGAGAGAACTTACTAATCGGAGTCTCCTACACTTGAGGCCGACCTTGAGAAGTTGGGTACTGTCATACAACAACTGGGACTTCCAGCACTCATCTGTCAAGACTTCAATGGCAAATCTACAGCGTAGGGACCCCTGCAACGGATGTCCGTGGTGGGATTGTATTGGAGTGGGCGACAGCACTCGGACTAGCTATTCTAAATCACGGCGCGGTGGCCACATGTGTACGGCCGCAGGGCCAGTCGATAGTGGACTTAACGTTTGCTAGTCCAGATATCGCTGCCCGCATCAGTGGTTGGAAAGTACGTGAACAGACGGAATCATTGTCGGACCACCGCTATATAACTTTTGACGTCTCAGCAAGCCAATCCGCGGCTATACGGAGAACCCACAATCCGGCTCTATTTCCACGCTGGAAAGTCAAATCCCTAGACCGTGACCTCGTCGAAGAAGCTGCTGAGGTTAAAGCATAGCTGCCTACTGACGTAGACGTGGACGTAGAAGAGGAGGCCCAGTGGTGGAAAAAGAACATGTCGCACATATGCGGTGCGGCCATGCCCCGCTCAAAACCCATGTTAGCGCGCTGTCTACTGGTGGTCGGAGGATATCGCACAGCTGCGGCGGGCGTGCATCGCAGCACATCGCAAATCCTCACGGCATCGCCGTAGACATGCTATACGAGGCGTACTAGCAGGCGAAAAAAGCTCTAAAGATCGCAATCGCCAAATTCAAGAAAAGAGCCAGACAGGAGCTTTTAGAGACACTCAACCAAGATCCGTGGGGCCGTCCCTACAGCACAGCTAGGGGTAAACTGCGCCCTTGGGCGCCCTCTGTGTCCGAAAGTCTTGATTAGGCATTACTGTGCAGAATAGTTGAACTATTCCCGGTTAGGGAAGAATACACCCCACCATCGATGCAACCCCACTCCATACCCTCTGATGAAACACCGGAGCTCGTCTCTGAGGGAGAGCTAGGGGCTGCTATGCTATGTCTTAAGGCTAAAAACACGGCACCTAGGCCTGATGGAGTCCCTGGCAAGGTGTGGGTCCTCTCTGAGGAGGCCCTTGGAGAACGTCTGCGGCGTTTATTTAGCACCTGTTGCAAGCAAGGTTGTTTTCCAAAACTGTGGAAAAGCGGGAGACTAGTACTGCTCAGAAAAAAAAGGGAGGCCACCTGACTCTCCATCGGGGTACCTACCGCCCAACAGTGCTGCTGGACGAGGCCGGGAAGCGTTTTGAGTGGATTATCTCCGTGTGTCTCGTTTGACACCTTGAGCAAATCGGCCCGGACCTTTCAGACACTCAATACGGATTCAGGCGAGAGCGTAGCACAGTAGATTTCATCTTGCGCGTAAAGATGCTAGCCGAAACAGCACTTGAAAGTGGTGGCGTGCTGTTGGCGGTATCCCTGGACATCGCCAACGCTTTCAATACTCTACCATGGTCCTGCATCAGGCAAACTCTTTGCTACCACGGTGTCCCGTACTATTCACAGCGCCTAATAGCTAACTACCTGGCGGAGCGCGAAGTCACGTGCGTGGACCGAAACGGAGCACTTTTACGCAAAAAGGCTACCTGCGGTGTTCCACAAGGTTCGGTCTTAGGCCCTCTTGTGGAAGATCGGATACGACTGGGTACTCCGCGAGCAACTCAATAGTGGTATTAGCCTTACATGTTACGCGGACGATACACTGATCACAGCCCGTGGAGACAACTTGGAGGTAGCATCCGTTCGGGCAACGGCAGGAGTCGCAACGGTGGTCCAGCGAATCCGAGAGTTAGGACTGGAGGTGGCTCTCCAAAAATCTGAAGCTGTGTGCTTTCACGGGCCTCGACGAGCTTCACCAGCAGAGATGCACATCACAGTCGGTGGGTTCCAAATTAAGATCGGGAAGACACTCGAATATCTAGGGTTGGTCCTGGTGGCGCTCTGTGGCGCATTTCGAAAAGCTTGTGCCAAAACTCATGGCCACGGCGGGAGCCCTCAGCTTTCTCCTGCCGAATATTGGCGGGCCCTCCGCTCTGTGTCGTCGAATCTACATGGGTGTCAATCGTTCCATGGCCCTTTACGGGCCTCCGGTTTGGTATGATGCCCTGTCGTCACCCAACATCACGCAGTTGCGGAGGGCTCAGAGAATAATGGCGGTGCGAGTAATTCGCGGATACCGCACTGTGTCAACCGATGCGGCTATTTCGCTTGCAGGATGCTTTGCCCTGGAACCTCGACGCCATGGTCCTCGCCGCAGTTTACCAGTGGCGAGGAGACCAAAGATCCCAAAGACAGCGACCCGTACCGCGCGAAATTGAGGCGGCGTGGCTTGATCTCGAGGAAATGGCCATAGAAGCATGGGCGAGGAAGGTAGCCGTCAGCCGAGCAGGTAGCAGGACCCTTGAGGCTATCCACCCTGTCCTTAAACAGTGGATGAGGCGCCAGCACGGTCGCTTGACATATAGGCTGACCCAAGTTTTGACGGGTCACGGGTGTTTTGGGGCCTATCTGTGCCAAAATGGCCGGGAGCAATCTAAGAGGTGCCACCACTGTACCGCTGACGAGGACACAGCGCAACATACCCTCGAGACTTGCCCGGCCTGGGCGAGGGAGCGTGCTAATCTCGTCGCGGCATTTGGGTGAGCAGATTGGCAGATTCTTTATTGCAAGTCACAAGTGGTTCGTAAGATGGCACAGCAAACATGAGTGGCAACTGTTGCCTACTTAATTTAATTGTAGCACGATAATAAGGGGCCGTCCATTAATCACGTGAGGCTCAAACGGGGGGGAGGGGGTACGGAAAACATCACGAAACATCACGAGGGGGGAGGGGGGGTCTCGTTAGACATCACGTGTATTAATTTTGTTTATTTTTTGTCAAAAAGCGTTATTTCTGAACCGAAATTTTGAACTGCGCGAAAATTTGAACGATTCGTTGTCACAAACCTCTTAAGTAAGTAAGTAAGTAAGTCTTTATTGTGTATATGAACAAAGGTTACAAAAGCTCTTATAAGTAGGTACACATCTCTTAGTTCTACCTTTTCAGGCGTATACACACACATGCACACATAACATAGTTGAATCACTTTTAACAAAATTTGCCAATAACTACTACCAGTTTTAAACTGGTAAAGCTTCTTCTTCACTGGCAAAGTCTTGCAACTCCGTGGGACGAAGACAACATCAATTAATTATTCATTAATTTTATTGCGACGACATATAAATGTTTTTCGAATCACCTTTTTTTTAATATTTTTTCCAGTCAAAAATAGCCTTTACATAGACTTCCAAAAAAATACACGTGATCCAGGGGGGAGGGGGGGGGGAAGTGGTCTAAAACCTCACCAAATATCACCAGGGGGGAGGGGGGGGTCAAAAAATGAGAAAAACGACCTCACGTGATTAATGGACGGCCCCTAATTAGTTATTCATAATTTAAGGTTACATTGAATAAATATTATTTTGGTTCATAGTTCATACATTTCAATAAATTAAGAATAAATACATTACATTAAACAAATTACATTATTGTGTCAAAGAGAAAATACAGTTATAACATGCTATATAATGCCTAAAAATGCATTAATGCTGTAGTAACTGTTCTGTATCAAGCTTGGATGAATTGACCACTGGATATGAAACGCAAGAGCGAATGTATGAAAACATCATTATAGCCAATTTCTGCGGGGCGGGGGGAGCTTGTCGTGTCAATTATTGACATTTAGTGCATGAAAGTGTCGATATTTTTTTATCGATATGTGTGGAACGAATGAATGAACGAATCTTTTGTAAAATTGTAATTAATTTTATCATCAAAACAATAAATTACATTATGGGCATGTAATGCACAAACCATCAAATGAACAATTGAAACATAGAAAGTCGTTTTATATGAACGATCTGGCAAGTATCACTTAGTTAGTGTGAACTTCCTAAGACATTTTGAAACAGCCCGTTAGTACACAATATAGCCTTGCACCATTAAAATCCTCCTATGGGATAATTAAGCAGTAGATTTTTTGCGTTGGCATTCAATCACGCTTGGCGTAAATTGGATGCAACATATTTGGTGATGTTTGTGGGGATCCATTATGCCTCTCTTTGGACTGCTTCTACCCACTTTATTTCCCTAAATGGATCTACAGAAAATATGAAATAATATTATAAAGATGTATTGTCAAATATGTAGTTTAAAATTTTAAATCAAACTGTTGTATTTTTATGATTACCTTAATCTACTTTTGAGTGAAACATTTTACAGATTTATCATTTTATTTTAAAAGAATTTATATTCGAAAAATAATAAATGTTTATCGATATGATTTATCGACAATTGTCAAGCACAATTAAAATTAAACTGACAAGAGAACGAATGATAAACATATACCCTACCGTATAAAGTATACATTATCTTGTTGATTTTGTAGTAACTGACCACCACTTTTTTAAATGGCACCTTTACTTTTCTCTTGGAATAAAACATTTCATTATTTTCATGAAAAATAACAGCTGTTTTGGGATAAAACGTTACTTACGGATGAAAATAAATATTTTTTGTCTTGCCGCTATAATTTTTACACAAAAATAAGCCACAATTACCATTTATTTTCGTCAATGTTTCTCACTGAGCTCTATCATTACTTTTTTTTTATACAAGTTTAACGTCCTCGGACAGAGCCATACAGACAATTCTTTATTAATGTGTTCAATATTTACACTTAACTACAAAACTAACACTAAACTAGCCTAACCTAACCTAACTCATTGAAATGCGGGGCTGGCGTTCGCATTTCAATGCTCAAGAATGAAGTTTAGCACGAGAATAACGATCCGAATCAGAGGGCGCGATCTGCGATCAGAGCACGCTTTACTTTGTTTCCTCCTTTGTCTTCATTGTTTTCTTCAAAAGCACACTTTATTGATGATGATTCCAACACAAAATCACAAGAATTACTAGAAAAAAACAATTACTAAAATGAAGAAACAAAATCCAACTTCCTCTTCTCGTTTCCCGCGCTAAACTCCCTCTATCATCACCGTACTGGCAACTGACAAGACGTCATCTGTAAGTGAGGCCAAAAAGCCCGCTTCGTGGCTAGGGGGGCACAAGCGAAATTGCCCGTCATTGCGCGTCCAGTGGTTTTTTCGTCCAAGGTATCAAGTATTCTTGTAAAGCTCTGTAAAATTGGGTATCCTTATCTATGTTTTTAATGTGTGGTGTCAACTTATTATATACCTTTACAGTCATATGTGGAGCACCAGAGCTATGTGTAACTTAGTAAATGGCCTAACTAAACTATTTCGTTGTCGGAGGCTGCGAGATTTTGGCAATAAATCGTCTATTTGAGGGTAAAAACTTCTTTTTTTTCGGACAAATTTGCAAAGTTTTAGTATATACAAAGACTGTAAAGTTAATATTTTCAACATTTTGAAATAGGGCTTGCAAGATTCCATGTCAGTGATGTTGACGATTATGCGAATACATATCTTTTGGAGTAAGAGTAGTCGGTCTGCCTCTACACTGTTTCCCCACAGGATAAACCCATAGCTTAGCCATGCATGGGCGTAAGCATAGTAGGCACTTATTGCTGTTTTAGTGTTTTTGCATTTTTAAATCTTGATAATTTTCCTTCTAATTTATTGATATGTGGTTTCCAAGTAATATTAGTGTCAAATTCTATCCCGTCCCTAGGGGCGGTTATTGCTTGAATGGTTGTCAAGGAGGAGGCTTGGCAAGCGGTGCGAACCTTTTGCGAGGAGATGATCCTCCAGAAGGAAGCCGCGGAGAGGGAGCGAGAGGCTTCTGCTGACGCCCCATTGATCCGCCGCCGACGCACTGGCCTGCGCAGGTGGGCCTATGACCTCCATGCAAACCTCCTCGGTGAGCCTCAGACGATCGACACGGGGGTGTCTGTCGTCCGCTAAGGGAGGCTCAAAGCGGTGATGCGAGCGTTCCGCGCACCGTTTACAGCAGACGGCAAGGTCAACTGTTGTCCCCTCTGCACCCGAGTGGCGCTTGCTTCAGCGAGCCACGGCCAGAGACAAGATCTACGGACGAATGCTCAGGGATTAAGCCCAGGGCCTGATCCGTCGGCTCTTGCCTCACTAATGGCACGGGAGAACGCCGTCAGGTTTTTAGTGGGTAGGCGGGCTCTAAGCCCGGAGTCCCACATAACCCCGCAACTACCCCCGCGGTCGGTGGGTTGTATGCATAACAGCATTTTCCAGAAAAAAAAAGAGGTGCATCACATGGCGCTAAAATGTTAAAATCCTGGTGGAAGAGCGTCCTGCCACCAGGATCTGGCGGTCGCCCATGGAGAAAAGAAAAACTATATAAACTAACCCAGAACTGAAAAACACTATGTCACAGTAATCAATATGATAAATAGGAATAAAAATACAAAATAAAGATGCACTTAACCTCCAACCTGACACTTATTCCAAATTATTTTATAAGAGAGCAAGAAAAAGTACCCAAAAGTACGTCTACCAAACGCTTTTTGAAAGGAGACTTTCATATTTCAAATAAAGATAAATAATATCGAATCGCGGGGGACCAGTTATATTGTATTGAAAAACATATGTAGGTACCAGTAATATTAAGATTAAGAAAGGCAAAAGAAGTAAAAAAGAACTCAGATGTATTTATTTACTGCAGCGCTATCAATTGCATAGGAAAGCAAGTGGTAAATTGATTAGAATTTAACAAAGTGTTGTTTGGCGGTTTCAGGCAGGTGTTGATACATTCATTCCGAGTTTCGAAATTATTTTGATTTCCGCCACAACCAGAGTAAATTCGACGCTTGCAAGTCCTGAAAATTATATCAAAAGGCAGTAAGAATTAACCTGAATAAACCTGCAATAGAATAAAGGGACAACTTAGTATAAAGGTAATACTAATACTTATAAAAAGTACCTACTTTCCGACCCTATCCCAATACCAGCGATTAAATTGTCCAAAGCAGTTTCCATAGTCGAAGGCGAGTGAACAAAAGTACGGTATTCTATCTGAAAACATAACGTTATTTTCAAATAAAATAATAACTCCTAATAATAAAATAGAGAAAACTAGTAAATTATTAAACTGCAACCTGTTGTCATTGAGGTATTGAGGTAGCAATAATCCATACAATCCTGTTGTTTTTCGAAGCGATTGCCATTTCCTTGACAACCGCCCCAATAGAAGCGAAAACATTTCTTTTCTTTTATGTCAAAGTAATACTGAATAATGTCCGCTCTGCAAGGTCCAGTATCAGGTCGAAGAAAACATGTTTTGTGCTTTGCTGAAATTACAAAAATATACATTGAGATAGGAAATCCACTGAATAGGCCCCTACCGAATAAAATCTGAAAGAAGTCATTCAAGTACTTATTCCTCGTAAGCGCTTTAGTAATTGATTAATGTTTGTTTGGCCTGAATACATTACCTGCTTCTTGAAGCTTACTAATGTAGAGTCCATGAAACAGAAACATTCTAAAGTGTGGACTTTAAACAGAAAAGTACCACTTCTATTTCTAGCTGTCATGTTGTTTGAACTCAATCACACACTACCAACTTCTGAGATGCAAACACAACTAACGAGGAGTTTAGGTTTGGACAACAGCACGTCAAGGAAAACGAGGTGAACTTTTTTTTAAGGTGGGCAAAATGCATTGAATTGCATCCTCCGCTTGGCCAGACGGAGGGTTATGTGGGGCTCTCCTCTCCAGAAGGGAGAGGCCTACGGTAACCTGTACGGTGAACCTGGTGTAGTCTGGCCTTCCCCAAACATTAATTGCCGACAGTGGATTTGATGACTGCTGGCAAAGATAGGTCGCTCCCAATAGACGTGACGTTCTGCCCAGACTAAGCAGTAAACTCTTATGTGTGCTGCGGCGTATCCTCTGCCGCACTACAGTGGTGGCACTCTGCAGTCCTCTCCCTGCCAAATCTACACATATCGTTACCAAAGCACCGTGTGTCCCGTAAGTATCTGCGTCATTCAGTATGAGTATCTTATGCGGTTGTAGTAATGGTAAGTATCCAATAAAAATGCATGATCTGATGTGCTGGTGTAAGTCCATAGGTAGGTAAGGTGGTTTCTATTATATCTAAGCCAGCAACTTACCTCGAATAGTGCGGTCTAAATTCGTGCAAATTGTTCTACCATTTGGGTTTGGCGATCCAGTTGTCCTGTGTTTTCCATAATAACGAACCCGGACATTTTTTTTCCGACATTCAGACAAAGTGACCAATATTAAAAACGCCATCAACAGTGTTCTACATTTTGAGTCCACCATCCTAGCAGCATGGCTGCGATAACTTTCCGCATTGAAATGTCTTATTATTTGCATGTCATAAAATATATTTTATTGATTTGCAAGAAAATGACTATAAAAATCCTCGACCAAACTAGGGTATAAAACTTCATGCTGATATTTCAATCGTATGTTTGATCCTTCATTGCTCGAAGAATATCTACTTACCTTACCTCATATTTTTTACAATATAGCTAAATAAAACCGGCCAAGTCCATGTCGGACTTGGCCGGTTTTATTTAGCTATACCCAACCCACTTACTTCTATTAAGCTCAAATTCCAAAATATTTTGATGACAGCAAATATAACTTTGTTTTTCAAAGTGATTGTATGAAATACAAAGTTATGTTTGCGGTTGTTGAAAATGTGCTAAATCTCAAAAAGTACTTGTTCGATTCCGTTTAAACCAATTTTCGTTAAAAGAATTTAGCAAGAACTACAATATAACGATATGATGTGAAATAGATACTATTTGTGCGTTTCTCGAGCGCGCGTTGTATGTAGATCGACTCTGTTACTATTTCTGTTAATACTTCACACACAAGGTACAGATGAATAATATGTACCTAGTCTTGGCATAAATATTGTCGCAAAGAAAAAAAAAATGCAAATAATATTAATTACTTTAACAGTGTGTTAGTTTTATACATAAATATAAAACAATTTAAAATATTAAAAGCTTATTCGAAGTGGTCTCCATTGGCTGCAATACAATCCTTTAACGTTGAGACCGGTTATCAATAGAAGCACGCACTCCTTCCATGGGAAAATTCTTCACTGCCAATCGTATGGATTGTTTTAGGTACTCCTAATAATCATGGCATTTAGAGCAAGCCGTACTCTCTAGAACTGACCATAAATCATAATCCAGCGGATTAAGATCGGGACTAGACGACGTCCAGTCTTAAGCTCTGATGAAGTCCGAAACGTTCGCTTCTAACCAAGACTGCGTGTACCGAGCTTAATGACCAGCGCCGAGTCTTGTTGGAAAGACCATGCTTGGTTATTGAACATGGTGTTGTTAAGGGGCTTAACTACCTTCTCAAGAATAGTATCTTGATACACTTGTGCCGATGTTTTGATACCTTTTTCACAAAAATATGGCTCAGTCACTCCTTCATAGCTAACACCCCACCAAACCATCACTGAAATCGGGTAATGCCCACGTTGCACTCTGCCCACTAATTAGGAAGCTTCCTTAGAGGTTTGAGCATAAATACGGTCATTTTGTATGTTAAAATGTTGCTCAAATGTAAAGATTTTCTCATCCGTACACAAAATTTTTCTGTGACCTCCCGCTTCAGTAGTTTTTTCGATTTTACCACCCTATTCTTTCTAAAATTATCAGTTCAAAAACCGGCCAAGTGCGAGTCGGACCTCAAAAACTACTCGTTCGATCTCATCCAAACCAATTTTCGTTGAAAGTATTTTTTACGATAAAAAAATAAAAAATATGTAATATAATATTTTTTTCAAAATTTATACTCTCTTGGTTTAGAAGTTAGATGGGGGGACGCCCATTTTACCACTTTGGAAGCGGATAGCTATGAAACTTTAGAAGAAAATGGTTTCAGGAACCTCCTTAAAAGACCTATCCACAAACACCCCACACGCATAGGTTTGACTAAAAAATTTTATTTGGTTTTAGTTTCATGTATGGGAGCCCCCCCTTAAATGACATTATTTTTTATTTTTAGTATGAGAATCGGTAAGCGGTTAACAGGATACCTACATCTTCCTACCAAATTTCAACAGTATAATGCTCATAGTTACAAAATAAAATGGCTGTGACATACGGACGGACAGACAGACAGACAGACAGACTTGACGAAACTATAAGAGTTCCGTTTTTTGCCATTCGGCTACGGAACCCTAAAAATGACCAGTGCGTCTCTTATGGGCTGCAAGTCTTAAGTCATCTTTAAAAATACGAGATATGGTTCTGGGTGCTATCTTCATCTCCCGAGGTAAAATCTTTTGCTTTCAGACAGGATTTCTGCGAATTCTTTCCCTTTCTTCTTTGACCACCTTTTTCGTACGAACTCTACGTGGACGGCCAGGAGCTCTATTTTTGAATCACTCGCTTCAAGATGGCGAGTGTTTTTCGTTCGAAGATGAATTAAAAGTCATAGAAAAAACTCGTTGTCGAACTCGCCTAAATACGACGAGTGAATTGCGTTCGAAAACCAAACAAAAATCAATGAAAATCAAGCAAAATATAGACGTAGGTACTCACAAAATTCAGTTTTTTCAAATCACTTTGGCGTAGAATTATACTAATTTTCAATGGGAAATCGGACATTAATCAATGAATTTCACACGCTATCTTGACGCGAGTATTTCAAAAATAGGGGCTCAGATCTTTTTCTGTCACAAACAGAGGAGGTCTTATTGTACCTTCCTATTGATAGCCCGGAACACAACGACTCACAACACTCACAGTACTTATTTGTCAACGATAGGATACTTTGTTAAATTTTCCGGTTTCACACTTTCGAAGCAATGGTATTTTGACATTCGACAATTTAAACCCATGCTCACGATTGAATTTTCAGTATTTTGTAACTCAATCGCTTCCTTTACCAATCTTGGTAAGTAGTCGCATTCTGTCGAAATTATCTGAGGTTATAAAGGCAAGGGTAAGCTAAGGTGGTAACATGGTAGCAAATCTGTAGCAATCAACTCTTTACCTTCCAAAGTAGTGCCACAAATTACATATAGGTAGCCCTGCATTTTAGTAGTTAGATATTTTCCGGCTATTATGAGAAGAGATCAACCTGCCTGGAATGAGACTATTTAGACTTCTAGCTGCTGGATCATAGCTGTAAGAGCGTTCAAAATATGAACCATTCTTATCCAATTAAGAAATAAACTATTTCTTTACAAACTTTGGAAATAAACACCAGACGTCACGAGCTTATTGTCGAACCTTGCATGTTATAGTCAGTGTTAATTGTAGTTTTTTTTCCCGTGAAGCAAACTCATGATTTCAAGATTTTCAAGTCTTTATCTAGTAACCTAAAAGTCGACTCTTTTATCGGTCTAGTGGTCAATTTTCCAGCTTTAGACCAGGCTCAAATTTAAGACATGCCGCTTGGTTAATTAAATTATGACGACTTGCATAAACTGCCATCATTACTATTAGTGGAAAATAATTATTTTCAAGGTTTGCTTTTGTGATATTCATTATTTTTTCATGTAAACTACACAAATTGAGGTAATTACGACTAATGCACGAAAATCAATTAATTAATGAGTATGCTTTTTTAGAGTAACTTATTATGATTACTTTACGTTATTATATAATTAGTAAATAGATTGATCAGGCGATTTAAAGCCGATTGAAAATCTAGATTCATGTTCTAAACATTTTTTCTAGTAAGCTACATTATTTCTATAAAACATATCTGTGCCTCTGGAAACTGTCTTAGTAGAAAAATTCAAGCTTAAAACAATAAGGCGGTTATTTTAACTGTATTGACAAACCATAAAATATAAATTCTAGTAAAATCAGTACACTTTGATAACCTTTCGTGGTATGATTTGTTACTTTCGTGGGCAATAGACCAAGAAAGTTGTGCCACGCAAGTGAAGAAAATTTTACATTTTCCGAAATATTAAATTAAGTAACTAACACTTATGTATCAGCTCAAATGAATCTTGACAATGAGTTTTATGACTCAATAGTAGACATTTATTCCTAACGCTGACTTATAATCTTAAAACATCACCCATGAAGGGTCACTTGAACTAGAGTCGGAACAAAAATAATAATAACATGGAGCTGTATTAGCTATATCATACATATAAGATATTTATTTGTCTTCTATTGGTGTTTTGTTGACACATATGAAGTTTCTGCGGACCTACGGTTTGTATCGATAGATTGAACATTTTTTAAGTTATGAGCATTTATGTGTCACATTTTCAAAAATAGTAAAATCGTGTGACAGACACAAAATTTATTATATTAAATTTAAATCTAGATTTTTCCACCTCAGTATTCATTCATTCTCATACGAATTATACTAAAAGTAGTCAACTGATTCAAATTTGTCTTGCAAAACCAAGGTTTGGATCAAATAAAAGGTTGTAAACGTTTATAAGACTTTCCTTTTATTTGACTTCACTCTTTCTCCCATTTTTCGTTAGCAGCACTTTTGGAGCCACAAAAAATAACAGTTGTATTTAGTCTCAGTAATAAAATATACTGTAAAGATTTAAAAGTACCAAAACATTCGCCGGTGAAAACAGATGACTCAGGTGGCAATTTTATCATCAGCTGAATTCTTTGAAGCATCACAATATGCCGGTCTTCCCATTATATAAGGTTACCTCGTTTTAAGTGATAATATTTTAACAGAGCATCAAACAATAACATAGAAACAGGACCCAATAATTATTTTTTTTGAAAACTGGCCCGTTTACGTTTTTATTTTTCCTAACAAAAAAAATATTATTTTTTAAGAGCACCCTGTTCCGCGACATCGCCTTTCGTCTCTTACATAAGTAC
This sequence comes from Pyrausta purpuralis, assembly GCA_963924145.1. Lineage (NCBI taxonomy): Eukaryota > Metazoa > Arthropoda > Insecta > Lepidoptera > Crambidae > Pyrausta > Pyrausta purpuralis. Next base: position 14,522,750 of record OZ001647.1, on the reverse strand, counting down.
TACATTGAGCGAAAACTAGACAGACTTATGGGCCTGAGTGTGACGGAAGATGGACTAGCTAAGCGAGAACGAGACAGACGCGTGGGCGTGAGCGTGACAGAAGATGCCTATCTCATTCATGCGGCGTGCCGATGCGCGGTACTCGGGCGGTAGGGGGCGCCGCTGCGCGCCTATTTATTTGGTCCTACATAATAATAATAATAAAGGTAACTTCCTACTGCATTCGATTACCTATTATAACGAAACACTAATATGAAAAAAACATTATCAACGTGTATCAGTACCTAATAAATAAAACAGATAGATCAGTTAGATAAACGCTAAACAAACAAAACAGCTGGGTATGAAAACAAAGACAAAAACTTAAGAAGGTATGTGCCCATTTATCTGAGGCCTAAAACAGCTGGGTAGGTATGATTCTCTGAAACAGAAACTCAACTTAGGTAGGTATGTGTTCATTAATCGTAGGCCTAAAACCCTAACATCTGGGTATGTATGATAAACTAAGACAGAAACTCAACTTAGGTACCTATGTGTTTATCGCAGGCTTAAAACATGAACAGCTGGGCAGGTATGATAAACTAAAACTACCTAATTGTGTTGAGTTCCTTCTGTTTATTTAATAATAATAAGGAGACAAAGCTTATGTGAAAGTAAACTTCCTAATTGTGTTGTGTTACCTCTGTTTATTTAATAATAATAAGACAAATCTTATGTGAAAGTAAACTTTAAAAAGAATACCTATTAAAATTCTCAATCTTACTAAATTTAACTTAGACAGATGTTGTAGTTACCTACCTACCTACCTAATGAGTACCTATTGATTCCTTTTGATTCAGAAGATGGATATGCACTTAAAATTGCTTGAGTAAATTTAACACAGTTTTGTTTTAAATTTCGTTTATTAGGTACCGTAAATTAACATAACACATAAAACGCGAACACATCTTTAAAAATTACCTACATTTTTATTATTTTTTACTTTTAATTATCACACTTGCTCAGTTTTTGTACAGATATGTGGATACAAGTCTTATTTCACAATAAAATAAATTAAAACTAGGATTTCTGCATTGGTTTACAAATACGTTTTCTTTATTAGCAGCGATAAGTTAACATTTGAAAACAATGACGTCAAAGATTTGAAGTAAAACAGGTTACTATTTTTACGGTAACATCTTATTTTACAATTGCCAATTGAGGCGATACCTCCTAACCTTATTATTATGCAAACTGGGCCTCTATTTTTGAATCACTCGCTTGAACATGGCGTGTGAGTTTTGTTTGAAAACAAATTAAAAATCAATAAAAATCACGCAAAATATTCGCGTTGGTACTCACAAAATTCATTAATCATTTTTGCAAATCACTTCCACGTTACTAATTTTCATAGGAAAATCGGACATTAAACAATGAATATCACACACCATCTTGACGCGAGTGATTCAAAAATAAGGGCCCTGAAGCGAGCACTAGACAATCTAGCTATCACGAGCACTGCTTTTTTTTCACTAGTCATCACGGCATTCACTGTTCATTCACACACGTATGCACTGAACCTTTGCTGGAATTGGTGGCGAATAACTGCAGCATTGTGTTGTGCATAGAGTTGGGCAGGTAAAAAAACAAAATGGTAAGTAATGAAAAATATGGTAATTTATGGTAAAAATGGTAAAATACTCGTAATTTACCAAATAGACCGTAAAATATTCAGTTGCTATATTTATTTATTTTATAATTTGTGCATGATTAAGGCTTTAATCCAAACGGTTGTTGGCGGTGTTGATGGTAGAAAACACTTCAAAAATTGATTATTTTTTACGTTACTTGGGTCACCATATAAAACAGAAAACAAATATTCGTGCGCGTTGCGTAAATTATTAAATGGCATTTAACGTTCGCGCTCGCTTCTCGTCTGGTTATTGACGAAACGTTCGAGGAAGTATTCGTGCACGAGAGCTGACGCGAGCTTGCTGTTCACATTGATGTTCACACATCATCATCATCATTATCAACCAAAAGACGTCCACTGCTGAACATATGCCTTTCCACAGCGACCGGTTGTGAGCGGTCTGCATCCAGTTTGGTCCGGTCGTCTGTCCATCTTGTCGATGGACATCCCACGCTGCGCTTTTGGTCGAAGGGTTTCCAATCTAGAACTTTTCTGCCCCAGCGGCCATCAGTTCCCTGCTATGTGCCCTGCCAAAGTGCCTGCTGCCACTAGAGCTTACTGATTCGTAGGGATATGTCCGTTACCTTAGTTCTTCTACGTATCTCCTCGCTTCTGATTCGATCACCGAGCATAGCCCACTCCATTGCTCGTTGTGTGATTTTAAGCTTCTTTATGAGGCCCATAGTTAGAGACCACGTAACGGATCCGTATGTCTTCACTGGTGACATACACTGGTTGAAAACTTTCGTCTTCAGACACTGAGGTAATTGACACGAGAGGACGCTCTTATGCAGTTTCCCGAACGTTGCCTAGCCGAGTTGGATTCGTCAATTGACCTCTTTCTCAAAGTTGGACTTATCTAATTGGATCTTTCATCTAAGGTAGACGTACTCGTCAACAACTTCTAGAGTTGAGTTTCCAACGGATACTGGAGTAGGTATAACACGGGAACTTGACGTAATTTTCGTCTTTCCCATGTTTTTTTCAAAGATGGGATACTTGGTCGAGCATAGTGCCAAGATCATTCAGCGTCTTTGCCACAACGACTATATCATCGGCAAACCGGAGGCGTGTTATATATTCGCTATTGACGCAGATGCCGATTCCTTCTCATTCCAGGAGCTTAAAGGCGTCTTCCAATGCCGCTGTAAACAGTTTCGGAGATATAACGTCTCCCTGTCTTACACCTCTCCGCAATGAAATCGCCCTCGTATTTTGTTCCTGTACTCGGACCGACCATGGTGGCGTTGTTATACAGACACTTTAACACCTATCGTCTATGTGACACCACTGAAGAGGCCTAAGCACCGCCCAAGTTTTGATCGAATCAAAAGCCTTCTCATAGTCCACAAACGCTAAACATAGGAGCATATTATACTCGTACTTCTCGGACTTCTGTATAATTTGCCTTAATAGATGTGGTCTATGGTACTGTAGCCTTTTCAGAATTCGGCTTGTTCGGGAGGCTGGAAGTCATCAAACCTACGTGCGAGACGCTTCGTGATTCACACTTGCGCGAGATTAATCATAGCATTTGTTGTACATGAAGATGCCGAAGGTTGAATTAGTTGTGGCTTGCGCTCTGCAACTCGTTAGTTTAGTTAGTTATCTTGAGTATGAAAGTGAAAAGGAACCGGCGACGCAGACGAGGGTGAGGTGAATGATAAGCTTAGCTTTTAGGTCAGTATGATAAGGAGGCATTTTTTCCAAAAATTGTACCCTTTTTCGTCATTTTCAGTTATTAAATTAATAACATATAAAACGAAAACTACTGGTTTTGGTGCAACTTACACTGTAGGTACCCTAAGTAGCAATATATCTGATTGAACAAAAAATAATCATCTCGCTATGACTTCTCGTTTTCTAGAAATCCGTGGTGAAAAAAACATCAAAACACACATACACTTACGAAATTTTGAACATGTGTTTGGAACTTTGGAAGCCTTAAAAGATTACCCCACTCGAACATAAAAAATTCTAAAAATATCACATACCTTATAGGTCGAATTGATAACCTCCTTTTTTAAAATAAACATGAATATGTTTATATTACAAACACAATATCACTCATAAATTACAAAGTACAAAACAAAAATAAACCTAATAAATATATTTTTGTGTGATGTGAATCCAGCTCAAAAGTTCGTGTTCGTATTGGCATGTAAAGAAGTATCATCATGCTAAGACAGTAAAAATGAGTGAAATGTTATTAATGGTAATTTGGTAAAGGATTTAAGTATATTTATACATTAAGTTTTGTTAATTAAAATCATTTGAATATTTTCCCAGTCATCGGTAATTTTACCGAGTAAATTACATGTTTTTGGTAATTTACTCGAAATTGAGTAAATTACCGGTCAAAAACCCAACGATAGTTGTGCATGCACGTTATCCCAACAACGTGCAATTGCGCAGTAGTCAACGGGAGGACTCGAGCTCGTGCTGTTCGATCTTCGTCGCATAGTCCGCACCAGCAGCAAAACTTGGACCCTCAAGTGATAAAGGCGTAATCCCCGCCAACAGCAAATCTTGGACCCTCAAGTGATAAAGGTGGAGGGCTTCGTTGTGCAGAAACCGCCATAGCAAGCGTCTGCGGTGTTTGGCAGTCGGTGCCGTACCAGGTCAAGGCGCGGCGGGAAACTATGTGATGCTGGTCACACGACCCAGGCTTCGGAAAACGCACCGCAGGTCCGCGACGCGCGCGCACACGACATACAAACGCGAATTTTTTTGGCAGACTGACTCGCGTCGCGCGCGCGGCCGCGGCTATCCGGTGGGGCCCCCGCCCCCGCTCCCCAGCGGCCGCGAGCGCGACACGTGTAGGCAGGCAGGCAACACGGCGGCGATGGGCGGCGCGTATGACAATACCTACAAAGAAAGACCGAGAGCTCCGCTCAGCAACACGCGGCACGGGGTGTTTTATTTTACTCTTTTTTCTACATGTTTAGAGGCGATTTTCTCGAAAACTAGCGTGTAAAAAATTTTTTTTTTCGTACAAAATATATTTCATTTATTTTTCTGAATCTGCCTTTAAAATATTATCACTTAAAACGAGGTAGCCTTATATATAAATAGGTTAAATTTAGCGTTAGCTTCAGTATCAGATTTAGAAATATCGAAATCAAAAATCACAGTCGGTATCACATGTAGTATCAGGGATTCGAAATTTGAACAATAAACTGGAAGATACATTAAATAAAATAAGTAAATATATTTGTGCGACCAGGAGCTCTATTTTTGAATCACTCGCTTCGAAATGGTGAGTGATTTTCGTTCGACAACGAGTTTTTTTTCTATGACTTTTAATTCATCTTCGAACGAAAATCACGCTATCTTGAAGCGAGTGATTCAAAAATAGGGCCCCAGTATGGAAAATTCTCAACATGTTCAGATAACACTGCTAATTTAGGAAAAACCGGCCAAGTGCGAGTCGGACTCGCGCACTGAGGGTTCCGTGGAATGAAAACGATATGAATCGTAAACCGGTTAACAGGATACATACTTCTACCAAATTTCAACAGTGTGATGCTTATAGTTACAGAATAAAATGGCTGTGATATACGGACGGACAGACAGACAGACTGACAGACTTGACGAAACTATAAGGGTTCCATTTTTTGCCATTCGGCTACGTAACCCTAAAAAGAGGGTGGTTTGATAGTTGAAGAGCACGGAATTAAAATTTATCACATAAAAATTGTCGTCGAAGTTTAAAAGGTGGATCAGCACACTCAACCTGTAAAGATTATTAGGGCTTGTTTTCATAGCTCCTACAACTACTGGAAGTTTGGACGACATCCAGTTTCTTGAGGCCTACAACATTACAGGGCTCTAGAAATTGAGTGCCATAATCAAGGGAGCTTCTTATAAGGGCATTGTAAATTAGTTTCATGCTAAAAGGATGAGCGCCCCACCAGACGCCCGCTAGACATCTATAAATTATCTAATATATAAAATTCTCGTGTCACAGTTTTAGTTGCCAATCTCCTCCGAAACGGCTTGACCGATTTTGATGAAATTTTATATGCGTATTCAATAGGTCTGAGAATCGGCCAACATCTATTTTTCATCCCCCTAAATGTTAGAGGTGGTCCACTCCTATTTTTTTTTATTTATTTTTAGACAAAATTTTTAATTTCTATTTTTTATGATACAACATACAAAAATACATACAATCCTCAATTTTCACCCTTTTACGATCAAACCTTATTTTTTAATAGCCATTAGTAATTTAAGGGCGAAAGAAAATTCGCTGGGAATGCTTAACTTTTAAAATACTCGGCGGGACGGGGATGGGGCGGGACGGGACTGGGGGCGAAACAAAGTTCGCTGGGTCCGCTAGTTTTATATAGAAATAAAGCTAAGAATGTAAAAAATGTAATTTCTCGATCTCTAATTGACAGAACTACTGAGTTTTATTTTCCAAACCGGTTTCCCATCAAATCCTAATGCATATCCGAAAAACAGAAATTGAAAAGTGAGTCTCGAGTCTGCGCCCGATTGTATTCCGAGCTCGAGACGCGAGCGCAGCCGCCCGCCCAGTCGTCGCCCGCCCGCCTTGCCGCGCGCACTGAGTTCCGCTCAGAGCGAAGTCAGTCAACCACACATTAATTGTACTACTGTCACTTAAATTCTACTACTACCTACATCTCCTAGTTTACAACCAAGACCACTCGCTATCCAGTAAACAATGTTTTAAACGTCTAAATCCCGTCTCTATTACTACCACATAACGATGCATATTTCAGCCGAAAGTGTAATTAACCAAAACGGTATTTTGTGTAAGCTCACGAGGGAATCAACTCTAACGATTCCGTTACAAGAATAATCGTTTGGGCTATTTTCTTTGTGATACAAGGAAGTGAATGTGAAATGCAAAAATGTTTACAAAAGTATAGGTAATATGCAAGTACTTCAATGTTTTGATAAACTCGTAATGGCGATTTGTTACCGTATTACTATTATTGATTTGATGATAAGCATTTTTTAGTTGTAGTTTCTTAGTTGTAAATTATTCGAATGCCTTATGAGTTATTAACCTACTTCAAAAAAGGAGGAGGTTATCAATTCGACTGTATGTTTTTTTTTTGTATGTTTGTTACCTCATATCTCAGTCGTTTGTCGACTGAATCGAAAAATTATTCCGCTTACTTAGAGGGTGTACCTTCTAGTTGGTCCCATTTTTTCCATTTTGGGATTTGATGAAGGGATCTTGGTGTAATCGAGGGAAACCCTCAAATTTTAAAGGCACGTATAGTGTTTCTGATAGTCAACATCTTGTGGGGCTTAGCTGATGGTGAAACTCCTTAACACTTAGGAGTTCAGTAATTATAATGACGGACTTTTGATAGGTAATTTGTAGCTTCTTTAAAAAATGGAATCATAAGGTGCAACTCCCACCTCCCCCCCTCTTATGTAATCACTAAAAATGAAGAAAAATGAAGAAATAAAATAAACTTTAAAAAAAGTTAAAACCGACTTCAAAACCAAAATGCACTTGAAAGTCTTAATTTTTTTTTATTGTCTTAACAAGTTCTACCTAGCGAAACTCGTATCTGTCCAATATGTTTTTCATTCGAAATAACGTCTCATATTTAACTATTAAATTTTTCGTGTTTATTCATACAATGTGAATCAGGCCTAAATTGAAAATTTCAGTATATTTTTTATGGTTCTTGTCATTAATATGAGTCATAATCACTCGTGATATTTGTACGTCTTATTTTTCGTAAGGATGTAATATAAGTGCAGGGTTGTTTTATTTTTTCGCTTCATATGGTCTCGTATGAAGAGAGGTTGGTCTTGTTTTTGCAGAGAATATCATAATCATAATGGAACTAAATTTTAGTTTATTTTGCATAAACTAGTCTGCTAGACCGATTCATGAAGATACATAAGTCATATCATCCATCATTAACAGAATGTTAGTTTTATGGATTGAGGATAAATTTTCAGGATTCTTTTTAATGTACACACATCAACTCTGTTTATATGGATATTTTGGGTTTACCTAATTTACTCAAAATTGATTTAAAATAATATACAAAATGTACACATATAATTTTATAAAGCCCATTTATTAGACTGCACTCCAGAATTTTTATTCTGGAGTGCAGTCTAATAAATGGGCTTTCTATTGAAAACGTCAATTTAACCGTTAGCAAATGCGTATGCAATTAAAGCAAAATGCCTGAAATAATGGTGGCCAAAATAATGGTACAACTAACAATAAATATGTTTCTCAAGAAAAAGTGTAATAATGGGTAATAATAATCGGCCTTAAGCCAGTTATATGATAAATCTGTAGTCAGTAAAACCATTCACCATGTAATAACGATCCTGCAATGGTTTTTCATGCTTTCTATTAGCTGCTACGTTTAGCAGCGATGCAGTCGCTATGTAGCATTAATGCATTAATTAACTTTTTAATGCATTAATTAACTTTTATCATCGATACAGTCACGAAGCTAACGCGGGTTAGCATCGATGCAGTCCTGATGCTGACGCTGGACATTTACCAATTATGTACTGTATATTGGAGACTGCATCGAAAGAAACGCGCGATTCCAAACTAAATCTGTTAATTGCGAGAGACTCGAACGCAATACTCGATGCAGTCGCGCAAAACGCGCGAATGAATCTATGCTTAAAAAGTAGCAGTGTGTAAGGGTTCTAATATGCAAGAATAGTTGTTATTCTAACGCAATGTTTCGGGGAAATTCTTCAAAGCCCTTGGAGCATGTCCCACGCGACATGCTCCAAGGGCCTTGAAGAATATGGGGTTTAGTTCAAGTGATTGAGCAGGCCAACCTAAGACCGATACGTAGTGCTCCTGAAAACACCTCGTCACCACTCTCGCTGTTTGCGATACGATAACGCCCGTCCGCGTTATCGTGCAAGAGCGTGAATTCTGTCTCTAAATCGTCGATCTCCTTGGTCGAGTGGCTAGCATGCTAGTCTTATATATAAAATTCTCGTGTCACAATGTTCGTTCCCGTACTCCTCCGAAACGGCTTTACCGATTCTTACAAAATTTTATATGCGTATTCAGTAGGTCTGAAAATCGGCTACTATCTATTTTTCATATCCCTAGTTTTTATTTTTTTATAATGTGGCATTAAAATACATACAACCCTAAATTTTTACTTTTTTATCATCAACCCTTATTTTTTTATAGCCATTTTAGCAATTTGATCATTTTTCATCCCGCTCGATAACTGATCAACTATAGTGTTTTTCTTGCGCACGGGCGGGACTTGAACCAGCAACCTTTTGACAAACCGGGCCAAACGCTCTTACCAATTGAGCTACCTAGCTAGGCTAGATGGCGCTAAGCGTCACGTAATTGACGTTTTTTCGCAGGGTCGGTTTGCCAAAAGGTTTCTGGTTCAAGTCCCGCCCGTGCGCAAATTTTTGGTTTCTTATTTCATCTTTATGAATATAAAATATGACACTGTGAGTGTTAAAAACATTCTAAAGCATTAGATAGCGAAACGACATCAATTTCCAAGTTGAATTTATTCTGTAAAGAATAACTGCTTGGGCCATCTGTTTCATAAACAGACGGCTAGATGGCGCTAAGAGTCACGCAATTGACGTTTTCATAAGAAACCACAAATTTCGCAGGGTCGGACTAACAGCACGGTAGCTCAATTGGTAAGAGCGTTTGGCCCGGTTTACCAAAAGGTTGCTGGTTCAAGTCCCGCCCGTGCGCAAATTTTTGGTTACTTATTTCATCTTTATGAATAGAAATGTTTATATTAGGTATCATCATCATCATCATTATCAGCCAAAGGACGTCCACTGCTGAACATAGGCCTCCCCCACGACTTCCCGTAGCGACCGATCACTAGCGGTCTGCATCCAGTTTGATCCTGCGATCTTTTAAGGTCGTCTGTCCATCTTGTTGGTGGACGTCTTACGCTGCGTCTTTGGTCGAAGGGTCTAGAACTTTCCTGCCCCAACGGCCATAAGTTCTTCGCGCTATGTGCCCTGCCCACTGCAACTTAAGCTTACTGATTCTCAAGGCTATGTCCTTACCTTGGTTCTTCTACGTATCTCCTCGTTTCTGATTCGATCTCGTAGAGAAACACCGAGCATAGCCCGCTCCATCGCTCGTTGTGTAATTTTGAGCTTCTTTATGAGGCCCATAGTTAGAGACCACGTTTCGGATTCGTATGTCATCACTGGTAACACAAACTGGTTGAAGACTTTCGTCTTCAGACACTGTACCTCAGTGTCAATGTCAATTAAGACGAGAAGACGCTCTTCCGCAGTTTCCCAAACGCTGCCCAGCCAAGTTGGATTCGTCGATTGAACTCTTTCTCAAAGTTGGACCTACCCAATTGGATCACTTGTCCCAGGTAGACGTACTCGTCGACAACTTCGAGTTTTTTTTTTTACTAAGGTATACAAACAGGATATGGTCTATGCTTAACCTATATAAAATTATAACTAAAATACATAACTGGACCATAGCCCAAAATAGTATACACAACATGTTTTTTTATTGTACGCTAATAGGATACTTTAAATCTAAATGACGAATAATAACCAAGCGTGTTATATCTGTATGACATCAAGTCCAAGTATGGCCCTCATCCTTTAGGGTGTTGGAGATGGCTTTTTTGTAAGTAGGGAAACTGATATTGAAAATATCCATGTCTTTGCTACCCTGGATCAACGCGTTATACGTGCGGCACATTCTAACTAACGGGTTGTAAAAGGATGTGTTATTTTTATACATTTGAATTTCAAATATATTGGGGTTCCTAGATCTGTGTTGAGTGTTAATATTAATTGACGATAAAAGACCTGGCGCGTCAATAGTTGAGTGGATAATTTTGTGAAGATACAAAAGGTCGTACCTTTTACGTCGGGTTTTAAGGGACATAACATCGAATTTAGATAGCCGTTCGCTGTAGTTTTGTAGGGAGCGTCCTAAGTTGTGTTTGCGGGATATATATCGTAAGCATCTTTTTTGGATTCTCTCTAGGTTGTCCACATGTTTATTGTAATGTGGTGACCTTATCGGGCTGCAATACTCCAAGTTGAGTTCCCAACAGATACTGGAGTGGGTACAAGAAGGGAGCTCGACATAATTTTCGTCTTTTCCATGTTCATTTTAAGACCCACTTGTTGGGATACTCGGTCAAGGTCTTCGAGCATTGTGCCAAGATCATCCAGCGTCTTTGCCACAACGACTATATCATCGGCAAACCGAAGGTGTGTTATGTATTCGCCACTGACGGAGATGCCAAATCCTTCCCATTCCAGGAGCTTGAAGGCGTCTTCCAATGCCGCTGTAAACAGTTTCGGAGATATAACATCGCCCTGTCTTACACCTCTTCGCGATGAAATCGCCCTCGTATTCTGTTCCTGTACTCGGACCGACATGGTGGCTTTATTATATAGACACTTTAACACCTCTATATACCTATAGTCTATGTGACACCGCTGAAGTAACCGAAGCACCGCTCAAGTTTCGATCGAATCAAAGGCCTTCTCATAGTCCACAAAAGCTAAACATAGAGGCATATTATACTCCTCGGACTTCTGTATAATTTGCCTTAGCGTATGAATGTGGTCTATGGTACTGTAGCCTTTGGCTGGAAGTCATCAAACCTACGTGCGAGACGATTCGTGATGACCCTTGAGAACAGTTTGTAGACATGGCTCAGGAGTGAGATGGGTCTATAGTTCTTCAATAAGGTTTTGTCTCCTTTTTTGAAGAACAACACCACCACGCTCCTGTTCCATGCCTCAGGCGTGATGCATCACGGAATCTAAGAGTCTCTGAAGGACTTTATGTACCGGTGTTCCACCCACTTTCAGAAGCTCTGCTGTGATTCCATCCTCGCCAGGTGCCTTATTGTTTTTAAGCTGTTTCAGGGCCATCTTAATCTCGTAGAGGCTGATGTCCGGGATGTCTCCGGTGTAGTGTCGGGTCAGAACAGCTCTTGGGTCTCTGACCGAACTGTTAACGGGTTCCGCAACTGAGGTGTACTACTGCTCATAAAACTTTTCAATCTCCCTCAAAACCACTGCTTTCGTCGACGATACACTGCCGTCCTCCGTCTTAAGCTTTGTCAACAGGCTTTACCTAATAGACATGTCCCTTGCAACCACTTTGGAGCCTTGGTTCCGCTCTATCATTTCTTTAACACTATTCGTGTTAAAGGAACGAATGTCACGTCGCAGAGACTTCAATATTCGTCTATTAAGCTGTCTATAGGTTTGAGCATTAACGGAGGTTTGCAGTGCCATAGATCGACGTTCTGCCATAAGGTCGAGAGTATGGACTGAGAGTTTTTGAGGTCTATTTTTACGGCCAGGTCTAAAAAACTTAGATCTGACGGCTTGGACAGTTTTCACAAACCCGTTGTTTATTTCGTCCACTGATACGCAATTCTCTAGGCAATCAAAGTGGTTTGACAACTCGAGTTGAAAGCTCTCGGGATTTTGGATATGGGCACGAGTAGGTCGGAGCGTGGACTTCATCAAGCGGGACCTTTCCAATTTGACATTTATATCCAATGTGCCTCGAACCAAACGGTGATCACTGCCGGTTTTTACCTTGTTGATCACGGAGACATCATTGAATAACCGTCTCTTGGTGGTCATGATGTAGTCTGTGGCTACCACAGCCGCAACTCGTATTTCACAGAAACACAGAGGTAAACAGCCCTGAAAAGAGCTTTTACACGACAGAAACACAGATGGTAGTTCTGATAAGAACTGTTTTTGTTATCACACGAAGACTACGCATCGCAGCGCGACACGCATCGTGGCGCTAGGGTTCCCAACCATACTGTTTTTAACAGTATTATACTGTTTTCAGCTACATTATACTTTTTACTGCTGGACAAAAAAAAAGTATGGAAAATACTGTTTTTATGTCCGCTGGTGGCTGGTATCCGGGGCAAAAAATCTGTTTATATTATAAAGTATAGGTACGTTCGTCCATACACGAACTACAATTTTGTACAAAACTGTTAATGTACGTGAATATCACGTCGTATTAGAGGTGAACTGATCTAACCCACTAGACCATTGTTATGAAATAATGAGCAATCAAATTGTGAAGATTGACAAAAAAATGTTTTTTTTTATAACTTTAATGTTATATCAGCTAATAATATGAAATTTTCCAAATTGATTATTTTGTGTATAAATAATGCTTACAATAAAAAAAAAACAACTCAAATAATTTTATTTAAGAGATATTAGGTATTTTGCACTTAGCTCTTTTCACTATTATATTATTTTGTGGTGAATCTACACTGATGAAAAGGGTAAAACTGTACAAAAAAGGACGCGGGGTAGGGGGAGGGGAGGGGGTTGAAGGTGGGTACCCCCTGATACCCTCCCCTCTTGAAGCAAGCTTTTGGTTTCAGTGATATTCATGATTGAAGTTTGAGGTTATGACTAGACTAAAAATGTTAAAATTCAGTTTTGGATCATCAAATTCAGGGGTGGGGGGAGAGGGGGTGGAGGGGAAGGTGTAGTTAAGAGGGGGGACTTGCCTTACAAAATTGTCTATTTTCAGGGGTTTAAAGGGATTACTGTAGTCTGTTAAAAAAAAAACACCAAATTCAAGGCTCACGCTTCGCGCTCGCCTCAAATTTCTAACCTATCACGTGGCTTACAGGACTTTGGCAAAGGTGGGCAATTGCCTATTTTCAGGGGTTTAAAGAGATTACTGTTGTCTGTTAAAAAAAAAACACGAAATTCGAAATTGATTTTCTAACCTATCTCGTGGCCTACAGGACTTGATGTTTACATTGACTGTATAGAATCAACATCCACGTAATGAAACACAACTGACAGATCGTAGTTTTATAAGGTTGGTAATCATAATATTGACGTAAAATCATCATAAATTTTGTTTTAATTTTGCGATTTTAAAAAAAATATTTCTCGAAAACTACTAGGTTGCTTCAAAAAACGACTTCACCGAATGACTTCTTGCATCATGTAGTTTCTGACGAAAAAATATGAAACGCAAGATCAGCGTCCTTTATAGTACAGTATATCCAGGTGTAGTAAAGAGGGGACTTGCCTATTCCCTACAAAATTGCCTATTTTCAGGGGTTTAAAGAGATTACTGTTGTCTGTTAAAAAAAAAACCACGAAATTCAAGGCTCACGCTTCGCGCTCGCCTTGAATTTCTAACCTATCACGTGGCCTACAGAACTTGATGTCTACATTGACGGTATGTACAGAATCAACATTCACGTAACAAAACACAACTGACAGATCGTAATTTTATAAGGTTAGTAGTCAATCATAATAGTGACGTAAAATAATCATACATTTTGTTACAATTTTGCGATTTTTAAAAATTTATGTCTCGAAAACTACCAGGTTGCTTCAAAAAACGACTTCACCAAAAGTCTTCTTGCATCATGTAGTTTCTCACAAAAAAATATGAAATGCAAATCAGCTTCCTTTAAAGTGCAGTATATCCCTACACTTTCCCCTCCACTCCCTCTCCCCCCACCCCTTAATTTGATGATCCAATCAAATTAAGGGGTGAAAAACGATGATCAAATCCAAGTGAATTTTAACACTTTTAGTCTAGTCATAACCTCAAACTTCAATCATGAATAGGTATCTCAGAAACCAAAAGCTTGCTTCAAGAGGGGAGGGTATCAGGGGGTACCCCCCTTCAACCCCCTCCCTTCCCCCTACCCCGCGTCCTTTATTGTACAGTATTACCCATAGACTAATTGCATAAGCAGTTGATTATTTCTTATGAGTTTCTCAGCCTGGCTACATCAACTAAAATATGATTTAGTATGTAATGATCGTTTCAAAACTATGGATGTCCGAAGCAAAGAATTTATCTTAAACTTACCTGATTGTTGCACAAGCTGTAACATCTTTCTGGCTCTGCCAGAACGAAAACCACCATCGCCTATTTTGTTTTACAGTAAATGTTACACTTAATCATCAAAACAAAAAGTTGTTTCATTTGTGAAAACCAAGCCAAACCAAGCAACAAGTTGGCGCTAAAAGTGAAATAATCGCGCAAATTTGATTGACGTTGACAGCCGTCAAACAGATGTCAAGTCATACATACGTTTAGGCTTCGTTCAAAAACGCGTTTGATCTATGAAGGTTAGCTTTTTTCACCATTTTTACCAAGAAATCTAAGCGGATTAGGAGTTTCCTCCTTCGTAAAAAGTATTATATAGAATCAGATAGCTTTCCTTCACAAGTCAGAGAAAAAACTGTTTGAGATGGAATATCACTTAGATCTTTTCACTAGGCTAAATTTTGGTCTTTTCTGAACTAAAATGTGTAAATAGTTCTATTTGGGGCCGTCCATTAATCACGTGAGGCTCAAAAGGGGGGGGAGGGGGTACGGAAAACATCACGAAACATCACGAGGGGGGAGGGGGGGGTCTCGTTAGACATCACGTGTATTAATTTTTTGAGAAAAAGCGCTATTTTTGAACCGAAATTTTGAACGGCGCGAAAATTTGAACTATTTGTTGTCACAAACCTCTTTGCCAATAACAACTGCCAGTAAAAAGAAGCTTTACCAGTTGTAACCTTAAATGAAAGTCTTGCAACTCCGTGAGACCAAGACAACATTAATTAATTATTCATTTATTTTATTGCAAATACATAAAAATGTTTTTCGAATCACCATTTTTTAATATTTTTTTTCAGTCAAAAATAGCCTTTACCTAGACTACAAAAAAATACACGTGATCCAGAGGGGGGGGGGGGGGAGTGGTCCCAAACCTCACCAAATATCACCAGGGGGGAGGGGAGGGTCAATAAATGAGAAAAACGACCTCACGTGATTAATGGACGACCCCTTTACCGAAAAGTGTGGCTTAGCTCTGTTCACCACTAATACGACGCACGAAAAACCGAACGAGTTTTTTCAGTACTGAATGCAAAGAGGCGGGATGACAGAAATAGAGCATCCTATTTTTTTTAATGAACTTCTTATACTCTTTAATTTGAATTTAAACTGTGAAGAGGCTTATGAATAGTTCAAAAGTAATATCAAATTGTTAACTTGTGCAAGAAGATCTAAAAGATATGTTTTAAAAGTTAAAAAAAAACTGTTTTATTTTGTGAAATACTGTTTGTTTTTCTTCTCCAACCCTGATATACTTTTTTTGTTGAAAAAAAAGTTGGGAACCCTACGTGGCGCGCGCTCCCAGCTAGCACACGTCTTCTCACTACTATTTCCGTCGCCGTAAGAAAGAGCCGAGAAGCCGCGGAAATATTTATGTGGCCTACATTCGTGCGCTCCCTCGCACTCCCGGACGCCGTCTCGTTTCACGCTCTCGCCGCGGCCGGCCGACACTGCCGCGATAAGGGAGATATTGTAATGATTAGACAGAGATGTGTAGAAAACATAGGTGGTTAATATTCTGTAACGGTCAATAACGGTCAAATACTGTGTCCAAGTGCCCTGAATGGCTATAATGTATATTTTCCTATTGGTCAACTGTGTACATATTTTTATATAAATACTAGGTTAAGTTTACTTCAATATACATTCCTTCTACAACCTTCAACGGAGTTATTATTACGCAATCCTTGGTAGTCATCTAACCAAACTCTACCAAAGTGGTGACCACCGACTGAACGAGAAGCAAGTATCAACAAGGAATCCCTGCCGCTCCAGCTCAAAATGTGCGACCAAAATGAAGCTGCCACCGCCACCGTCGAAGAACCACCGACGCCCACGACGAGACACGAAGTCGCCAACATCGCGCTTTCGCTGCGTGTCCCTCCGTTCTGGAGAGATCGACCAAGGCTATGGTTCTATAGTTTCGAGGCCGCTACGCACGATACCAAGAAAGGGCAGGCACAACTGGCGCAGATGGTGATCGCCCAGCTCAAGAGACAGGATATCGAGCAGATCACGGACCTACTCTATAACCCGCCAGAAGAGAACTTCTACACCGCACTAAAAGATCGACTCATTGCCGTGTATGAAGAATCTGACAGCTGGCAGTTCCAGAAGCTACTGTCAGAAATGGAGCTCGGAGACCAAAAACCGACGCAACTCCTACGTCGCATGCGAGACCTCGCCAGAAACAGATTACCCGACTCCACACTCCGTCACCTATGGACAAACCATCTTCCGTCACACATCAGATCCGTACTCGCAGTGAGTGAATCCTTCAGCAAGCAAACTGCACTCGAAGAGCTCGCCCTACTTGCCGACAAGATGATGGAACAGACGAGAGAAGTTGCATCCATTCATCCGTAAACGCATTCTACAACATCTTCGCAACAATCGCCGTACGACAGTTTGATCGAGGAAATACGCAAACTACACATCGAGATCGCTGAAATAAAATCACTGAATCAGCGCCGCCCGTGGAATCGCTCCCGATCCCGCCAACGAGCCGCTGATAACATATCGCCATCCCGCTCGCGCGGTGAGTCTCGCTCGCGCGCTGAAACGCCGTCGCCGTATTGTTATTACCACCGACGCTTCGGAGCAAAAGCAAAGAGATGCACTACGCCGTGTTCATACAAAAGTGATAACAAGACGGAAAACTAGATCGAACGTTGGCAGAGGCGGAAACCGGCGTTCCAGAGTCGTCCCACCGCCTATTCATCACCGATAAGAAAACTGGCTTATCTTTTTTGGTCGACACGGGTGCCAATATCTCCGTGCTACCGAGAAGAAAAGGACAAGTTACGACTCCACTGCCGTTCAAACTATACGCCGCAAACAATACTGTTATACCTACTTACGGTGAAAAAACGCTCGAGCTTGATATACAACTACGACGACCGTACAAATGGAAGTTCATCGTTGCCGACGTGTCAAAACCAATCCTCGGTGCAGACTTTCTAAAACATCACCAACTCATCGTTGATCTGAAAAACCGAAGACTCATTGATAACGTTACCAACCTTAAGGTAAACGCTCCACTACGCGCTACGCACCAACCCACTATACGTAGTATCGACATACAACAGTCGTACCACGATATTTTGGCTGAGTTTCCCGGTACCACGCGACTCACATCGATGCATCTGAACAATCAAATCAACGTGCAACACTACATAGAAACAGAAGGTCAACCTGTTCACTGCCGTGCACGACCCCTACCACCGCATCGTTATGAGAAAGTGAAGAAAGAATTCGAGAACATGATTGAACAAGGCCTATGTCGTCCGAGCAAAAGTCCTTGGGCATCGCCGCTGCACGTTGTACCGAAGAAAAATGGTGACATAAGGGTAGTAGGTGACTATCGCCGTCTCAACTCGATCACCAAACCCGACCGCTACCCAGTCCCACGTGTCAAAGATTTCACGTACCAACTCGCCGGCAAGACCATATTCTCGACCTTGGACCTCAACAGAGCATACCAACAAATATGCGTACGAGATGAAGACATAGAGAAGACAGTCATCATCACACCAATGGGCCTTTTCGAATTCCCTCGTATGTGTCCAGGTTTGAAGAATGCAGGACAGACGTTCCAAAGGTACATACACGAAGTACTTAGAGGACTCGATTACGTGTTCCCGTTCGTCGACGATGTACTTGTCGCATCGAAAACCGAACCTGAGCACCGTGAACACTTACGCACCGTGCTATCAAGACTCGAGAAACATGGCATCACAATAAACCCAGCTAAGTGTAACCTTGGTCAACACGAAGTTACGTTTCTCGGTTATACCGCATCCAAAGATGGAATTAAACCGCCACAACAGAAGGCCGAAATTATCAACGCTTACCCCAAACCGAAAAACATCGAAGAACTACGTAGATTTCTCGGTATGATTAATTTCTACCGCGACCACATACCTAACGCCGCTGAAATTCAAGCACCGCTCAACGCCTATCTACATAACGTGAAAAAGAGAGACAAGACACCCATAGAATGGTCCGACGTCGCAACAAAAGCATTCCAGATGTGTAAAGAAAGCGTTATCCAAGCTACTTTACTCGCTCACCCTTCACACGACGCTCTCTACGCGTTATCGTGCGACGCGTCTGATAAGGCGGCCGGCGCGGTACTACAACAACATGTCGATGAAAAATGGCAACCACTTGGCTATTTCTCAAAGAAGTTTTCCGATGCGCAAGTTAAGTACTCTACCTACGATCGTGAGCTACTCGCAATGTATATGGCAGTTAAGCACTTCAGAAAGATGTTTGAAGGTCGACCACTTATTATCTTCACCGACCACAAACCACTCACATACGCCATGAGCAAAGTGCAGTCAACTACAGAGACGCCGAGACGCACGAGACAGCTATTGTTTATCAGTGAGTTTACCACAGACATACGTCACGTAAGCGGTAAACACAACATCGTAGCCGACGCTCTCAGCCGCATCGAGACAATATCTACGCCGACATCACTTAACTACGAAGAAATCGCCAAGTCACAGCTACAAGATTCGTCATTGCAACCACTACTCCATCAAGACAACATCACTTTGAAAAAAATAGTCATACCTATAGTTAGGGAGGCGAATAGGGGAATTTTCGGTAATACTCGAGCGTGGCAGTTTAAGATATGAGAGATACCTTGGACCTAATAGAACAACCTTGTAAAGTATTTAGCTCTATATGTAGTGACGCGTGCCTAGGATAGACGATCAGATTAGTAAAAAAAAATCCATAGTCTGAAATACTCGAGCGCGTCAGATTAAGATATTGGGGGTTGATTTTAGTGTTTTAAGACTAAATTTAACTAATCTGACGATAAGTCCTTGACGCCGCCGAGTTATAGGGTCGCGAACTTGTAAAAAAAAACGTTAATCCGGCATTCTCGAGCGCGATTTTTTTATATTTTATTTTGAAGAATATAATCTAAAACGTACTAAAAATACAAAATCTGCCGGTTTCCGCATGACCGGGAGTGTGGAGGAGCCATTTCGTCTTCCGAAAAACGCGTTGCGGCATATAAGTCGCGAACGATACATTTTACAAAAAAAAAGTTTAAATAAACAAAAAAGGTAATTTTATTTTACACAAAAAAGGTCTCTTTACATTTTTGTCCAAAGTTAAAACTTTTTGACTTGAAGCATCATAAAAACTCAAACTCCCGGATTTTTGAGTATATCTTGAAAACTGAGGGTGTTAAAAAAATTGATATGAAATAACGATGATTATTTTATTTTATTTTATTTGGAAAACGATACAGGTATTATTTAATACATTTACAAAAAAAGCGAATTCCTGATTTAACTTGAGTAATACCTTAAAATAGTTTTCACAACATGATTTGCATGCAGTAGTATTTTAAGTAAATGTGAGAAAGAATTACACCTTAAGTGTGTTTGTTTTCTTACATTTTTACAAAATTAAATGCGACTAAATACAATAATAAAATAAAAATAATTTCAGTCCAATGTAGTTTTAAATTAAATTATGTTACTTTTATTATATCTCAAAAAAAAATTTTTTCTAAAGCTTCTTGATAAATTTTGTGGACTCGGAAAAGTTACGCGTATCTGTTGTGTTACACAAACAACTGTACATGTTAATAATACAAAAGTATTATTAACATGTACAGTTTCATGTATGTATATTATTTAATAGCCTGTTGATCCGCAAATTGTTTTTTGGACGTACCGTAAGCAAAACGAAGTGAAGAATTATTAAAAAGAATGAAGAAAGGAAAAAAAGAAACCAAAAAACCTTTCCGGTCAGATTAAGAGAACCCACCAACATTTTTGTCAGATTAAGAAAATATGCTTTCAGGATACCGAGATAAACCTCCCCTATGAAAATCTGACGCGCTCGAGTATTTCAAAAAAACTTTTTTTTTTGCATTTTCAAATATTCATCGTAACTTATGGTCACGCCGAAATCGTCAGTTTTTTTAAAGGGAGCTTCCTTGGGGCCTACTTAACACCCCTTCCGAAAATCTGACGCGCTCGAGTATTATTTTTTTTCTTGCATTTTTGACTACTTTATATGCCTACCCCGACCACGCAAACCGGCAGATTAGTATACCGTTGTTATCAGAGGCACTTGGGGCATACGTAGTATGAATATCTGACGCGCTCGAGAATGCCCAAGTAACTGTTTTTTTTTACATTTTTGAAAAACCGTACACGCCAAACCCACCGCTAAAATGGTTTTTACCATACGAGCTTTTCTTTTTGAAATTATTTTATCTTTCGATTTTGATAGGTCTCGACGGCGCCGTTGAATTACGCCATTTAGCTACCTCGCCTCCCTAACTACTAACACCGATATAGAACTCTACTGCGAAACATCTGCAAGCCAAATTCGACCTTATATCACCGAAGAATTCCGACACGACGCGTTCAAAAGTGTACACAACATAAGCCACCCCGGTACGAAAACGACCCGCAAGCTTATGTCACAGAAATACTTTTGGCCATCTATGAACATAGATGTTGCTAAGTGGACTAAAAGCTGCATTGCGTGTCAAAAAAGCAAGATACAGCGACACACGCATTCTGCGATTTCAAAGTTCCCGCCAACTGACCGATTTCAACACCTACACGTAGACATCGTTGGACCGCTACCTACTACGAGTCAAGGTCACCGCTACTTGATTACAATGATCGACCGACTCACTAAATGGCCAGAAGCTATACCTACCGACGATATAGATATAACCGCAGAAACCGTCGCCGACGTTATCTATAAACAATGGATAACTCGATTTGGTTGTCCGACGACCCTAACAACCGATCAAGGCCGTCAGTTTGAGAGTCAGCTGTTTCTCAACTTAATGAAGACTATGGGTATCAAGAAAACTCGAACTACACCCTATCATCCCCAAAGTAACGGTGTTATCGAGCGCTGGCACCGAGCATTGAAGACGTCGTTACGCGCGAGATTAATGACCGCTAGTACATCGTGGTTCGAGCAGCTACCAACCGTGCTACTCGGACTGCGCGCAATTCTACACACCGATACCGGCGTCAGCGCAGCCGAACTTACCTACGGCTACAATCTACGTTTACCTGGAGACTTTTTCGATATACCTACCGAAGTACCTACAAGTGCGTTGGATTATACTTACGTGGAGAAGTTACGTAACATAATTCAAACAAACAAGCCAAACGCAATCCTTGGTAGTCATCTAACCAAACTCTATCACGTCGGGGTCACCACTTTGGTAGAGTTTGGTTAGATGACTACCAAGGATTGCGTAATAATAACTCCGTTGAAGGTTGTAGAAGGAATGTATATTGAAGTAAACTTAACCTAGTATTTATATAAAAATATGTACACAGTTGACCAATAGGATAATATACATTATAGCCATTCAGGGCACTTGGACACAGTATTTGACCGTTATTGACCGTTACAGAATATTAACCACCTATGTTTTCTACACATCTCTGTCTAATCATTACAATATCTCCCTTATCGCGGCAGTGTCGGCCGGCCGCGGCGAGAGCTTGAAACGAGACGGCGTCCGGGAGTGCGAGGGAGCGCACGTATGTAGGCCACATAAATATTTCCGCCGCTTCTCGCGTGTTTCTTACGGCGACGGAAATAGTAGTGAGAAGACGTGTGCTAGCTGGGAGCGCGCGCCACGATGCGTGTCGCGCTGCGATGCGTAGTCTTCGTGTGATAACAAAAACAGTTCTTATCAGAACTACCATCTGTGTTTCTGTCGTGTAAAAGCTCTTTTCAGGGCTGTTTACCTCTGTGTTTCTGTGAAAGACGAGTTGCGGCTGTGGTAGCCACAAGTCTATCTCATTTCTCGCCTTGCCATCCGGACTCTATCAGGTCCATTTCCTTTGAGGCGGCTTCTGGAGGAAAGAGTTCATCGCAAAGAGTCCTTCCTTCTCCAGAAATTCGGCCCGCCTATTTCCCCCGGCGTACCTTTGTCTATATCCAAAAGGTCCCATTTTCAACTCATCTTCGCCTCGCTTGCCAGTTTTGCGTTGATGTCCCCTATAACAAAAGTGAAATAGGTTTTGGAAGTGTGTATGGCTCTACTTACGTCCTCATACATTTCCTCCACCTCTTCATCCGGGTGGTTCGAGGTCAGTGCATATACCTGTATGAACTTCAGCGAATACCTTTCGGTTATTCTGAGTATAAGGTATATTACCCTGTTCGACACACTCTCAATGCTTACGATGTTGTTTACGAGGGACCTGTGGACAAGAAACCTAACACCACCTCGGGACTTTTGGTCACCCTCCCGGTAAAAGAGCAGGTTGCCGGACTTCAGAATTATCATGTCCTCGCCCTCTCTCCGGACTTCTGATAAACCCACTATGTCCCAGTGTAACCTGCTCAATTCTTCCTCCAGCTCGAGCAACTTCTCGTCTGTCCTCAGTGTGCACGCGTTATTATAAGTTACCAGGGCCAGTTGCCGTTGGGGGCGGTAGCGCGATCGCCTCCGGGGATACTTAGCACCCCCTGCCCCGCCGTTACCGAGACCGCTACCAAAATCAGGAATAGCGGGGCTGCCGGAGACTGGGGGTCTGGATTTTTTGTGTCCTACCATTTAGGGGGGTATTTGACAGTACTCGCCACGCTTGGCAGGCGGGTTGGCGAGCGCAGAGGCGCAGTCTCTTTTAGGTGTGACGCTGCTGCCCATCACAGCTCAACATTTTACTGCGCCTTTTAGTGGATGGTTATCCCGCCATCGGTCGGTCGCTAGAGCCTCGTCTGTTGAAACAGGACGCACCGCGTGAAGGTTGGCTTGGAGCTTTGGCTCTCTTTCGTCCCTTAAGCTCCCTTACGTCCCATTTAGCTTAGCTCCATTAAGTATCATACTGAACTAGAACTGGTGGTGGACTACGCATTCTGGTAAAAAGTATGACAGAATTTTTAGAAACTGATGATGATAAACCATTTCCATCCAATCAAGATTTAGGCATTTGAAGTGATAAATTAAGTTCAGAACATAAAGATGAAACGTCCTTATCAGAAAAGTATAGGAGAAGATCGTCAGCACATTGTACCATACTCACGTTGTTTGTAATCGAATTTTGCAAGTCATTAGAATAAATATTGAACAGGATTGGACTTAAAACAGATCCATGAGGGTTACCGTTGAATAAATGTCTTGATTTTATGGAATCTGCACACACAACATGGATACAGCTTTCGTCTAATTATTTTGTGATAAAATGTACTAAAAAGAAAGGTACATTCAATTTTAACAATTTATCTCGGAGTACCTATAGATATTAATACCCCCTCGTAAGCAGGAGAAATGTGAAAAAAGCTGCAAGTAAATGTTAGTAATTGGAAAAGGCTACCCTGATGTCAGTAGGGAAAATTGCAATACTATCGGAAGTGCTACTTTCCTTTCTAAAGCCAAATTGGTAGTTACTCAATAAGCCTTGGGTTTCTATAATTCAAGACGATTTTTAATTAAGTGATCAGCTATTTTTAATAAAACTGAAGAGAGAGCTATTGGCCGGTATGAATAAGCGTCTGAAGGACATTTGTTTGGTTTTAAGAGAGGATTCACTTCCTGTACCTTCCAAGATGGAAGAATATTACCTGAAATACCTTCATACCTTCATCAGCTGATTCCAACAAAAGAGAGGCAAAACTTTCTGCACAAAATTTTATATTGCCATCATTTACAGTTGGTGATGATGTAATTCTTCTATCAACTGTTTCCTTAAATAAAGTCCAATCGGGGTTAACTAATTATTATTTGAGTCTAGACGAACGTATTTGTTTTTCTGGTCTGATCATAAAAGGGGAGGAAATAACAATTGGAAAATGGTCACTCTCATATGCCAAAGGTAGAGTAGGACATGGATGACAAGATGCTAAGTTTGGACTACAGATAGTCAAATCAGAAGCACTTATTGCTTCCTGAGGTTGAGTACGACGAGTAGGAAAACCAGTGTTTAAAATACATAAATTATTACTATCCAGAAAATCCAAAATTATTTATTAATCCAGAAAAACCAGAAATATAGAAAGAATAATTTTAAGAAATAAAAAAGGTCAAATTTATTAATAATATGTAATAGATCACTTTCTTATTATTTACGTTTCGGCAACTCCATTGAACTGCTATTGATAACAGCAGAATCAAGCTTTTCTATAAGATCAATTTTATTATTGGCGGCGTTGGACTGTAAAACGAAGTTAGATTTATTCAAAGATGTAATTAATATGATTATTAAGTCTTTTACATAACATTCAGACAAGTTGTCACATACGAGTATGATATCTGATATCTTTGTTTATTAGAATACTTCTACTACGGGCGAAAGGGGTATTGTAATCATTTACTAATGCTTGATTTTCATCTCTGTTATAGCTTTTGCCAGGTTTAAATGGAGATCGCGGAAGAGTTTTGATAGTTTCATCAAAACAGCATTATTATTATTATTACTTTAAGAACTTTTGCACAACCTGCTGGTAGTGCAATGTTCTCTATAATATCCTCATCACTCCATTCAACAGGAACTCCTCTAATGACTTCCATACTAGTAACATTTGAAATAGGAATGAAAGATTTATATTTCTGTTGTTTAAGTATGTCATTTCTGAGTAATGCATTAGCATCTTAAAATCTTGTAAAGCACAGTGAAACACGATTTCTCCCTATCTTCTTTAAGCTACCTCCCACAATACCTCTAACATAATACTTTTTTAAAAAAAGACCTACTGTAACAGGATGCAATGATAAGTTTTGACTGGAATCAGTTTGTTCTTTTTGAACATGCGCAAAAAGGGGGAGATATCAGTAGCCTGGTACAAGTTTCCAACAATTGGGATAGTATCTGTGTGTGAGTTTGTGTCTGGTGATGTACGAGTATTAGATGCTGGTATCTCCACCTTTTGACCGAATTAGAAGAGGTCATGAATGTGTTGCAGCGTTGGTCGGTGAGATTGTGGTGGTCGGTGTCTATTTCTCACCGAACCGATCAATAGCTCAATGTAAAACGTTCCTGGCAGAAGTGGGTGCGTTATTGCGGGGTTGGAACCGTCCATACGACGTGGTAGTTGCAGGAGACCTCAATGCAAAGTGGTTGTCATCGGTTTCTCGTTCTCGTTCTCGAGGACTGGTTACTGGCAAATGATCTAGTCATTGTGAACCGGGGAACCACTGAAACATGTGTGCGCATGCAGATCGCTAGTCCCGGCATAGCAAACATTATACAGAGATGGGAAGTGCTGAAGGAAGTTGCGACTATATCGGACCACAGATATGTGTGCTTCGAAATCTCCTCCCCTCAATTTACCCCGCAAGATCAAGTCATTCCCCCAGAGAGCTGGGGCCCAGGTGGGCCTTAAAACGAATTGATCATGACACGGCGATATTGGTTTCGCTAGTTGAAAGCTGGTCACCATGTCCCGAGACAGTTGACCCGCAAGTCGAGGTGGAGTGGTTCCGGGAGTGTTTGTCCTGAACCTTCAGTATCTAATCCTCATATACTTTGTGTTATTGTTACAGAATATGACGGCTCAGGTACATCATATGGCGCTAAAATGTTAAAATCCTGGTGGAAGAGCGTCCTGACACCAGGATCTGCCGTCGCCCATAGCGAAAGACAAAAACTATATAAACTTACCCAGAACTGAAGAACACTATGTCACAGTAATAAATATGATAAATAGGAATAAAAATACAAAATAAAGATACACTAAACCTCCAACCTGACACTTATTTCAAATTATTTTATAAGAGAGCAATTAAAAGTACGTCTACCAAACCCGTCGTGTCCCACGCTTTTTGAAAGGAGTCTTTCATATTTTTAAATATATAAAAAATATCACTTCAAAAAAATGAAATGTAATTTGTGTAGGTACGTTTTAGGTCTACTTTCATCTCCTCATAGGATTTCAGTTTATTCAAGCTCATACTGAATAACATCACAGCGCGCTGACGAAACCGTGGGGGACCGCCAGTAATATATATAATATTGGAAAAAAATTGTATACCTGTAATATTAAGATCAAGAAAGGCAAAAGAAGTAAAAAAGAACTCAGATGTATTTATTTACTGCAGCGCTATCATTTGAATAGGAATGCAAGTGGTAAATTGTCTATAATTTAACAAAGTGTTGTTTGGCGGTTTCAGGCAGGTGTTGATACATTCGTTCCGGGTTTCGAAATTATTTTGATTTCCGCCACAACCAGAGTAAATTCGACGCTTGCAAGTCCTGAAAATTATATTAAAGTAAGAATTAACCTGAATAATCCTGCGATAGTATAAAGGGACAAGTTAGTATAAAGATAATACTACTACGTATAAAAAATACCTACTTCCCGACTCTATCCCAATACCAGCGATTAAATTGTCCAAAGCAGTTTCCATAGTCGAAGGCCAGTGAACAAAAGAACGGTATTCTACCTGAAAGCAAAATGATATTTTCTTATAAAATAATAACTCTTAATAATAAATTATAGAACAGTAGAAAATTATTTGGCTGCAACCTGTTGTCATTGAGGAATTGAGGTAGCAATAATCCATACAATCCTGTTGTTTTTCGAAGCGATTGCCATTTCCTTGACAACCGCCCCAATAGAAGCGAAAACATTTCTTTTCTTTTATGTCAAAGTAATACTGAATAATGTCCGCTCTGCAAGGTCCAGTATCAGGTCGAAGAAAACATGTTTTGTGCTTTGCTAAAATTACAAAAATATACATAATAATATGAGATAGGAAATCCACTGAATAGGCACCTAACGAATAAATTCTGAAAGAAGTTATTCAAGTTTTACTCCTCGTAAGCGCTTAAGCAATTGATTAAAGTTTGTTTGGCCTGAATACATAACCTGCTTCTTGAAGCTAATTAATGTAGAGTCCATGAAACAGAAACATTCTAAAGTGTGGACTTTAAACAGAAAAGGACCACTTCTATTTCCAGCAGTCATGTTGTTTGAACTCAATCACACACTTACCACAACTTCTGAGATGCAAACACAACTAACGAGGATATTAGGTTTGGACAACAGCACGTCAAGGAAAACGAGGTGAACTTTTTTTTAAGGTGAGTAAAAAGCATTGAATTGGATACCCTCCGCTTGGCCAGACGGAGGGTTATGTGGGACTCTCCTCTCCAGAAGGGAGAGGTCTACCCTCTAAAAAAACCTCCAGTTCTTTTTCGCTGTGTGTGGTGAACCTGGTGTAGCCTGGCCTGACCCAAACATTAATTACCGCCAGTGGATTTGATGACTGCTGGCAAAGATAGGTCGCTCCCAATGAACGTGACGAGAGACGCCCTCTCCCCAGACCAAGCAAGAAACTTATGTGCATATGCTGCGCTGCGGCGTATCCTCTGCCGCACTACAGTGGTGGCACTCTGCAGTCCTCTCCCTGCCAATTCTACACATATCGTTACCAAAGCACCAGTGTATCCCGTAAGTATCTGCGTCATTCGGTATTTGTAGTAAGGGTTAGTATTCAATAAAAATGCATGATCTAATGTGCTGGCTACTCTCAAAAGCTAGGGTAAATCCAAAGATGTTTTTTTATCTAAGCCAGCAACTTACCTCGAATAGTGTGGTCTAAATTCGTGCAAATCGTTCTACCATTTGGGTTTGGCGATCCAGTTGTTCTGTGTTTGCCATAATAACGAACCCTGACATCTTTTTTCCGACATTCAGAAAAAGTGACCAATATTAAAAACGCCATCAATAGTGTTCTACAATTTGAGTCCACCATCCTTGCAGCATGGCTGCAATAACTTTCCGCATTGAAATGTCTTATTATTTGCATGTCATAAAATATATTTTATTGATTTGCAAGAAAATGACTATAAAAATCCTCGACCAAACTAGGGTATAAAACTTCATGCTGATATTTCAATCGTATGTTTGATCCTTCATTGCTCGAAGAATATCTACTTACCTTACCTCATATTTTTTATAATGTAGCCTAAATTAATGTGTTTTCTAAACCATTCCGCTGATTCACCGGTCGCTGTGGAAAATCGTGGAGGAGGCCTGCTGAAGCAGTGGAGGTCCTTGGCTGTTAATGATAATCATGATGAACGAATCTGTCTGATGACGTTATTTAATTAAGTTTGAAAGTAAAGTAAAATTCATACTTTAAGTTATTATAAAGATAGTAAATTAATGCACTCGTTTGGTGCCTGATATTATTATGTTATGGTTACTTAAAGTCAAACTGCACTCTACTTACAGCCATAATCGTGTAATTAACACTATCGTGTTATCTACTCTACGTTGACACATACAGATTTTCAGTCAAAAAAGGCTATTATTTGATTGATCTTGATGAAAATGGACGCCGCCACTACAGGCAGTTAGATGTAAGGGCTTTATATAGACTAATAGTTAGGCTCAGTTGCACCATCCGTAACTGCTGTGCAACAATTGAGCTTTTATAATGTTCGAATGATAAGCATAAGTCCTCTCGTTCGCCCTCCCACGCCCGCACCAGAGGCACATTCGTGAGCCAAACTCTCTTTGTCCGGTTTAACAGCTACCCTTCTATTGTAGTTAGCAGATAATAAAAACCATAAAATATATTTAAAGAGACTTTACTATAATATTTTTAATGTTATTTTAACACAAAAATCGCATCAAATATCTACCTGCAATGTTGTTCTAATAAGCGCTTATGAAGTTATAACTCTATTGATTGTAGATTTTAAATTGCCAGCCCAGTACCGGCTTTGTCACTAATAACACGTCATTATATGTGAAGTAGCGAACGAAACGAATGCTAAGCGGTGGGCGGGGTGCGCGTGCTTTTTGCTCGTGGAGCCGACCGCGACGGCTTCGGCTGCGCGGAGTGCGCGGGCGCCGGGCGCAGGCACCGCACCGGGATCGATCCTTATTGTATTTTATTCCGTTCTTCGCGCTCACTCTCGACGATCGTCTCGCCGACACAACTCATATTTTTTAAAACGCGACACCTCTCCGGCTTAACGCTATGCCAATATGATAACTCTATCCGGCCAGACACCGCCGCGTTTTTTTTACTTTTGTTTTGTTTTGTGAATAAGTGTTTCATACAAAACAGATCGGTACTTAATTTAAAGAATACGCGACAGAGCGGCTAACATTATGCATATTGTATGTTTTGTGATTTATTTATTTCTTTTGAATGTAAATAATATTGCCGATGGTGCTGCGCCGGACCTAAAGGTAAGATCGTGTTTTCTTTAGAAATAAATATTTTTAATAATGTTGCCTTCGGTGCTTATTATAAATTTATCAATTGAATTAATAGCAACTTAACTATTACTTAATAGGTGGTAAGTACCTATATTTTGTGTAACTTAATGCGTGTTATATTCTCGTTTGTCTGGTCCTCCTACTCCTTGGTATGTAAGGATCGGTCTACTCTCTATTATTAGAATTAGGTAAACATTTCATAGAATGTCTCAGAAATGTATATGTCTTGTCAAATGGTCCGTAACTTACCAGTCAATGGATATTTTATAATCTATTTTTTAATAGGCGCGGTAGTAGAACTAAATATTTTTTTCTGTTCCTATAGTTTCAAAATTGTATGTTAGTTATTTTATTAACATAAGCAAATATAATTAAGATTTGAGACATTCCCTACCAAAGCGGCTTTTCTGTATATCTCGTTATGGGAGATCCTCGTAGACTCTTAATAAAACGTAAGGACTATTCTGCTATTCTTCTGAATTATGGAAGATTCTCATAGACTATGTAAACCGTCAAACCCATTCTACTATTTTTTTTGAATTCATCAATATTCGTCGCTTTCGCATTCCAGCCGCGAACGATGAATCACAATTTTCTCTAGGAATAATGCATTAATATGCATATGCTACAATTCACTTACTTAATTTTATTTCAATATTGCACTCAGAAAATTTTTTCATTCACTCAATTGGTTGGAAACAACGACCTCTATACATTTAAATCTATGGTTGGAAATCGGATACAAATGCATTATTTGATACAAGCGTTCTCTTTAATCATACAAATTACAAACACGAAAGATTAAAATTCTTCTCAAGTGCGCCAATATTGCATTGTTCATTTCAAAGAATGCGTGTTTGTTCCTTAGTGGATAGCATTTTGTGCAATTTATGATTTATTTGACCTTACTGAATGTTTTCTATAAGGCTAAGTTGTACCATAACTTAAATATAGACCCCAGCCCCAGCGATGTAATTCGTATGACCTTTGACAGCTGAATATTTGTCGAATAGGAAAGTGCAAGGGAGTCTAGGGGCCTGCTTCACCATCGACTAATAAGCACTAACCAAATTAATAATTCAAATATGGAACGTCATTTCGTATGAAGTAGTGGGCAGATAAAGGGAACGTATTCAGACTACTAAAGCCTTAGATATTCTATGATGGATATGTGTTAGGAAAAACCCCACATTATCGTATCTCTGTCTGTCCTTTAAAATGGGAATGGGTCTAAAACAAAAATCAAGAATTGATAAATTCTACTATCTTTTTGGCATACGGTTATAGGAACTTGGTGAGACGGATCCTAAATCGCTAATTGTAACATATTTCATGCCGACCCGAGATTTTGGGTCGTCGGTCTTACATCTGTTTGTCATTAGAACGAGATTGACCCAATCTGTTTTGAATAAATTACCATACAAACGGGCTGGATAAAATTGCCTTGCAAGGGAATTCATGAGCTAAACCAATATTGAGATTTATTAAGGCGGCAGATATAGTACCTACCTACCTACTTACTTGCATTACGTTTATGCCCATATGTATACGGCAATATAAGAAAGAATTGTCGCTATCGCCGTAGAGTCTGGAGCCCTATTTTTGAATCACTCTCGTCAAAATGGTATGTGATATTCATTGATTAATGTCCTTTTATCGAATTAAAAGCAGTTTAATTCCACCTAGGAGTGATAAAAATAAATATTAACTAATATTGTGAGTTTTACTTAAATTTAAAAAAATATGCTTGGTTTTCGTTGATTTTTATTTCGCTTGCGAACGAAAATCACACGCCAAATCCAATTGCGTGATTCAAAAATACTTTGCATCAATGTAGGACTGTTTGCTCGGTAACTTTTTTGACATCTCACCTAAGTGCTTCCTTAGTACTTATCACCTTTTTTTACAGACAAGCCAGAAAAGCAATGGAACGTGCAACAGTCGCGTGTCAACGTGCGAAGCGAACGTTGCGGGCAGCAGGCGACCCGTGTGCGGGACGGACGGACGGACTTACGCGACGCGCTGTGCTTTATTGAAGGTGCAGTGCGCGGGGGAGCTGGTCACCATCGCCCACAAGGGAGCTTGTGTTGGTAAGTGTTGCTCTATGACAGAAGTTATCCATTGTTCTTCGATAAATGACAGGCAATGAAGAGCTCTATTTTTTAATCACTCGCTTCGATATGGGTTGTCATTTTCGTTCGAAACTAAACTAAATTTCAACGAAAACCGAGCAAAATGTAGACGTAAATACTTACAATATTAAGAATTTTTATTTTTGATCACTCCTGTGTGAAATTAAACTGTTTTTCATTCAATTCGGACAATAATCAATGAATGTCACACGCCATTATGGTGGCGAGTGATTCGAAAATAGAGCTCCAGAGCGATGGATAAGTATGTGCTTACGCGTAGCACTGTGCTTTGCTGGAGTTGCAGTGTGCAGGCGAGCTCATCACCTTGTGGGCTACATGGGAGCTTGTGTTGGTAGGTGTTGAACGTTAAAGTAATCTGATGAGATTAAAGTCGTCACCAGTAGGCAGAGAGGTCTCTCTCTGCCTGCTGGCGACGACGGACGGACAGATGAGTGCTCTTTGCTGAAAGTGCAGTGCGCGGGTGATCCGGACACCACACAAGGGAACATGTTGGTAAGTGTTTAATTACTTTGTAGAGCTCGAAGCCCCAGCCAGCAGCCCTGTTGTGGAATCACTCGCGTAAATATGGCGTGTTTTATTTAAATAATGCACAATTTTCAAACGGAAATCATTTCAAATCCATACGGCAGTAATTAAAAAAAGATACCTGACTCAGTTTCGTAACTCCTAGTGTCTACATTTAGGGTAAATTTCGTTGACTTTTAAATGATTATCGAAGAAAAATCATCCGTTATATTGACGCGAGTGATTCAAAAATAGAGCTCATCAGAATTTCTCCGGCCATCTTGGATCAAAGTTGTCGTTGATAATAAGACATATGGGTGGATGGACGAATGGAGAGTTTCTCGTACGATTTGGTGAACATAGCCATCACCCGAGCGTGTTATATATGTAGGTTATGGTATTGTAGGTAATGCTCAATAGCTATGTAAAAGTTTCCGAAATAAATAGCCCATGCGTTCGTCAGGGTTCTGTATTTTAGGGGATCCGCTGTTACAGCTTTTGGTCGTTATTTTATCGAAGCAAAAAACCCAAAGCAGCTGGCGGATATGCCAGAGAAAGTATAGGCCTAGCTGCATAGCCGTGAATCTCTTCCAGACATCTTATTTGTTTATTACGTCTTTATTAGCCTGAATAAGACAGGCAGCCTACATCGACATGTGATAATATGGTGATGCAGCAATCCCTGCCATATGTTAAATGTTTCACAGATTTTCCTGTTATGAGTCAGTCAGCCAGATTTCTCACCACATGTGACTAGGACACTTTGATCCAGACTACCCACTTTAAATCATATTAATAGGTATTAAATGCCCTGCATGTCATGTTCTAATTGTTTTCAACGGAAAACACCAGTGAACTTGTAAACTAGGAGATATTATCGCTAATATAGCAGAGACATTCCAACATAAGGAAATACGTGTTGTTGTCAACGACGCGACAATGAATGACTGTCCCAGAATACTGGTGCCGTTGAAAAACGTCTTTGTCCAATTCTTGGCCTTGTGATCGGCAACGTATCTAGCACATGTTTGAATATAGCTATCTTTGGTCTTGGTAACAGACATCTATTTATCAGGTCCATTATTCTTTGACTAGATTGGTACAATAATACTTTACTTAAACTCCAACTAAAAGGGGAGGCGAGCTATAAGTTTAACGTGTCTGTCTGTGGCATCGTCTCCAAAAAGAAAACCGTCTTTCTTTTGTTTGTCATATATCATTTTATCACGAGTGTCCTTAGCAATGTTTCATGAACAACGTGACGCGGTTTATAAAATTTAATGTAGTTCCTACCTAATTATTAGATATTGTCATATTAAGTATTCTTATGGTCCAATACTTTTTTAGTCGAAGCCATGTTAATAGCAAGCTGTCTTCATTTCGGTAACTCGTCGTTGTTTACTCTTTGCGATGGCAAAGAGTAAACGGTCATAAGTGGATTGAGTTCTCACCACACAGTTTTCACTGTACAAATAGGCACTATTATTTTAGGCATTTTTCATCCTTCTAGATTTCAGAGCCAGTGAGCACAATTCGTTAAAATTGTCTTCGTCTATCGGCTAGCTGAACTATGGTTTTCTGTAGTTTTAATATACAAGTCAGGGTGGGTATTAATGATATTAATCTAAGTTAGCCTGGAGTGGAGAATTATGATCGAAGTGTAGACTTTTACGTCATTTCCAAGCTACAAACAACTACATTTAGACATGACACTGATGATTAATTAATAGCTTAAGGTCAATACTGTAATGCTTGGCTACGCCCGGACGAACTAACTCTGAATCAGATCGTAGTTGTATGCTATCTTATAAATATATTTATTATTATTTCTTTTAATTTGGTACAAAACAGTCATGACATCGAAATACTTAAACTAAGAAATGTATGTGTAACAGACAATGACTACCCAAAATTAGTTTCTATGTAATTAGTAATGTAAAGTTTTTAACACACGATATATAATAATATCTACGATTTGTTATATAATATTATCGGCACACATATACCTAA
The DNA here is from genome assembly GCA_963924145.1 of Pyrausta purpuralis. Lineage (NCBI taxonomy): Eukaryota > Metazoa > Arthropoda > Insecta > Lepidoptera > Crambidae > Pyrausta > Pyrausta purpuralis. The sequence goes on along the minus strand of OZ001647.1, from coordinate 14,488,333 downwards.
GATAAAATAGTAACAACCATTGCTAAGCTGCCTCAATGTCTTCTGCTCATCACAATAATTAGCATCAGAACTCGACGTAAGCATTACTAGTCTAGTGTTCGTCATTCGAACGAGCTGATTAATTTCTACTGCCGTCCCTTTTCGACCTACCTACCTGCCATCTCTTCATTTACGTTCAAGCAAGACCCTTTGACAGTTGCTAAAGCAGTTTTTAATCCAGTTGGACTGTAGTTCAAAAAGCTACAGTACACACTTATGTTACACAATATCCGATCACCAGACGGGCCATCCTCATGCGTGTTTGCGTTGCGGTACGCTCTCTACAATTGCTACAGCAGCTTTTAATTCAGTTGGACTGTAGTTCAAAAAGCTACAGTACACTTAAGTTACACAATATCCGATCACCAGACGGGCCATCCTCATGCGTGTTTGCGTTGCGGTACGCTCTCTACAATTGCTACTGCAGCTTTAAATTTTGTTGGACTGTAGTTCAAAAAGCTACAGTAGACACTTATGTTATACAATATCCGATCACCAGACGGGCCATCCTCGTGCGTGTTTGCGTTGCGGTACGCTCTCAACGCGCCTGCCGACCGTCGGGCGCCGTTCGTGCCTCGGTGCCGGGCTGATGGGACCTACGCAGCAGTGCAGTGCGCGCCCGCCGGCGCTGCTGCAGGCTGCTGGTGCGTCTCGCCCGATGGCAAGCCCTTGCCATACACGGTTGTAAGAAACGGCAGGCCTGACTGCACGAGGACGGGTAAGCATAATAGTCCTTTAAATATCTTTAATAATCGGGGGGTAATGGTGGTGAAGAAGAATGACTTTCACTTGTTGGGGGTGTCAGTCTGTTCAAAAGTTGCAGGTATCCTGTTTTGGTTCTGGGCTCTGCTTGAACTGCAGTTTGTATTTCGCTAGTATTATTAGAACTGGAGCGACTTAAAAGGCTTATAGCTGATCTGCAACATACTTAATAATTGCAGAGTAGGCGTGACCTACACCCTGCTCTATAATTTACATTGTTGCAGCCACCCAATTATTTAAATTGGTCCGATGGGTATATCATTGTAATTTGATGTTTCGATCTCATGCTGTGCATAAATATCTCGCAAGGGCAACCTCCTTTTTGTTAGAGGTGTGTGTACTCGTTATCTTACGAAGTGCCATAACAACATAAAATACATTAGTCATCGGCAATGCGAAATATGTTTTTTGTAAAAAGTGGGTGCTTTATCTTTCGCACCCGGATTCGAACATCTGCTTTACCTAACTCGCGGTGTAAATAACTGGAAACACTTTAGACTGCGTTTGTAAACAATGGAACCAGATGAGGGCAGTGTTTGTTTACGTTATCCTAGAAGCGGCCACTGAACACCGCTTCTCAAAGACTTTACTCATCTTTTGTGAGAAATAGAGCACCTTTTATAAAAGTCTACGAATAAAGTCAGTCACCTCTACTAATGGTTTATTCATAAAGATGGCCTAAACTTAATCTGGTTTTATTTTGATTTGCATTAAGTGAGGGAGGTATTTTGCAGACACATTTGCTGAGGGTCTTAACTTTGTCCTCACGCTGATCATAATATTGACATACCAGAAATGCAAATAATCAGCGAACAATAGAATTTGAGAGACGAATGGATTTTTCTAAATCAACAACTGCATTTTTAATCAACCACGTTTAAAAGTCTATTTGAAACGAGAGGTAAGGAAATAGAGCCCACTTTCTATTGAAGATGCAAATGTTAATGAGAGTAACAAAGTAATACAAAATATTGTTTATTCATGACTCCTATCAGCAATCATGTCTGAAACTTCGTGTTAATACCTACCTCCTGGAAAACTCCGTATTAAGCTACCTACATTGCATTTGCTTACAACTGAAAATAAGTATGACTGTGCCAGGGGCTTTGCACTGACGCTCGTGAAAAATGATGTTAACAATTGTTTACTAAAACGATCAAACGATCGATGAGAGAGTTTCTAAATGTGCGTGTACCTCGTGTGAAGTTAGTTTTATTTTTTAAATTCTATGCACCCGATAATATAACGCACTAATTTGAAACTAAACGCATCAATTATCTTTGGAAAATTATCTGATTGCGCTTTCCCCTGCTCCGTGACTCTATAGTGATGAAATTTATCCTGATTTAAACTCAATTAAGTTTTAATTAAAAAAACTATTCGCACATCAAAGTAAGCTCATGTTTAGCACAGCTGACGTCATGGAAGAACGGTAAAAATACCTGTTTCAAGAGAATTTTTAATTTCTCTAGATTCCTAAGGTTTATAACACAGACAAAACTATGTCTGGGAAATAACGTTTGTCGAAATAGCATAGCTTTTAGATCTCCGTATGTATGATTTCCGATGCCGGATAATATTGGATGGCAAATGAATGATGCATATTTGCAGGGGAGGTGTAAGATATTATCCTTAACGACCCAGATAGAGATTTAAAAAAGAGACGAAACCGCTTTAAAATGGCGTTAAAAAGTTAATCGCCATGAAGTAAAACGGTGAAATCAGCTCTCAGTAAACGAAATAGGTATCCAACAATCGGCGTTGTCGTATACATCAAACGACGGAATTAATTGCACTTACTGTGATAGGGAATGGAAGCCCATGTATATCGTCGTATGCGTAATGCATGTAAACACAGGGGGGTCAGGGGCCCGCGCACGCGGAAGGCGGCAATCTAACTTGTTTACTAGACAGGTGCCTATTGTTGGATTAGAGGACATTGATGCGAACTGAACAATTGATCCAATAGGTCCTGATGAAGATGCCGGACTCCATATTGTATTTTGGGAGGGAATTGAAAATATAAGGAATGTTTCTGGGTAAAACTGCTTTTGATGACAGAGGGAGATCTATATCAAGTCAGAGTAAATAGTTTCAGTCCACGAAAGAATTATCTAATTTTGTCTTCTACGACTTCATCTTCGTCCAGGCTAATTTATGATGCGGTTTAGCGCGGTCCTTAACACGCAGCACACCCAAAACCGCTCATAATTTTATGGCCCATAAGTATTTATTTATCTTACTATTAAGTTAGTGATTTATGCTTCTTTAGGTGCCGGCTCATTTCATAATCACGCCCAGATCAAATCCCGTCCGCACTTTTACGATCGATTGGCTAACTTCGATCGTTTGCAGCTGTAAGTTTTTACAATAACTTTTAAAGATGGCTTTCATTTTGTACCTCATTATTATGACCATCTAAAAAGAGCGGCACGCAAAAGAGCAAGACCGCATCGGTTTCTACATGCTGACCTCCAAACTTCAATTTGAAGATGGCACCCCATGATGATGATATCATTTTTTATATGCCATGTTCAATATTTGGGTTCTGTGGAAACCTTTTTCAATAATAATTATCTCTGCAAGCTTTAATCGGGATGCAAAAAGAAAGTCAAAGCAACCTCTTCAATCCTCGGTGATTTCCATTTTCCTGTTCTTCGCGATACTCATTTTACTGATCATAACGAGTTCCACTGAACCATGGTCTAGCGGCAACGTGTCTGTCACAGTGCACTAGTTTCATTATGATCATTGTTCAAGGCGCGAGGGGTCACCCTGCAGACGAAGGGTCAACCTACGCAGGGCGACGCTCCTAATCATGTGCTTCCTCATACATGTTACTGAGACCTTAGCATACCAATCATTTGGGTTATCGTTGGCGATGAATTGGTACCAATTTGTCTTAGCGGTTTGAATTAAATCCATATCCTGATCCACCAACTATGTTGAAAGATAGTAGATTAAAAGGCTGTAACATAAGGCACTTGTTAATGGAAATCGAGGAAAGGAAATATAGGAAATTCTTGTCTGATGAATAACTACAAAAGTATTGTAAGATAGAAGTGTGCGATCGGTTCAATGAATCAGAGCGGCATAGTAGGTAGATGGTTTTAATAAAAAGGATAAGTTTTTGTTTTAAAAATAATCCAGGTAGAATCACCGTAAGTCAAGGAATTCAGGTCGAAGTCGATTCATATACATACGATAAATTATACTGTGGACGAAGATTGAATAAAGGTTCAAACATTAATTTAATTATTGGCGTGATATTTAGTGAATATTTGTTATCTAATTAGATACGCAACTTTGGGGTATCCAGGCAGTTAATAAGAATAACGTATGACGGATTTGATAAAGCCAGCCTTTTGCAAATTCTATCAATGCTTTTAAGTATTCGCTTACAGCGATGAAAGCATTATTGCAATCACAAATTGTCTTCGACCCGAGAATAGCCTAACCATATTTACTTAGCATTCTAGAGGCACCCACTTCGTCCGTCGCATTGGTAATATACATGTAGGTAGGTCCCGTAACAACAGGGAATATGAAATGGCACTATTAAACCTTCTCAGAACAAGGTAGGTTAATTTTAATATTGGCTTTATGGGCGCACCTGATCCATGTCCTTGCTCATTGTGTGGCCTGTTTGTGCCTCTCCAATGACCGATCATTTTTCCGTTGTGGATTGATTGACTTTTATTAAACCCTTCATCGGTTCAGTCAAGCTTAAGAATGGGGCTATTCAGCATTTCGACACAGTACTGCTTAAGGCCTATTTGTTGTTAAAATAACCTAAAATGGGATTTATATATTCCCAGATTGTTATTATCAATTGGCGCAGAATCGGGGCCTCGCTAATATTATATGATATTACCTACGCAATATGTCTAACTTAATAATGCAAATCGACTTGTACTTCGACAAACACTCAAGAAAGCTAAATAATTATGCCTTCACTTAGATCAGCATAATCTATTTGCATAACAAATTAAAATCAACAGACGGTAATTGAAAATCGTCTGCGGTTGTCGTATCAATAGCTAATTCATCTTGTGACACAGGCTCGACGACGCATGCGTGTTGCGTGCGACGACCACGGATCAACTTTATTAGGAGTTAGAAAACCAACTATATTTATAACTATAAAATGTTTTACAAAATTGACTTCTTGATCTCTAGATGGCGTATCCCAGTGACCATACGAATAGTCACATCTGCTTATCCCACCCACTGCCAATTGATATGAAAACTTGGATGGCAGTCAAAAGCACATCTTAAAGATCAGTGATTCGCCAAAATACAAAAAAAAGAAGCGTTGATTTACGATGGTACCTACAACGCTACAACGCCATGACAAAAATATTATTAGTAGTTCGAGACTGAAACGAACTAAATACAATTCATCGATGGCCTCCTTCGTTTCAAAGATACTTGGACAAAAGGACTTGCACCAATTCTTGGAGCCAGCTCCAAGCGTGTCCTTCCATTAATCGGCGTCTGGGGCCAATCAAACGTTTATAGGCACTCGTGGTGACTGGTGACCCGCTTGCACGGAATCTGCTACTCTCTTTAATTACACTTTGACGACTCGACTTGGTACAACTAAGGGCTAATTGGACTTCCCATTTATAGACGCAGTAATATATCTAATGATATTAAACGTGGGATCGAGTTCGCTCTCAGGATTTATGAGATTAGTTAGTAAAGCTTACGGAGTTACACGGATTGAAGTCATTGAGTCATTGTATGATTCCTTGACATCCCTTCCGTAATGGGCACTGCCGAATTTGTAAAACAAATTTTCTAAGAAGAGCTACACTTTGTCTAGGTGCGTATAAACCTTATTTAAAAGTATCATGATATTCATGGTGGACTATTTGTTATTATCAACTGATCTCATTTTCACCTTCCCTGTACAAGGTTACTAAATACGCATATGGCCTATAAATTAAGCCAAGGTGATCCCATTGAAATAATCGTATTTGTTTACAATCCTAAATCATGTAGAAGTCAGTGATTCCGAAAGCATTCACACTTTATCGGCCACCGAATACGATACGAAAGCGAGATCCTTTAGTGTGTGATATTTTCTAAGAACCAGCGGTGCGTCTCAGACTGCTCGTCGCCAGATCACAATGGGCCCAAGTTTTTTTTGCCTCTTTTAAAAGCGAGAACCCGACTTAACCATCGGCCGATAGAAAAAAACGTTCCAGACCTCGTCCGAGCGCTTTGTTGGCGTAGTCGCGTAGCCAGCGCCTTTGATGTTTTATATTTAGCCCGTATACCTGTGCTGAGGATTTAATAAAGTCGTTATGAAAGAGTTAAAAGAATGGGCACAATCTTAAATCGCCGGTTTGTTATCGTTGTTGCAACTGCAACTAATCCAGCAACTAATGAGACAAAAATAATGTAAAAGAACTTTAAGCTGGACAAATAGGAGGCAAATGATTAAGCCATTGAAAGTGTATGAATGGTTTGTTAAAAACAACGTAATTCTTAGAAAGAAATAAGTAGTGACCGTTACTTTGATGCTGATACTACACGATACGTCATGGTATTTATGGTATTTACTGGAGTTATATTTATCAGAGATAGGTGTCATAAAAGCAATATCTGCCTACCTACTTACTACAACAAGCGTTTAAGATATGAATGTTATGGGTGTTTGGTACATCGTGTGCCGTATAAAAATAAGTTATTATGGGGGTCAGCTATCATTTTCCGGCTTTATTTTGTGGTTATGAAAAATATGCGAAATCCAGCCACCACAAAAAATGATTCGAATCATATTTTTCTTAAAACTTTAATTGTTTTTAACTTTTGCATGTATGTTCATGTGCATTATTTTGATCATATACACAAGCCATTTAGTTCTTTTTGTTATTAACGTGCAAAGTTGCGGAACATAATTAACTAAACAAAATGTGGACTCGTCGGACTTCGCACAGAAGTTTCACTATCTAGACTCTGCTTAAAGTAAAGTTAACTCCGAAATTTTCTCATAAAGTCAGGTCACTCATTGAGTCAGGTTGCAAAATGCTGCATACAAAATTCGCACTAAGACAAGCTTTTATAACACATACAAAAATAATACGCAGAAACATAATTATAGGTTATGGTAAAATATTTTTTGAATTCCAAATTTCGGATATTTTTCTTATAAACCAGAAAAAAACGATATAAAAAAGCCACCGGGCCAAACCAAATAAAGGCAGAAGATCATAGCAAATAACTCATTATAAGCCTTTTTCATTTAGCACACGATGTACCAAACATCTAGTATATACTTTCATTTGTACAGTAGCCAGCACAACAGGTTACCCAAATTTGTTGTAAACTAGCCCTCATCACAACTAAATAATATACTGCAGTGTTTACCTTAATGTGCTGTTGTCCGTACATTAATAAGCAGGTGCTTTGCGAACTAAGTTAAGAGTCACAGCAAAGCGTTATGTAGAGCAAATAAAACTGGTAAATATGACACCCGAAATGAAAATGAAATGCTTTTTGGACCTTAACTAAAAAAATAAAACATCCTATCGCTACAAACTATCTAAGTAGAATCTTTGGCAGGCGCCGTTATGTCTGGGTAAAATTCAAAAATTCTTTTTCCATACAACCACTCAATATCTTAACACAAAAAATGTGGGATTTCTTGTCGAAGAAAAAACAGATGGGATACGGATATAAGATTGATGATATTGTTTAAAATGCTTACTTAATAAATTGATTGGGTGCAGATGACATTTTAACTACGGAAGAAAAAATCACCTAAGTACCGGTTATCTAAATTATGTGTTAATTGTTTGTTACGTGTTTACTGCACGGTAGTGTTATATTTTGTTCCTCTGTAGGGCAAAACGCGTCAGGCGTTGCGGTTGGCTAGGTAGGTACCGCATTGGTGAAATGCTTGGTACTAAATCGTTGGATACCTAGGTAGAGCAGCGCGTCGTGATCTTTACCTACCGGTTTTTGTATCGCTAATGGTGGTGTGTGCATCACTTTTAGACCGGTTGGGCAGACTTGCCCCCCGCGCCCTGCAGGACAAGAGCCACAGAGTAAATTTATTGCTAGTGTTCTAAAACCCTTGAATACAGAGCGCACACGGCGGAATATAAGCTCATTCGTTTAAATTACGGTTACAATCAGTAAACGCAATTTGAAACTTTTAATTTTTTTCATGTTTCGTGACAGATACTCGTGGCTGAACTCTTATGGTAGGTTTATATCATGATGAGGTAAACTATGCTCTCTTGTAGTCTGGTAAGAAAGCGAAATCATGAACGTAAGGGATAGGGCTTAGGAGTAAATGATAATACATATAATAAATACATAGTTATGTATATTGCCGTTAATAAAACTTGGCTAGTTTCAGAAGAACAAGTATGGCCACGATTTAATCGGAAGTTAACCTTAGTTTTCATCTCAAGTGATGCAGACTGCAGATTTCTGTTTTCGTAAATTATTTTCAAAATTCTCTTATTTTAATTCGGTCGGAATCTCTGATCACGTAACTGGATTCTAAAACAGATAAAATTGGAATTAGGACAAATTACCTTCAACGAAAGGCCGAAGAAAGTTTCACTTCCTGGTCCAAGTATCAATTGCAGAAATAAAACTGATGGTCACTCATTATTCAACGGCAGCCTATTTCTTTGCTCTTTATTGCTCTGTGACAACATTCTGTGAAAATAAATCTCGACGGGCAGTGAGCACGTATACAGTCGCGCTTCGACACTAACTTACGACTACATTACGAGTGTTTAACCCGCTAATTTGACGCTGTAGCCTACCCTTACCGCTTATTATATTCCAATAAATATTAAACAAGTGGTAATATCCGAACCTGCAATATTTATTCAGATATCGCCGTTAAAACGTCTCGTGGCTAGGTGATGTGATGAATGCAGAGTTTCTAATGTAATATGCATAAGTATCTATCTGTTGAACTTTAGTTAAATTTAAATACTATTAATATACCTACTCGTAGGTTCTGAATCAGACAGAACTGAACTATACCATTCATATACCTACTTTACTAATATAAGTTTATGCCATAGAAAGATCCTATCATCAAAAATCTGAATAAGTCATGACAACACCAGACTGGAACACCGACCGTTGTCACAGATAAAATCTGAAATCAACAATGTGTATAAAAATATCAAAGACTTGAAAAACCCCAGATAACATCAGATACCTATGTACTTTAGTATTTATAAACTTCAATAAATCGCTACGCTAAGTGACTATGTACAATTTTAATTTGCAGGCAAATCTCACACGAGGAGGCGTTCTTCTGTGCGAGGTCAACGGAATAAAAGAAGTGAGTAGCTTGGTCAACGTTATAGTTATAAAACCTAGAACGCGGAACTGATCTTTGTCACTCGATACCAGAACTTTATTGTGCCTGTAAAATGGAGATAATGTTTGTCGAGACCCGAGACGTTACGAGGGGCTTACTATGTAAGAACTTGCCCGCATTTTCGGTCTTAAGTGTCTTTCTCGCTCCTATTGAGAGTATCTCTTGAGTGAGTAGGACGAAAGAAGTCGAAAATACAAACTCAGACTTACATAGGAGTCTAGTTA